>VXAB01011859.1:19311-47423 GCA_013399175.1 Odontophorus gujanensis
ATAATGGGACTCTAAACTAATATTTTCTAGGTATTTCAGAGGTTTTTTTGTTGTTTTTTTTTTCTATTTATTATTGGGATATTTAAACTAAAAATGTCTTGAATATGTGAGGAGCTATGATTTTATTAATTTGTGCTCTCTAGCATAAGTTTTTACACTGGAAATGCTCTGTTTTTCTTCCTCAGGCTCTTTACATCACAGGAAAAGAAGTCTTTAACTTCAAAATGATATCTTACGTAAATGCTACAGATGGAATTGCTTACACTAATATGGATGTTGTTGACAGTCGTGTTTACCTAACTGTTGGTTGTATTCAAGTAGTTTTTGTCAACAAATTCTTTTCTTCACTTTTGGTAAGTTATATTTTGCATTTGCTATTTGTTAACATACAAATGCCATTGTCAAAGCTAGAGAATGATAAAGCATGCCACATGGGAGCTGTGTACTTTTCTTCCTACTTTTGATGAGTGTTTGGCTAAGCAACAATATTGCTAGTATTGTTAGGATTCTATTTCTTTAAGTAATGTAGCAATTTCTAGATATACATGCTGTTCAGTGTTGTATATTTTTGGAATATAAGTATTAAACCATGAAAAATAATTCCTCTTCCATAAACTCTGCCAAGTAAACCTATCTTTTCAACTACAAAAAAGTAAATAAAATATGATTCACACAGGTCTAGTTGCAAGGTAATTGCTGTTGCCATCTGATTTACCAAATATTTAATATGGAAAATTATTTTGATATTGGCATACTTTATTGTATTTTTGAAGGATGATTTCGAAGTTATCCTAAGAAGGAATTCAGAAAAAAAACTGTAGCAAAAATGTGTCTTAACAAGGTTTGCTATTCTAAATACTATGATTTTGTATTTATATTTTTAATACTATGATTAAAATACTATTATAAAACTCCCAATTTCTGTATTTTTTTTCCAGGCTTTCATAAATAACTTTCAGGCTGCCAAGGAAGCTCTTACTGAGGCAACAGTTCAAGCAGCAGAGAAAGCAGCTACAGGTGTGAAAGAGCTAGCAGAGCGTAGTTCTCGTTTGGCACTAGATATCAATATTAAAGCACCTGTTGTGATAGTTCCACAGTCAGCAGTTTCTGCAAATGTTTTGGTGGCTGATCTTGGTCTAATCACTGTAAAGAACCGATTCTTTATTGCTAAAACAAAGACTCGATATAATCTACCACCTGTTGTTGACTCTATGACGGTGAAGTTGAGTGAACTGAAGTTATACAGGTAATGCAGTGTAAAGATTTTTAAAATTCATGTCATTTTTGTGAGACTTTTCAGTTGAAGAGCTTTGAGAAGTTACTAAAATGATTAATGATGGGCTGTTGCTGAATACACTATTACCTTGAAATATAGCATCAAATAGTAAGGGTTTTGTAAAAAGTCAGCAATTATGATTTGGGAGAAATAACTATCTACACATTGAATAATGGACTTATAAATTATTCACTGTGCTGAGACAGGTTAAACCTTTTTGTAAATGATTATTTTGATGCTGTTGGATTTCTTTAAGCTGTACTTAGCAGGAAAGGAATTAGGTCAGATGGGTGTAATAAATAAATAAATAGAAAATGAGTCTTAACACAGAGGATGAAGAGCAGGAGAGGAAGAGAAAGGAGATTTCCAAAAAGTAATACCAAGTAATTTCCAAAGTTTAAGAGAGAATGAGCTTAAGTGCAGAGCTGTGAGGAGGTAATAACATATAAGGAGTTAGTATGCTATGTACCTGGAGATATGCCTAAAGTCTCCTCTCTGCCAAGAAAGGATGTTTAATTGGTGAAGTAAAGCTTTACCTAGAAATACTTGGAGTAGTGCACTCAACTATTTTAAGACTGGTTTGCAGTACTCCTAAATAAGATGAGGAAAAGGCAGAGGAGAGTGTTTGCTGAAACGTGTAAATATAGTGTGTCAGTGCTGATAGAATTTTGTTTCTCTTCACAGGTCATGCTATGACCAGAATTCTTTGCAAACTGAAGTACAGCTGCTGCAACCGCTCAATCTGGAAGTAGTTGTTGAAAGAAATTTAGCTGCTGCGTGGTATAATGAAGTTCCTGATATTGAAATATCTGGACGGCTCAAACCTATGAATGTAAGCAGTTAGTTTTGAAAACAGCTGCTGAAGCATCTATGGAAAATGATTTTTTCCTGTCCATTAAAGCTTATGTTCCCTAGGTTATTATTTGGTGTAAAGGCACATAGGTAGAATGGATTTCATATTTCATATGGAGAAAGGAAGAGAATAGCTTTTTGTTCTAATAACTGTAACCTGTGATGCTTCAGACAGACTTTGTGCTATGGATTGCTATTGCCAGTTAAAAATTTGAATATGCTTTTATGGCCTCGATTTACATGTCTGTTTCCATCTTTAAAGGATGGAAAAACTTGGATTTATTAGTCTTTTTGTTAATCCTGCGATCATCTTCAGAAATCATACCTACAACAAGCTTAAATATGAGCTAGAGAACATGCTCGTTTAAATTGAGCATCATAAGATGTAAAGCATGTCAGTTGTAGGAAGAAACCAATTTGCTCAATTTTAAAATAGAACTAGTAACTTACTGTAAAGTACCTTGTGACTGAATGCATTTCACAGTTTTGGGCAACTGTAGTTCAAGCTGTATTGCTGTCTTCTAGTGTTTAATTTCTAAATCATAGCTTTGCAAAAAAATCAGCGGAAAGAAATGAATAATTTATGAACAACTTTCAATTTCTAGAATTTACATTAAGGAATTATGTGGATTTGAGAAATATTTTACTTGGTTCTTTAGTCTCCTAAGCAGTGACTATTTAGATAAACTTGGTTTATTTATTTCTTTAAAATTTAGATTTGAGTTATCAAAAACTTAATGAACAGAGGTGTACTGAGTTTAATACCTATATATATGATTTTTTTTTTTTTTTTTAAGCTAATTCTCAGTCAAGAGGACATTACAACAATACTGAGGACACTAAATGAAAATATAGGTGGAAGCTCAGGTGCATCACCACCTTCACAAGAACTGAAAGATACAACTAGTCATTGTAGTGATATCCGCAATACTTCAGAGCACTCTGCAGGTAATATTTTACACAATCAAGTGCTGCTTAGCGTTTTTACATATTTTTTTCAACTTATTATTTCTGTTAGATTTACCTTCATAAAAAGGTGCTAGATTCAGTTGTTTTTAACAGAATGCCTTTATTATCTTGGCATTGTATCTTTAAATACACCCGGCCTCTAGGATCAACAAGGCTGCTTTAATAAGTCTTGTAGGATAATGTACTTCTGTGTAAGGACTGTCTTACTCTTCTGGCAGTAATGCAGTGAGCACTTAAAATTTGGATTTTGTAGCATCTCAGCTTGGGGAAGTTGTTCTATTAGTCTTTTTTTCTGTGTATCCTGATTCTGTTGCCAGTAGTATTTTTAAACTGTATGTCTTTTCATAATTATAGAGCTCGACAAAAATAGTTCAGTTAGAAGGGACCGGTAAAGACTGTCTAGTCCAACTGCCTGACTACTTCAGGGATAACCAAAAGTTAAAGCATGTTATTCAGTGTGTTGTCCAAAAGCCTCTTCAACACTGACATCCATGGGGCCATCAACTACCTTGCTAGGAAACCTGTTTCAGTGTTTGACCTCACCCACAGAAAAGAAATGTTCCCTCATATCCACTCTGAACCTACTCTAGTACAGCTTTGGTGCCTCTTTTCACAGTACGTGTCTTTCAGTCTTGTTATCAGATTTGTTGCCCTTCTCTGGAGGCCTTCAAATAACTTAACATCCTATATATATTGTAGGGCCCAAACCCACACACAATACTCAGTGAGTCCGCACCAATGGTAAATTTAGCAGGAGAATGGCCTCTTTTGACTGGGTGGCTATGTTATGTGTAGTACATCCCAAAATGCTGTTTGTCCTCCGAGCTGCCGTGGCAGACTGATGATTAATGTTGAGCCTAATGATGGCGTTGCTACAGTTGTCCCTGTTGAGTAGGTGTAACTGACCATAAACTGTTCAGCACATACTCAAAAACAGAGCAAATAGGGTTCAGAAATTGTATTCTGTGGAATATTTGTGAACATGAAAGAGTATACCATTAAGGGATGTTTTGGAAAGCATAAAAAAGAATATTTTATGTTCTCAAATGTGTGTGATTTGCCAACACTAATTGGATTGGGTTTAATTGAAATGGAGTTGTATGTGGAAGAATAGGGAAGCTGTAATCTCTCCTAGTCATTTGTGAGGATGCTGTCAGCTGTTCTTCAATATTAAAGTGTTCTTCTGGTTTCTGAAAGGTGTAACTGTTGTGACATCAGCTGTGGTGGAAATGCATTCACCTGTGAAAATAAAAACAACACTAAAACTGGACTTCAGATTTGACTCTTTGACATTAGTGTTATATAATTCAAATTCAAAACAGGTAAGTATAATTTTGGTTACGGGGAACAAGAAATAGTTTTGAGGACATACAGAGTCCTGTAAAGTAATAACAGTAGTATTTTACCTTATCTGCAGAGAGTGATTACCAGCAGTAGTAATAAACAACTTGCAAATAACAAACTATTATTTTATTTAGTTTTATTAATTAAATTATTTTAATCTACTGTCAGGTTAGAGAATAACAAATCATAGTACGTCAAATCTGGAATCTCGAAAGACAGTTTTGGGGGAAAAAAGCAGAGGGATGCCGGCTTTCAGTTATACATACATGAGGGTACATATAAGTCAAACTATGGAGAGAGACATTTAGAATTTGTATTGTAGTGAGAATGCTTATGTCCTCTTCTTGGTTTAAATTTACAGATGCAAATATCTGACTAGAAATCTGTTAGTAATTTATTATAAGCTTATAGTATGTTGTTTGAGGACTTCTCCCATATCTGCTATACAATGTGTAGTTGTATAGGACAAAACTTAATTTCTCACATTTGGCATTTTTGCATCTACTTTGTATTTTTAAACCTATAATGGCAAACCACGCAATATTGTATATGACAGTTCTACTTTCTCTTAAACCATCTCCCTTTCTTTAAAGTAATCTTGCTCTAGCAATCTGGTAGGAAAGTTAAGCTTTGTTTTATGTGGAGCTTTCTCAGTATATTATTGATTTTTGTTCTCTATTGAATTATTAGTGAGTTTATTTAAATTGTTATTAGAGTTCTTACCAGATGAATAAACTAGTGTGTAATTTCCGTTTCCTGTAAGCAAACATACAAATGTATTTTTCTTCCATTTAAACAGGGTACAAATTTGGATCAGAGAGATGATCTTTTGAAGCTTGCTGAGTTTAAGTTGGTGTTGATGTCAGCTGCTGTGAAAATGTTATCAGATGGCTCAATGAATGCTTCAGTCAAGTTAGCAAACTGTACATTAGATGATAAAAGACAGGCAATCCACAAGGCTACACCAAGGTCTGTGTTTCAACAGAATTTACTATTTAACTTGAGTTTACCAGAGAGTTGCAAATATTTGTGTGATCTTCATCTAGTGTTCTGCTAAAACAGCAGGTTTTATTATGAGTAGTCCTTAAAGTCCATGCTGCTGTTCCTGATACATGACAAGACTTGTGTCCTTTTTGCAATTTTTTCCCCATGTTGTTTGTGAGAGACCAATATGAATGTTATAAACAAAATTTAAATATGAAGTAGCTAGATACAGGTGGAAACAACTTCTACTTTCATCTTCAATAACACAGTGGGGAAATAATACTAAGATTACTTAATAAAGATAACAAGTAAATTATAACACTTTCAAATATAGACAGAATCTCAGAATTGTGAGGGTTGGAAGGGACCTCTAGAAATCATTGAGTCTAACTCCCTGGCCAAAGCAGGCTCCCTAGACCAGGTTGCACAGGCTGAAGTGGAGATAGGTCTTGAACATCCTCAGAGAAGGGGACTCCTCAACCTCTCTGGGCGGCCTGTGCCAGTGTTCTGTCACCCTCTGTGTGAAGAAGTTCCTACACACATTTGTGTAGAATTTCCTATGCATCAGTTTATGGCCATTTCTCCTCGTCCTCTGAATCTTCCTTTTTCAAGGCTGGACAGACCTAGGTTCACTCAGCCTTTCCTCATAAGGGAGATGTTCCATGCCTTTTATCAAAGGTAATTGTGATGGTTTTTGTTTTTTTTCATTTTGATCTGTTGAATTATAAGCATTTTTAATTTCCAGTACATAGGAGTCCTGTCAGTTTTGAAATGTTGTAGAATTTATGTTGATGTTAATTGGATTACTCTTCTAAAACATTGATTATGCTGTAAAGTTGTCACTATTACTACTTAAATTGAGTCTTACTTAAGTTTTGCAGCTGAAGTGAGTATCTAGAGTATTTTTCAGTTATTTGTGTCTATTTTCTTATTGTTTCATTCAATGCTGCCTTCACGGTCTTTCAGGATGGTGGAAATGAAGCATGGATTTGAAAAGAAAGTTATGATGGATATAAGCTATAAGCAGGGGAGAGATGGCACTATTCTTGACATGATTGTTCAAGAGATATACCTTTGTGCAAGCATGGAATTTCTACTTACAGTTGCGGATATATTTCTAAAAGCTAATGCAGAAAGTGCTGCTGCACAGAGAAATCTCAGACAGTCCTTACCTTTAAAAGAGCAAGGTATGTGCTGGAAATAGTGTAGAAAATTTAAGTTAAATATCCAGTGAATTTCAGTATTTATAATACTCTTAAAAATTGTAATACTCTTTTCACGATATTTCCTTTGTTTATATACACAGAACAGCTTTTTCTTAACCATTAGTGTTTCTTTCTCTGAATTGAAGAAATTGGCTCATGTCCCTTAGTCTTTATTTCTGAGTGGAGCTCTGTCTTTCCAGACAAAAGAAACAACTAAATGTATTGTTACAATGAAATAAAATGAAAATGACTGTTAGATATGGCAGTCCCTGGATTTCTTTGGTTGACTTAGAAGTTTCAGTGAATGGTTAAATTTAGCCCAGCGAATACCTTGGAATATTGTTATTTCATTTGTCCATTGATTTACTCTTCTCCCTGCATCTTGAAAAAGATTTCTGTCTTGAGTGACCAGTTTAGAGTCCAGCACTGGAGTGTAGCTGACATTAGAAATAATCATTAGAGAATCGGAGCTGGAAATGGGAGTTTTATGCTTCTGTGCCTCAAAATATTCACAGAATATTCACATCAGAATCTACAAAGCTAATCCCCGTTGGTTTTATTTTCCTGTACCATAAACATCTAAGTTGAGTCCACCTCAGCTAGGGCTGCTGTGATTACTTAGTAGATGGTCAAAATCTAAACAAATCAAGAAATCTTGCCTGAAAGTATACTTGGCATCACAAATGATATACTGAGTTTTAGCTACCTCTGCATTACTGTACAATATAAGAATGTGTTTTTTGCTTCTCCACAGAGTAGAAAATGTGTGGCATTTTAATAAGTTCATATCATAGCTGGCTGATGTGTAGTAAAGCTGTTGAATTTGCCAGTTTCATAGGCAAGAGCAGCAATGATGCCATTAGTATTTTCATTTTAACAAAGAAGCTTTATGGAGTCTTTTGTTCTATCTGAAAGTAGTTATAGCTTTAGAGATTTTCTATCTAGAAACAAATCAAATGCAGGAATCTGCATGCGTTCTGATGCCAGCCTTGGTAGATCTCCCCACTTAAATCTTTAAAACAGCTCTAAATGTTATAAATAAAGAAATGTGAGTAATGACTGTTTAAACTTTGAGCAATTGACCTAACAATTTATTTTTGAAGTGCCTCTGCAGCCTGTATCTACAATGGAAATGAACATTATTGTTAAAAATCCAGAAATTGTGTTTGTGGCTGATTTAACAAGAAGCGATGCTCCTGCTTTGGTGGTTACAACACAGTGTGAGGTCTTCATTAAAAATAGCCCTGAAAGGTACAGCATGGCAGCTGCTGTTAAAGAGATACAAGTGAAAGCATGCCCATTTCTTCCAGAAAAAAGAAAAGGGAATGTAACTACGGTGAGTTTAAAAACATCCAGTTTGTATTTAAAAGATACTGCTGTCAATGGTTTAAGGGCTGGTTCGACCCGGTTCCGTGATGATTGGTGTGGCAGGGGACCCACGGACCCACAACCCGGGAAAGGGGAAGGGGAAAAGGGAAAAGGGAGATGGGCCTAGAAACAAAACAGTGGCAACGATCTGAGACGGAAAGCTAATTTACTAAATAAGATATCGGAAAGCAAAATAACACAATATAATACAATATAATTGGAATTGAAGCTAATAAATCAAATAAAATGAGCAAGAGAGAGTGTCCAATAAACTGAAGGCCTTACGCTAACGCTGAAGGCGGACAGCTGCAACAAACACCCACTGCTGAGTCGATCCCAAAGGAAAGAGAAATGTCCAGTGACTGCAAACAGTTTTTGTCTTTCCTTCTGAGCGGAAACATGTTAAAATACAGAGCATCGCAAAGTCCTCTGGGGAATGTAGTTCTTCTCTTCTGAGACAGGTATACCCAGGACTATTGACGATCCACAGCACTGGAGGATTAACTCTTAACTCTTAATGCACTACATGATGTTATGATGTGGAATACCAATACCAAAAATCATAAAACCATGACATCAGTAACTTATTCTACTATAACGAATGTTATTTCTGAAGTTTTCTATTAAGTATACATGAATAAAATCCTGTATTTGGGTTAGATTGTTGTTTTTGTTCTGTTTTGTGTGTTAGGCCAAAAAAATTCTATCTTAATGTGTAGCTCTGAGGTTTTGTTCAGTAATGAGGTCAAAATTAAGATCCCAGAGGGGTTAAAATGTTATTAAATTCTTACATCTCTTGTAAGCCAAATAACTAGTAGTTTCTAAGAATACACTATGTTAGATGCTATGTATTCAGTTTGTAATTTCTGTCTGAAACTTTCTGTTAAATAACTATGTAATTATATAGCAAGGACTCACAAACAGAATGGAAAATATTTATTATGAGTCATCTACTGTAAGCTATTCATAAAATTATCAGAGATCTAGAGATTCAAATTACATTTCACTGACTTTATTTGAGAACGGAAACATCTAACATTATGTTTTATGAAGATAACAAGTTTCGGGAGATTACCTTAACTTTGGGGTCATGTGTGATAGATTTATTTTTTTTTTTTAGTTCTGATAAATAGATTTCACCACGTCTCAGAAAACTAGCCCCTGCTTTTAAAGTAGTGCAATATAATGAGGTTCTTTCCCTGCATCTCTCACATTTACCTTAGTCTAACGAAAAATATACTATTTTCATTTCTTGTTGTACCACAAAAAAAGGAAATTATGATTTTGAGCAACAATGGATAAAATAATAATGCGAATAAAAAGTGTTAGATCAAAATAGCTTGGTAAAACTGATTCAGGGTATTTCTGTGCTATCAGCATATGATTCATAGATTCATAGATGCATTAGGTTGGAAAGGACCTACAAGATCATCTAGTCCAACCATCCTCCTATCACCATCCCTACCCACTAAACTACTAAATCAAATCCCTTAGCACCTCATCTAAACGCTTCTTGAACAGCTCTAGGGATGGTGCCTCAACCACCTCCCTAGGCAGGCCATTCCAGTGCCTGACCACTCTTTCAGAGAAAAAGTTTCTCCTCAAATCTAAACTAAATCTTCCTTGGCGCAACTTGTGGCCATTCCCTCTCATCATGATGTGGACAGCGATGCTGGGAAAGATCACAAAAGTAGCATTCCTGGAAAATTCTGTTTTTCAAAGACTTAGGTAGAAGAACTGGGAGCAAATTTTGCTGTCAGTTCAGTATTAGCAGAATCTTCCTGCTTCATTAGTCACATAGGGTTGTGAGTTTGGTTAACACTGATAAGTGGGAGTATGCAAGGGCTGATAATAAAGTCAAGCTGGAACTGACTGTGATTGTAAAAGTGATTTATTTATTTGGTATGTTGTTACTTTGTCATTAATTGACAAGTCTGATTCTCCGTGAAAGTCACAAACATGGCAATGCATGTAGTAGTTGGAGACATCTGAAGATTTTACCTAAATAATGGTGTTACTGCAGTGGGACACATTCTGCTGTTGATTATATTTGGTACTTCAATGAGCTGGTACTGCTGATGCTTGTTTTTTTTATTTTTTTCTCAACATGTATCTTTTTTGTGTAGGTATTACAGCCTTGCGACTTCTTCTTTGAAATGAAACAGTCTGGTAATAATCCACAGTCAGCTGATCTAATGATTAAATCTCTAACAGTAAAAGTAGGTAGAATTTTATCATGTTTTTTCTTTACTTCTTCCTTCTTGGATGGCTTTGAAGTTGCTTATGTGTTATGTCTCTTTAAAAAGATAAAAACTGAAAATCAGGAATGACTGAAATGGTAAAACTTCTTATTTGCAGGTTTCACCAATAATCATAAATACAGTGATAACTATTACATCCGCCCTTTATCAAACTGCAGAATCAACAGAAGAAGAAATCAGTCAAATTCCTTCAGGCTTGTGGAATATGAAAGATTTAAAAGATCTAAAATTATGGTTTCTCGAAGAGTCAAATGAAAGTGAAGACACAAATCCAACTACTGAACTGGTTCCCACTGGACAGTTATTGAAAATGAGCATAGAATCTGTTGTACTTACACTTGAAGCTGGGGTTGGGCACCGAACTGTACCAATGCTCTTGGCCAAGTCCTCATTTATTGGTGAAGTAAAAAACTGGAGTACACTCATCAACCTACATTCTTGGCTTGAGCTAGAGGTGAGAAGCTCTAGGCAAGGAAAGAATTTTTAATATATTGTACTATTTAGAAAATAAAAGAAAAATGATCTGTATATTTGATGATTGAACTCTTGAAGATGCCTGTTGTAGGAGCAGGACAGGAATGAGCTGCTAAGACAGAGAAAGTGGAAAATCCAGTGCATTAGATTTACTGTATTAATGGCAGTGATTGAGGTTATACAGTCTCACATTTATACATATTTATGCTCTATATATCTTCCCAATGCCTATTGTGACAATATTAAGTTTTGAAGAACGAGCACGCTAAAACTCACGGACAGTGTTAAATTAAGATATATATTAATGAGAATGTATTTTCCCCACTTTCAGATATGATGTGTTATCAGTATCATACATGAGTCTTCTAAACTGGCTCATATTTGGAAATGTAAAATTTAATAGATCTTGTACGTAGATTCTTCTTTATTTTGTAGTGCTTTAGGTTTTCAATACTTGGAATTTAAACTAAAACAACGTTTTAAGTGATAGAGCTGATATAACTTTTTTGGAAAGGGATCTTATAGTAGAGGCTTAGATGTGTCATTTATTTTATTATGCATTTTCTTCATCTTATGATGGGAGCTAACTGAAAGTCCAATCTGGTAATCTCCTTTGTTTATTATTATTCTGAAAAGATTAATATATCAGTAAACCAGAAATTTAATTTCTTTAAAATATATGTAGATCTTTCCTTATTTTAAGTAGTGTGTAATTTCCTAACTGTCATTTGCATTTCCCATAGGTACACTATTTTAATGAGATGTTTGGAGTGTGGGAACCTTTACTTGAGCCACTAGAAATAGAGAAGACTGACTTATTTAAACCATGGGTTCTTGAAATCAAGGTATGTTTTCCAAAGCTCAACTTTGGAAAATCTTTCATTTAAATTCTTTCTCTTTGGGAAAACAAACAAACAAACAAAAACAAGCAATTGTAACTGCACCTTTCTGAGTACTGAGACTACTTAAATCTGGTCTCAAAGTAGGTATATGTATTATTAAGGAAGAATGATAAAAAATAATCTATTTAGCACTATTATTGGAACTTCATTCACCTCTGAAATCTATCCTTTGCCTATTTCCTTCTTTATTTCTTTCATTTTCTTTTTTAAATTTGAAAACAAAAATATAACTAGAATAGGAATGTCAGTTCAGGGCATGGAAGGGGAAAGAGGAGAGGAAAAAAGTAGTCATGAGATTAAACTTCCTCTACAGAAAAACTGATCTGATAAGAATTCTTAAAAAATAAAATTAAATCTTCTTACAGATGAAGAAGAAAGCTAAAAAAGTGTTGGTTGAATCCGATGCAGAAGAAGAAAACTACAAAGTTCCAGACTATAAAACAGTAATAAGTATTTCCTCAAAAGACCAGCTGAATATTACGTTATCCAAATGTGGGCTACAGATGTTGAGTAATTTGGGAACGGTAAGATAGGTTACTTATGTGTACAGTGCCAGACTTATGTTAACTAAATATTTGTACAAATTCTCTTGTTGAAGCTTTATTCAGTATATTTATGTGTCAACGGTTTATGGGCTGGTTCAGTCCAGTTCCGCAACTGTTGGTATGGGAGACCCACAGAGTGGAGCATTAACTCTTTAATTCTCAATGCACTACATGATGTTATGATGTGGATTACCAATACCAAAAATCGTAAAACCATGACATTGTTTTGTATCTTTAATTTCTAGGCATTTGCTGAAGCAGCTAGTCAGACTTCTGATATCTTCAAAAAAGATCGAGCACCATTTGTACTAATAAATTCTCTAGGACTTGCCATCACTGTCTTGCCTAGTGATTCTTTCAGTGTCCTGAATGTTGAATTTGGAGCAAAAGTATTTAATTTAAAAGATGGAGATACTTTAAATATGGAATATGTCAGAACCAAAAGTGAGAGTGAGCAGTTCACAGCAATGACAACCCTGAGTAGCAAAAGATTTTATATTCAAATCTGTAAGTTCCAAAATTTATGAATTTTCATTTTTTGTAAATATTCTGTGATTCTCCTTGTGTTTGTTATGTGATCCTCTGGTGTTTACTGACATGAACCTATTTTTTCTTTGGACTGTAGATACATGCTAGTGTTTGAAATCCTTCCTTGGCCTTAGCTAAAAGTTTCACACATCTTTCTTGTTAATTTCTGTAGAATGTACTTTCTATTATGATAATTTATTATCTTACTAATCTTTATTTCATAATTTTTTGCAATTACTTTTTTGTTTATATTCACAGGTTAGTACATAATTAAGATGTCTATTTTTAAAACGTTTTAGGATTTAACAGTACTGAGGGCTGTACATATACATGTTCAGAGAAGTGTCCTTAAGGGAAAAGTTATCAAGGAAAAACATTTAAAATAATTTAAAGATAGTTATAGCTAAACTGTAGCTATTTTTAATGGTTTATGAGTTAACCATGTATGTTGGTTTGTTATATTTGATTGACAGTTTTTCAAGACTGATTTGTCCATCAATTTGTTACCATATTATTTATTTATAGTTGAATTATGTTTTGCAATTTATACATGCAGTACCTTATTAATAAGCCATTATGTTTTGTAAATCTTTATTGGTGCTGATACTGTTAGCAGAGGCAAAAGCTGCAGTGTATTTAAGTTACAGATTGGTTTACTCCTCTTCTTATGGGGAGAAGAATGGAATAATCTTTCCTGTTTGGTCTCACCACAGGGTTGTCATTTAGACTAGAAGGAGTAATTGTACTTTCTCATCTGCTTTAATTTTTTTTTTTTTCAGATTGAATGCTGTAGAAAATACTCTTGAACACACCTTTCTCTTTTTAAAATGCATCTTAATCCTCCTCTTGAATGTTTCATTTCCGACCTTGTAAATTCTAGGTCCACATAATCATTCCACTGTTGAGAAGATTCCATTGACCAAAGTGGGTCGATGTATTTACAGAGTAAGGCATGAGGAGTCAGGTGTTGAAAGGTCCATTGTCTGCCAAATTGATACTGTTGAAGGAAGCAAGATGATAACTATTCGTTCTCCTATCCAGGTATATATCCAGGATGCATCCCTGCATTGTACTTCTATTTACTTTTTGATTTTTTTATGAATCTAAATGATCTTGTAGTCCATAAAGAATCTATTTAAAAAGGAAATAAATTGTTTACAGACTGATCTCAAGAATTCATGTAATTTTGTTACTGTGTATTATAAGGTAGTTTAGAAGACATTTTCAAAGCAACAGAAACACTGGATGTGAGGGAGTTGGAGATCAGATAACAAAATGACATTGTTCAAGCAGATTTTCTGTTATTAGAGAGTCCTTAAGAAATATCTGACTTTGAATGGGAAAATGGGTAAGATTTATAGTGAGAAAGTACTTATTCTGTTCTCTTTTGGGCTCAAAACAGTTTATATTACTGGGCTTTCCTTATGTATCTTGCTGGATTTCTATTTTGTATAGATAAGGAATCATTTTTCAATCCCCTTCAATATTTTTGATGAAGGAAGATGTCTAGGGACTGCATCACCAGAGAATGAATTCAACATACCATTGTCCTCATACAGGTACTTTATTAGATTATTCTTCTATCCAATAGTATGCTTATACACTGCTGATTTTTGTATGCAAATAACTTAGTAAAAAACAAAAGTCCATTTCCCTTTGCTACCTAATATCCACACGCAAGAGGCATTTTTCTTTAATGGAATGATTTTTAGTTATGTATTACAGCTGCTCTTTTTCTCTCATTTTATTTTATTTTTTTAAGAGGTACGGAAATATAACTGAATGTAATACACTTAAACTCCGTCACTGATGTAGAATAGGACTCGTCAATTTTGGAAAGACTTGGCTTACAGTATAGCTATGCTATCAACACCTGCAAGCTAACATCCAGTTGAAATTGCAGTGCGTACAATCTAGCTAAGCGGTTACTAACTTGTAGGTAGATGTTTGTTTTGACAGTTTTTGAGGCTTAATCCTTCGGTTTTTACCTAAACGTCCCTCCAATGTTTTTTGTTTTTTTTTTTCTTTTTAATGATGATAACCATGTACTGTCAAGTTTTACTGTATATAACTTTCTTCGTGCTAAAGTTTGCAAAGCAGCCACGGAAGTTCTAGAATGCTTCCACGTTGGGACAGCAGTCCTTCTGTTTCAATTTCATTTTTATTTGAGTAAGTTACAGTGCACTGAAGGTGCTCTTATCTTCATGAATGTTTCTATCTGTATCTTATTTAATAAGATTTACCAACTTTGTGATTCCTTGCATGGATACATTGGTGAGTTTCTTTAGACAGTGGTACAGTGTTGACTGACAGAAGTCTACAGTCAAGAGTACCTGACTTGGTTAAAGCAGTTGCCTTAAAAAAGCCAGGAAAACAAATAATCCATAAATCTATTGCCTTATCTGGCTAGAAAGAAATGCATTTCCTGCAGATCTGTAACAAGAGTTGGGTAGTTTATTCGGATCTTTTCCTTGGAAAAGGAATATAGCATCTCTTGTATGTGAATCCAGTGGCATCTTCATAACAACTGCCGTCATGTTTTTGAGTAACGTATGTGATGACATGAAGCAGAAAACTGCAACTGTTAAGATTCACCAGGAACCTTTGCCATCTAATCTGCCTTTAGCTTCCTTACTCAAATGAGACAAAGGCAGGCAATGAATTACTGTCAGAAATCTTCAAAAATCCAAATACTAGAATGTTAATATTACATCCTACTTTTTATAATTAAAATATTCAATCCCATACTGAGTGTTTAAAAATGCTTTCATTTACAGATCAGTACTGAGTTTGCTACCTATAGCAAATGAAAATGGAGTGGATGGAGAATATGATATGTGTGAAGGAATTACTTTTGATGAAATTATGAAAAATATTGACAGCTTATTACAAAGGAAATGCCAGTCTGTGAAGTCGACTAACCACTCACTTATCATCAATATTGTTACAGTAAAAGACACACTGACATCTTCATTATGTTCAGATGATCAGTGGGATTTTCCATATGTCGTTCATTTATGGCCTTCTGTTCTTCTTCATAATCTTCTTCCTTATCACATAACTTACTCTATAGAGGTAAGTTTTTGTGATGTTGACTGCTTTTACTATGAAAGCTGATTTGAAAGTTGAAGTATGTGTTTAAGTAAACTGCTTCTTTTACAGTTTTTATGAAGCAGGCTTTACAGGTATTATGGGGAAATCTGTATGTATAGAAATGAAGTGACACCAGAATGGGGAAAAATGTTTTTAATAATCAATACTAACTCATACTTCAGGTACAAATGCAAAGATAAATTTATGATTTGTAAGCTCGATCCTGTGGGGGAGTTACTTTCTGTTTACCATGTATATCTTGATCCTAACTAAGCAGTGTAGTTTTTCCTGTGGATTATGACTGCCTCAAACAATATAAATAGGTTATCCTACATGGCATTTTCTGTGCTTTTGCAAACTGTCATTAACTATTAACAGTACCATGCTTAGGAGTTGTCCCATTGCTGCCTTTTTACTAAGGTTTTGATTGAATTTCAGCATGTGTACATTTATTCCAAATGAATGAAGTCCCCTTTGTCTGTTAGTGGGCCTTTGAAAGCTGAGCACCAGCTACTCTGAGTTAAAACACCTAAAACATGTACTGTCATCACTTGTTCCTCAGCACTAATTGCTTTAGTCTGTGGATATGCCTAGACTATGTCCCACTGCTTACCCATACAGTTAGAATAATGTAAATGTAGATAAGAGACACTGAAATGTTTTTTTTCTCAGATGATCTTAGTGATTAATATTTGGACTCAGGTAGAACAGTCTAGACATAACATTTTATCATAAATGCACGATTGCTAGAGCTAGGGATTGTGATCTCTGCCATGTGCTTGGAATTAACAGTTTATTTTCTGTATCTCTTCTATGAATCTAATGAAATAAATTCTGAGTTGAGGAAATCTCATTGTATGTATGTGAATCTGGTGACAAATTTGTTGCATTAGATGCTAATGACAGTACTTCTTTTTTTAAATAAAATATGTTATTAAGATAGATATATAATAATGTAACACAGTTAAATAATGTAATAAATGTTTTACTATTTTGTTCAAATAAGTTGTGTCTTGAGTTATAAAAATACCTAGAAATATATTACATTGATACTGATACAGATTTTGACTGTCACTTGTTTTTAAAGGGAGACGGGAACAAATTTGACACTCTGCAAGACGGATGTTCAGCCCAGATTCATAATGCAGTCTTGGATCAAACAAAACTAGATTTACAGTTGCTTAATTATCTTGATCAAAACTGGAAAAGCGAGTACCATATAAAAAGTAACTTACCAGATATCAGCTTCACAACATTTTACTGCATCACAGAGTTGGATAAGACTGAGCTGGACATTGCTGTCCACGTGACATACACAACTGGGCAGATGGTTGTAGCAATTCACAGCCCATACTGGATGGTAAACAAAACTGGTCGCATGTTGCAATATAAAGCAGATGGTATTCACCGCAAGCATCCTCCAGATTGCAAAAAGCCGCTACTGTTTTCCTTCCAACCCAAAAACTTCCTCCAAAATAACAAGGTATTACAGTTAGTAAAATCTGATAACCCTGTACTTTATACTTCTGTGTCTTGCTGTCTGTGGTTTTCTTTTTACTTTCTACACTTTCATGTTCTGTAAAAAGCATGAAACTTACTGTGCTTCTGTCTAAAGATTGGCTACTTTAAATAATACAGTGTATTGTCAGATATGCTTGGTGAAATGTATCAAAGGTATCCCTAAGAAAGACATGCTCATCTTTTATCAGGTATAAAAATCACTGAGCCTGAGAAAAAAGCAGTCCTTTATCACATTTAAGCTGCATCAATAAAAGTCCTTGTTCTAAGTAATACTTTGAAGTTGTTTAAGAATGTTAAGCTGTGGTACTTGAAAATTGAATACTTGCAGTTGTCATTGTTGGATTCTGAGTTGTTAGTAAGCTATGGTTTAATTGCAGTTTACCGTTTGACTTTGCTGAGTGATTTTTAATGCTCCTTACTTCTGAGGAATGAGTACTGACTGGTGATTGTTGTGTCTTGTACATAGAAATACTAATGTTTTCAGTATGCACTTTGTATGTATATGTGTATACTCTATATGTCATTCCAGAGGTCAGTGTCTGTAAACTGAAAATTAATACAAGCTGCTTCTTCATAGGTTCAACTTATGGTAACTGATAGTGAGTTGTCTGATCAGTTTTCCCTGGACACTGTTGGAAGTCATGGTTCGGTGAAATGCAAGAGTCATAAAAAAGATTATCAAGTATGTGAAGTTTATCTTTTGTATTCACTACTTTCAGGGACTGTAAAAGAAGTCAGAACAGAACTGCGTCTAACAGTGTTTTTCTATTCTCTGTACAGGTCGGTGTCACCATAAACAACAGCAGTTTTAATATTACTAGAATTGTAACTTTCACTCCATTTTTTATGATCTCAAATAGAAGCAAATACACTTTGGAAGTAGCTGAGGAAGGCAAAGAAAAGTGGATACCAATTGTTTTGCAACAGGTAAACTTATAAAGGAAACCATTTCAAGTCTTTTCTTTGAGGAAAAAAAGTTAAAACACTGATAGGAGGTGAAAAGACATGCGCAGCTCTCTATGACATTGTCTGAATGCACTGCTTTTTAAAGTTACCCGTATTCTGTTACCTTTTCTCAGAGTTAATTTTGGACATATTGTAGACCTGGTTTACAATCATAAGGGGAATGGTTTCTCTGTTACTTGCATCATAAGTAGTGATAAGAGGAAAATAGCTTTCTGTTACTGTATTATGTTTCTCCATATGGCACTGAAACTTCCGTTACATTTTTTCGGTGATAAGTGGTTTCAGTGACCTGGTGCTTGCATCAAGTGGGACATCTAGGACAAGCAGAAATGGCACCTTTTGTGCAGACGAAGCATTCTGTTCATGCAACTTCACTTTTAACACTGCAACATCCCTGTGTCTGATACAGTTCTTTTTTTCTGTGCCTTGAGTTCTGTGTCTGTGTTTTGAGTTCAGTTCATCTCAATTTTCACACTGTGAACTTTCTTCAGAATGCATAGGAGAAAGAGAAAGAATTTGGAGGTAATGTTGAAGTTCAGTTTGGAATAATATGAATGCTGAAAGCATACTTCCTTCTAGGAAGAGTGATATCTCTATTTCCCTCTCCTCCAATGGATTTTAGAAGGAGCATATCCAGAATAGAGACAAGTTTGCTAACGTGTTACCTCATATCTCAGCTTACTTCACTTCCCTGCAGTGCTCCTCATTTTCCTTTGTTCACTTCTGTCCATTTCATTTCTTCCTTCTGCTTCTCAATTGTTCCATTCTTTCTTAATGATAGGTTTCCTTCTCAGGAAAAAAGCAATTCTTGTTTGTAGTCCATCTAGTCTTGGACATGTGTCCTGTCTGGAAAGGAGTTATCTGTCAATTTTTATTTTTGAGAAAAATCTATTGCTGTTCAAATGTTGCAATAGGAAGGAGTTGGTAGATTTTGAGTGGTATGGTATAAAATGGCTTGCCAGGGGCAGACAGTTCTTTAAATTAAATATAGTCTAAGCTGACCAGAATATACCCTTAGAAAAATGAAGGAAACTGTTGACCACAACTGTACTTGAGATTGCTGCTAAATATAGTACTATAGAATCATTTGACTTGGAAGGAACCTAAAATGTCATCTAGTCCAATTCCTCTACAGTGAACAGTGACACATAAATCAGGTTGCTCAGAGTCCTGTACAGCCTGACCTTGAGTATTTCCAGATATGGAATGTCCACATCTCTGGGCAGTCTGTTCCAAGTGTGTCACTGCCCTCATTGTAAAACATTTCATCCTTGTATCCAATCTAAATCTCCCTCTTTTAGTTTGAAACCATTTCCCCTAGTCTTTTCACAACAGATCCTGCAAAAAAGTCAGTCCACTTCTTTCTTATATCTCACCTTTAGATATGAAAAGCTGCTATCAGGTCTCTTTGGAGACTTCTCCAGGTTGAACAGAGTCAGCTCTTTCAGCAGCTTGTTTTAGGGGAGGTGTTCTGTTATTTTGATCCTTTTAGTGGCCCTCCACTGGATGTGCTCCAACAGGTCCACGTCTCTCCTATACTGAGGACCCCAAATCTGGACAGGGTACTCCAGGAGAGGTCTCTCCAGTGCAGAGTAGAGGGTCAGGATCGCCTCCCTCAATCTTCTGACTACTTTTCCTTGAATGTGGTTGGTCTTCTGGGCTGTGAGGGTACATTGTAGGCTTATGTCTAGCTTACCATCCACTTGTACCCTGAAGTCCTTTCCAAGAGACATGTTCTCAATCCTTACATCCTTCAGCTTGTACTGATAGTTAGACTTGCCACAACTCACATGCAGGACCTTGCACTTGGCTTTGTTGGACCTCATGAGGTTCACCTTTGTCAACTGCTAGAACCTATCTCGGTCTCTCTGAATGGCATCCTGTCTTCCTGTTGTGTCAGCCGCACCACAGAGCTTGGTGTCATCTGCAAACTTGATGACGGTGCACTCGATCCCACATCCCATTCCGGAGTGCAGATCCAAGTACTGATTGATCCCTGACGGACACCACTCGTTGCAGATTTCTATCTGGACATTGAGCCATTGACCACCACTCCCTGGGTACAGTCTCATAATCAGTTCCTTGTCCATTTTATCTGCCCATCAAATCCCTATCTTTCCAATTTGGAGAGAAAGATGTTATGAGGAACAATGCCAAAGACCTTGCAGAAGTCATACAAACAGATGACATCAGTAGTGCTTCCCATGTTCACTGACACAGTTATGCCAGAATAAAAAGTCAAATTAGTGTTACTACTGCAGAGTGGAGATGGAAGTATAGAATAGAATATACCAAGTTGGAAGAGACAATAAACAATTATAATCAAATCCAACTTACAGCTCCACATAGTACTACTAAAAAAACTAAATCATATGTCTGAGAGTGTTGCTCAAACATGTTATGAACTCTAGTGGCTTGGTGCTCTGACCACTGCCCTAGGAAACCAGTTCCACTACCTGACCATCCACTGGTGAATACTTTTCTAATACCAAATCTGACAAACTGTGTGGCAAAACTTTGGAAATAGCACCATTCTGTACCTAAAGCACTAGACTGTTGCAAAAAAAAAAAAAAGTAATGTATTTCCATTCTGCATGGTTGCTTCTGCTACTTCTTTAGCTAAACTTTTCCTACTTGTTTTAGTTTTTGTTTGAAACTTTCCTTTATTCTTCACTGATTCTCTTTGAATTTCCTGAGGTCCCCTATGCTCCTGTGTTGAGACTTGCTTGCTATATTGTGTATTACACAATTTATGTTTCCTTTGGTGTTGGGTATAGATAATACCTTCAGTCTTGCTGTTTAACTATATTTTTTTCCTTTGTCTTCCTGCTTCCTGTGGTGTGAGAAACAATGGGAAAGGGAACTTAGTGGCATGGTAAGTTGGTGAACTAGTATTTCACCATTGATGATTTTATTCTAGGATTCAAATATAATTGAATTTTTTATCTGATTTTCTCAATCTGTATTGGAATGAGATGAATCTGCAATTTTGAATGCTACAGGTGGACAGTTTGGCATATAGGAAAAATGGTGCATCTAGACGTTCGCTGACTTATTCTGATCTTTTCATTCTGAGCACAGAGCCATTGTGAACTTCAAAAGAAAGCTGTGAGTGCTTGCCAATGTGGTTAACACTTACAAATAATCATAACTTGTTCTTTTTGCAGGAGTCTTTTAATCAGCAGCAGACTTTTCATAATAATTAAAACTTTTTTCTTTACTAACTCCCTGTCTTATCTACTTATATTAACTTAAACTATTTATTATTGATTTTTATTTCAGTTGTGGAAGAAAATAACAGAGTGTACACTCTGGTTTAGTTGCCTAAGACTCATATTTTATTTCTGTTTTATATACACATGTTTATATGTGACTCTGGGTGTGTATTATATATCTTAAAAAAGAGCAGCTAGTGTGCCAATATTCAGTTTACTCAAGTTATGTAGCAATATATTTATGCAAATGTCTTCTGTCATTGATTATCATTATACAATTTTTGTAATCAATTTATACTTATTTAATAAGAGAACTTTTAATGAAAAAATGCGAGTTTGTGCATATTTCTAATATTTTTTAACAAGCAAGACCACTTTGGTGTTTTAGCTCTGCTCTACTTTATACTTGGGATTTCAAATATATTATCAATTTTGTGTCTGAATTTCACTTTATCCATTTGATTTCTGAATCAGTTTATTGTATTCAGGTAAGTAATTAATTTCAGGTGTTGTAACAGCTTCTGATCCAATTCTAGTACAAGTTTGAGTGAAATTTTAGGAATTAACATTGGGCTGAAGTGGAGTGCCATTTAATACTTAGTTTGTTTTCTCATTTACTTCAAAATATCTGATTTCTTTCTTTAACAGTGTATTCCATTTTGGCCTGAAAATGATGCCAACAAACTGCTTGTTAGAGTTGAAAATTCTAATCTCCCACCAAAGAAGATAAATTTTGATAAGCAAGAAAACTGTCTGTTACTGAATTTAGACAACAAGGTAAATGATTACCTTTGAAAATTACATAAAAGCATAAATACATGTCCCATTTCCATTCTGCAAAGTTTTCTACTCAATTGAGTATTACAAAAGCTTAGCTGGGAAAAAAATCATATATATACCTGTGTATCTCTGTATGTGTATATGTAAATGCAGATATATGTAGGTGTTTCATTATAAGTGCTCCCCTTTTGGAGCTAAAAGATTTAGTCAGAGTTCTCTAGCTAAGGCTGGAAAGTGTTTATATTAGTTATAAAGTGAAGCTGCTACTTTGAAAAGTAACTTTGGCACAATTGAATTTACATATAACCTTATCTAGCAACAATTTTAAAATATTTGAATGTTCTTAGTAGAGTATTTTGAGGGATATTATTGTATATGAGTGGTTCTAAGAAGATTGTTCTACCACTAGACTAAACTTCGAGATTATAGAAATGCTCCATAGTTCTAGTTACTGAATGCAATGCTTGTTCTCTAATAATGCTATGATTAGGAATATACTTAATAGGCATGCTAAAACAGGTTGTTTGTTTTGTTGTTTGATGGTTTCATGTTATAAAAGTTTCAGAAATATTTAATACATTTGCTTTGTTAGAAAACAATTCTGTCGTTATTTACTATGTAATTTTTTACACCTGTTAGCTTGGAGGGATTACAGTGGATGTCAATTTGACTGAACATTCTACAGTGATTACCTTTTCTGATTACCATGATGGCGCAGCACCATTTCTGTTAATAAACCATACTGAAGAAGAAATTATTGAGTATGGACAAAGGTATGTAAGGCAGTTTTTTACTGTGTATGTCTGCAAGTAGATATGCCAATTGTTATTTCATGTATTATAACCATGTCTGCTTAGCAGTATGTAAACAACTATTGTTGCAGTTTAATTTCTGTGGTGATAATAGTTCAGGCTAGATTTTTATTATGCATATATACATAAAATACGTATGGAACTGTTTTAATACTGCACCTTAAGCCTTTTAGCCTTTCATTGCAGGCTTGTAAGTCAGTTGCGTAGATGCACTAAACTGCATGCAGAACTAAAATAGGCATGTCAACATTCCTTGCTTAATAATGGAGAAAATAAATGAGTGCTATGCAGAGACACATTTAGGTGATGCATTACAGAATGCTTTCATCTTTCTACACAGGAATATGGTTTTATAGTTATATGAACAGTCTATGAAAGTTTAGGTGGAGTTCTGTGACCAAAAATTCTCTTTTTATTTCAATTACCTAAGGTAGAATAATGGAGGAGAAAAGCCTGTTTCTTAAAAATTGAATATCTACTTTTGTCAAAACACCTAAAAATCTTTTGTTTTATAAATTGAGCATGAATATAAATAATTTTAGGTAGCCCTAAGTACCTGCTTCTAGAAGTAATTAAGCTTTTTTTGTGAGCTAAAGAAGCAACTGTCCTGTTTCTTAAGAATTTTATGTCCTTGCCCCTTGCATTCCCTTACAACTCTGTTGGGGCAAAGGATGTATTTAGCTTTTCTGGAACTATTCTTGTGTCTGCATCAGAGGATAAGTAGTGGTTGAGCTGGAAACGTAGTTAGATTTCAAACTTGTCCTCTGCTGTCAAGTTTAGTTAAGATTTAGCAAAAATAATGAGCTAAAAAGTTACAAAAAAGGAAGGCATAGACTGAAAAACAGGTAGTTATGGAAGAATTATTAAAGCAGATTGAGTATCTGCAGTCACTGGAAATATATCTTGATTTCGTCTGAACACCTGCTGTAACAATGTTTGAAATCAAGGGGGAAGGTCATTAAAACCCTGAATTCTTATTTTCACTTTTTTTCCACATAAAGTATCTTTCATGGATTGTTACAAAGCCACATCTGCCACTTCTGTGACTCAGTGCTGATTGTAGGTTAGGTGGACTAGTGCTCTGCTGCACCACTGAAGTGCGGCTGTACTGCTTCTGTTTTGAGACTGGAATGCTTTGTCGTAGTTCATGTGCTGATACTTACAGTGCTGAGAAGTGCAAGAATTGTTACAGCACTCTTGGCCTAGAGCTTTCTAAAGGCCAAACTTACTCTTTTAGAAAATTAGACTGCTGTTTAAAGATTTTTACTTCAAAAGTCAAACGGCTGCTACTGAAGTAAAGCCTACAACTGAATTCTCATTTTCACGTGAGGAATATAGTAAAGTATTCACTTCGGTTTTAATCTCTAAAGATCAGTCATCTTATCAGTGGGACTTTGCGCATTCCCAGTGTAAGTTTAATGCATATATATGTAACTTCTGTAATGAGCTTTACATGACGATGGACAGAATCCTTACCGAGACAAGAAAGCTGCAGAAGAAAAACTTGCCTGTTAAACTGTGTAAGGGGAACAGTATTTAAAATTGGCTTGCCTGAAAATACTCATTATAACCAGGTACAAAGAATTATTTTCCCTTCAGCAAATAATGTAGAGGAAGGCTTTCCTAGACAAATGGTTCAGAACAATTTTTTAGACAGCACACGTTCTAAATTTTCTTATCAGTCTGTCTGCTTTTTCTGTACTTAATCATTCCCTGTCACAAGCGGGAAAGAAAATGATTCTTGAAAATCTGGTGGGGATACTTTAGTAAGTATTAATATGTATTTTTGTAATTTAAATAATGACTTTATTATTGTGCTGAGTATGTTTTTGGTGTTTTTTTGTCTGCTTATTGTTGTTTTCAGTTTTCAGTTTCATCACTTGAAAAAGTGAATATTCTTGCTTGTTCCGTTTTGTTCTAGTTCCCTCCGTGAATTAGAAGGCTGTCTTCCGCCAAACAAGGCAGTGCTATATACTTGGGCAGACCCAGCAGGATCTAGAAAATTGACATGGAAATGTGGAAAAAGAACAGAGGAAATTACACCAAAAGAAGTATGTAGACCTACTTTTAGTGCTATTTACTCTTCGGTATACACTTCTTTTTGTTGTTGTTATTTCATCATTAATAGGCATTATTCTGACCTAAGTACTCTACAGAGGAAATTCTCACAAATCATGGTAAAGGGGAATATTCCGTAATTTCATATTCAAAAGCCAGGAATATTTATTTTCAAAGTGATGCTTATACTGATAGTACTTGTATGCATGTTTTTATTATTCATACATAGAATTTTCTAGAAAAAGGAGGGACTGTTGTTTTCTTGAGATTTTTGTATGCAAAATGAGAATAATAGCTAGGTTTGCATAATGACATAATGTTTTGCCAATGTTTGCAGTGCTGGTAAGATTTTCACCTTCAGAACAAGGGCTTTGTATTCTTGTAGACCTAATTAAATTCTGGGATAGCTGATGTGGGAGTAATCTCATTTTGAATCAAGACTGTTGTTTTGCCTATCATATTGCATCTCGCACTGCATTTTAGTCTACTCCTAGGGGAATAGTTCAATCAAAAAGAATAATTGAGTTGCTTTAGATGTGCATGAGAATGTGCTGATTTGTATAACTATGACTTGGTGATCTTAGAATCACTAGGTATTGAAGCTAATAAACTTCCAGTGTAACTGCTAAATAATGATATTCCTTGATGCTGTCTTACTTCAAAAGGAAACTTGAAGATTTTTTTTTAATGAATCACTTTCTTAGTAAGTGATTCATTAAAATATCATTAGCAAAGGTAAATAAAGTGTTTTAGACATTTGGGGCTTTTCTCCTGTGAGTTCGTAGGATTATGTAGGTTCATAGGGATCTTACTCACACACTTATCCCTGACAACCAATAGGTCAGGTTGCCTGAGGCTCCATTCAAGCTGGCGTGGGCTTCTTACCAAAGTGTGCAGGACCCAGCACTTGGTCTTGTTGAAGCTCATGCAATTGACCTAAGCCCATTGATCTAACCTGTCCAGATCCTTCTATAGGGCTGAAGTCCAAGTAGACTATATTTACAACCCTTCTCTCATCCACTGGGCAGGTCATCTGACTATAGAAAGAGATGAATTAGATCAAGCAGGACCTACCTTTCTTGAAACCATGTTGACTAGTCCTGATCCCCTGAGTGTCCCACACATGCTGTGAGATTCCACTCAATTTGATCTGCCCCATAACCTTTCCCAAAACGGAGGTCAGGATGACAGGCCTGTAGTTCCCTGAATCCTCCATGCAGCCCTTCTTTTAGCTTGGTGCATCTGCAGTTGTCTAGGACCTCCCTAGCACCTCTGAACATCCCAGAACTGCTGATAAATGATGGAAAGTGGTTTACTGAGCACTTCCACCAGCTCCAGCAGTATCCACAGGTGGTCCCCCATCTGGTCCCATGGACTAGAGACAGTCCAGGTAGGTCACTAGTTTGTTCCTTCTGAACTGTTGGGAATTTATTCTGCTCCTCATGCTGGTCTTCCAGCTCAGGGTGCAGCATACCCTCAGGATAACTGGTTTGACTATTAAAGATGGAAATAAAGAAGGGATTAAGAATCTCCATCTTTTCCTCATCCTCAATGGTAGTGTTCCCTGCATCATCCAGTAAAGTGTGCAGATTCTCCTTGACCTACCTGTTGTTGTTAATATATTTGTAAAAAGATTTTTGTCTTTAACAGTAGTGGCCAGATGAAATTTTCTCTTAACATTTGTTTTTCTCATTATCAGTCCGTATCCTAGCAACAAAATTATAGCCTTCCCAAGTTACCAGTCCTTTATTCCAAATTTCATAAACTCTTTTTTTTTTCCCTGGTGTGTCTGCAGAAGTTTCTTGCTCAGCCAGGCTGCTCTTTCTTCCCAGTGGCTCATCTGGCAGCACAGAGGGCATTCTGTTCCTGTGTATTTAAAATTTCCTTCCTGATGAATGACCAGCCTTCCCAGACCTCTTTGTTGTTCAGGACTCACTTCCAAGATATTCTCTGAACAAAAGTCTGCCCTCTGGAAGTCCAAGATTGTAGTTCTGCTGACCTCCCCTCCTTTCTTCACCAGTAATAGGGAAGTCAATCATTTTTGTGGTCACCCTACCCAATACAGCTTCTGACCAGCATGTGTCCTGTGTCTAACCTGTATCTCCCCTCTTTTAGTTTGAGGCTTGTCCTATCAATATCAGACTGCATGAAAAGTCAGTCTCCTGCCTACTTATAAGCTCCTTTTGGGTACTGGAAAAATACAGTGAGCCTTCCTGGATCCTTCCTGTCTCCAGGCTGAAGAAGCCTCTCAGCATTTCTTTGTAGAAGAAGTGTTCTAGCCTTCTGATCCTTTTTGTGATCCTCTTCTGGATCTAGACCAACAGCTCCTTGTCTTTCTTTTGCTGGGGTCCCCCAACTTGGATGCAACTCTACAAGTGGGGCCTCATGAGTGCAGACTAGTGGGGAACAATTACCTTCTTCTCCTTACTGTCCACCCTTCTTTTGACACAGCCCAGAATGCAGGTGGCCTTCTGGGCTGCAAGCACGTCGAGTTTTCTATGTACCAGAACCCTTAACTCCTTCACAGAGGTGCTCTGTTTTTTAAGTATTTTCCGCAATAAAGAGCCAAGTTAACTTTTTCAGCTGTTTGTGAAGGATCAGATGGACACCTGGTGGTGTCTGCGGACAGCAGAATTTTCCTTTGTGATGACTGTGTTGTAGTAAAAGCTGATGCAATATATGTTAAAGTTGTTTTTTTATTAAATCGGTGAATAAAACATTGAACAGCTTTATGTAGTTTCAGAAGTAGGGAAGTATTTTAAAATGATTGCAGTTTTTTCCATAAAAACGTAATATGGCATTATCTAGGCAAATACTGTACTTTTTTTTTTTTTCAGAGGCACATCAAATAAAATAGAGGTGTTTTTCAGGTTCTGCTTTTATAACATTAGTGAATTTCAGTGGATAGGACAGTGCTAGGGATTTTTGCCATTTAATTAGCTTCTGTTGAGGAATAGAA
>VXAB01011860.1:0-108808 GCA_013399175.1 Odontophorus gujanensis
TTATTTATTTATTTTTCATGAAATCAAGTTTGTTGGTTGCGTGTGTGCACAAAAAGAAAAGGAAATGTTAATCTGTCATGTGTAATAAAGTAGCAGAAACAAAGAATATTTGAAATTTGGACTGGAACTGGAATTTAATTTGAATTAAATGGAAAACATTTATTTCATGCTTCTAAATGAGGATTTAATTAAAATTAAATTGGTTCATCTTTTTAGACTTATCCCTGAATAGGAAATTTGAAACATACTTCTGTTGATGGTTGGTTTTCTCTGACTTTGATTAATCACTTTCAAAGTAAGTGGAGGATCAGTACAGTAATTTCATAATTACACACAAGTGAGTTAACTTGAAACTTTAACTAAAATAACTGTAAGGGAAGTTTGATGTTGGTTGGCTTCATGTAATGCCGTGTATCTTTTGTGTATTATTCAAATTCTTAGAAGTGCTAATCTGAAAAAAGGACCATATTGTGGTACTACTATGTTATTTCCAAGGTACTTTAATAGGGAAATGTTTGACATGGGAATATTATTTTTCAAAGACATTGCAACAGTAAATGGAGGCTGAATGAAGCCATAAAATTGGTGGAAGGATTCTTGATGACTTCAGAGAGCATTGGGTCCAGTGCTACTTCTGTAAGAACTGGTGAAGAATATTTGCTAGAACTGTGCTGTGGGTGAAACCTGGGATATAATCAACGAACCTAGGACAGCATGGGTTAACGTTGTCCTTTACTACTGGGCTGGCTGCTTTATCCCTGGAAGAAAGTTAGAAACATGCAAACAAAAACAAAAGAGCCTTCTACCTGGAAGTTCATTCAGAATATTTAAATCACCGTAGATCTGCTCATTTGTGATGTTAGGAAAACTGTAAACATAGATCAAAATGTAAAGCAAAACTGTTTGGCAACTTGAAGATGTCAAGAAAATTTTATTTGAAGTAGGCAACCAGTGGTAAATCATCAAGATGCACTGAAAATAGAATCACAATTTGAATGTTACATGATACTTTTTTTTATTGATCAACTTTATTGACATTCTTATTTGAAAAAGCCTTTTCATCATTTGTTCATGTAATTGTGTGCTGATTTTATTCAGTTTATTTTTACCTTGCAATATGGACTTGGATAAATACTCAGAGAGGTGTTTATGTGCAGACTTATGAGAACTCCTTTTACTAAAAATTCTACAACACCCCACGGGTTTGTTGTAAAATATATAACATATTTCCAAACTTCAAGGGAGTAACTATACATATATTTACCACAGATGAATCAGTTTCTTTTTATTTCCATCATCTTTCAAGTTTCGCAATTAACAGAAAATATACAAGGTGAATTTTTATTCGCAAGTCTGGCAGCAAGCTTTATTGAAGAACAGGGAATTTGTGTGTTGCCTTTAATTGAAGTAGGTCTGTTTGGACTTTTGCTTGTGGCTAGTGTCTTGTTAAGCCTTCAAAAAAACCAAGTAAATAATAAGTTTATTGGCATCTTGAATCAATGCTTCTTTATTGATATGAATGATATGTTCATTCTTTTTCATAAACTTCAGCACATTTTCTGTCTATGTAGCTAGTAGACATGGAGTACTTTAAGGAGACTTGACTAGAATATTGCCGAAGTCTTAATACATTGTTACACATTTAAGAAGCAAAAGTGTATTTGGGTTATGGTTGGAGGGACATTTACTTGATTTTGAATCATGGGAGAAAACCACAGTCCGATTACGATGAGGATATTAAGCTTCTAATGCTACTCACTGTAGGGTTGTCTTTTTTAAGCATTTTAAGTTTATACTGATTGTTTACTTGGTTTAAAAAAAAAAAAAAAAAAAAAGGTAGTCTAAAAATGACGTAGATTGAAAGGAGGGTAACATTTCAAATTGATAAATCTTATTAAAATTGTATGTACCTTGTTTCTGTCTTGGTATTATATTGCCTTAAAACGTATGCTCAGTAACTTTTAAAGAGGATGATACATAATAAATGTAAGAAATTTATTTAAAAGGAAAGCTTGCCAATTAGACTAAATTTGTTTCAGTTAAAACTTGATGGTCTAAAGACAACTTGTAATCCTTTTCTTGATATAAAGCATTGTCAAATTTGTAGTAGTATCAGTTAAAAAGTTTATGGAAACTTTATTTTAAGGTGGTTTAAAACAGACCTAAATCTTCAATTTGTATTGATGGCACCTGTTTTCATTTTGTTTCCTTGGCAACAGCAGGGGTATCAAAAATTGCCCATGGACCACCCTGGTTTTGGAGAAGAGTGAAACCAGCCTGACATTTCAATTTCAGTCCTTTACTGGCTAAATAGAGCTAGAGCTCTACATAGTCAGTAGTCTGTGAACTAACTCTGATGACTGAGTATGCAATGTTTTTTATTTTATTTTATTTTATTTNTTTATTTTATTTTATTTTATTTTATTTTATTTTATTTTAGTTTATTTTATTTTATTTTATTTTATTTTATTTTATATTTTATTTTATTTTATTTTTTATTACAATTTTTGGTACTATTTGCAGTTTTTTCTATGTTATTTTAGAAATTCATTAAGTGACTACATAGGAAGCACTTTGAATAACAGCTGTGTTGTCTACCTGAATAAAGTAAAGTAAAAGTTTGTATCCATTAGCGGTGTGGTCTGTTTTCAAAGCTGTGTGGATCCAAGTTCTTATGGAAGTTGTTGTTATTGACATTCTGCTAGGAAGGAGAGTAAGCCAACACAAATGTTGCCTCCAGATTCCTGCTTTCTTCTTGCCTCTGCCATATTTGAGAATTCACACTGATTATGAAGATTGGGCTGTTTGGAATGCTGTGCATATCTTAATGTGTTATGGGTTTTATACATTAGTCCATGTTTTAGAAAGCAAAAGTGAATGAACTCTTGTAAGCGTGGCTTAGTGTTACGTTCCTACCCGAAGAACTCTACTAAGAGAAGTCTTTCTGCAAAGTATTCCTGAACTTCACGCCAGCCTGGTGATGATAAAAATGTTCTAGTGGAGCAAATGAGAACTAGCAAGGCAACTTCTGATTTGTGAGAATTATAGAAACGGCTGGGAAGTTTTGAACAAGTTGCATTTTTTATTCTCCCCCAGAAATTTAGAGTAGTTTGTGAAGTGATCTAATCTAAGAGAAAAGTATTGTAGTGGGATTGGATTTCGAAGAGATTCTAGGGAATGATGGCCCTTACAATAGTTCCCAGTACCTGGGAAGTGCTGGTACTACAACTGTAGAGCATCACAAAATATCTCAGGTCTGACAGGATCTTTAAGATCATCTAGCTCCACCCCCCATGGGCAGGGTTGTCCCCACCAGATCAGGTTGCCCAGGCTGCTGTTTTTTCTTCTTTGTTTCTTTTTTTGTTCGTTGTCTTTTTTGCTGTTGGTGGTGATAGTTTCTTTTATTTCATGTGCAATGAACATTTACCTTATTGGAGCCCCAAGTAGTAGGAAGCCCAAGATTTACTGGGAAATTAATTTACATGTGTGGTAATAGTCACCTGTTTCAACAGGAATGTTCCTTATGGGATGTAATAATGATGTTCTCTGTTCCAAGGTCATGGTTCATATCTGCAGCACTCTCACTGTCCTTTGAGTATTTTATGAATCTTTTTTTTTTTGGTCAGTGAGGGTAGAATGTTAGCTCTGTCTTGCTTTTTGTTTGTTTTATTATTCAGGGAAATAACTGTAGTTTTTTTATATTCAGAAGGAGTAAATACTTGGTTTTTTGGAGTGAAAATCAGTCTGTGCTATTTCCTAATTTAAAAAGAAGAAGAAAGAAGAAAAGCTGTCATGAATGCAGTGCTGTTCAACACTTAGATGTAATTGAATCTTGTAGAAAAGTGAGTACAAATTTTCTTAAGACTAGATCCTTCTTCTATTTGTGTTAGTTGTCAGGTATCCTTAGACTTAAGTTAGGACAAAATGATGAGACTGGAGCAACTGGATGTGATGCCAGCTTCTTAGTGGGAAAATATGTTGAGCACAAAGTAGCTAGAAGGTTCTTGCTTAGCTGGAAGTAGCTGTAACAGCAAGCTGGCAGTGCTAGAGAAAGGTCTTCCTGCTGTATGCATTCCAGGCTGAAAGTCAACAAGCATGGCTTCATGGCTACCTGGCTGGGCATTGAAATGTGACCAGGTATTCAGCTCCCCGTGCTCTCAGTGCTCAGCAGTGCCTGCCTCTGCTCCAGCTCTATAGCCATGCACTGCCCTGCCGTGCAGATGTGTCCAGAGTGGTATAACTGGCCTCTGAGTTTATCTGCATTTACCTCTCTCCATGTAAAAATATCTGCTGTCTCAGGTTATAACTCACAGTTTTTAATACTGGATTCTTTCATACTGCTAGGACTTGCTTGTTAACTTTACATCAGTTAAAGGTAGATGAGCACTGGTTCAGCATGAAGTTAGCTGATAAAAAGTTAATCCTACTTAAACCCTTCTGTTTTTAAATACATTACATGGGGAAGAGAGTCTATTCTGTTGCAGTATTTCTGATCTGGCACTAGGATTTCTGAAACTACTTTAGTGTTATCTGAAACAAAGCTTGCTAAAAATCACATTTTGACTTGCCTATAATATGGCTAAATGGTGCTAGAGGGACGAGTATTGACACACGTCTGTGCTAGATCTGTTTTATCTAGCATGTTAAGCAAAAGCACCTGGTCTAGGAAGCTGCTTTGGCAGGGGGGTTGGACTAGGTGATTTCTTCCAACCGCTACAATTCTGTGATTCTGCGAAAAGATTACTTCTTTGTATTTGTGATATGCAAAGGCTTAGCTGGAAAAACCTAAAAACTTTGGGAAGAAGCATTCCTGTTTTAAGTAGCCTTGGTCATTTTGACTCCTGGTGTTTGTCCCATCAAAAGAATAGGAGGTCAATGGCATTCTTGTAATCTAAATTTAATCCCACCCTTTATTTCTGCATTATGCATATCATTTAAATAACAGCGTATTTTACACTGTTTACAAAAACTGTTCTCTCATCAGATCTCCTTTTGCATGTTTTTTTTGTAGAGTTTGAATTATGCAAGAGAGGTCAAAGTGGGCTGTTACCCTTTCACACTAGTCATGTACTGCATTGTCTGTGGTCTGAATACGTGCTGCATCCCATTCATGTGAAAACTGCTTGCTTCTGCTTCATGTGCCTCTTGAAAGTGTTGTGTCTTGTTGGTAGGTGGAGTAACCCCTGTGATCATTACTTCCATGCTTGTAGCTGACAGATGATTTAAAAAAGCATATTTGACCTCTGTTAGGCTTGGGTTGTCATCAGCAAATAATATGGTGCAAATATCGTATGGCACCCCTGATGTTATATCTCTGATAATTCTTATAAACACAGATTTTATTATGGCACATTTTGGATTTTTGAGGTTACTTTTGCCCATTGACTGCCTTTTTGTAGATTCATTCTTGAGCTTTAGTATTTTATCCTTTTATTATGGATAAATCCAGTTGTGTATAGTGTTCATTTTCAGAAGTCACTAACAACTGCATGACCTTCAGGTGCTACTGTGTGCACTGATTGCATTTGTTTTCTGCTGCTGCTGCTCAATAGTCGAGTTAGTATTTTACCATGATTGCTTACCTAAATGCAGACAATAAAAACATGGTTGTCTCAGTTTTCTTTCAGATATCAAGGAAATTTGTTTTCTGTGAGGTTAATATTTGTTGTTAATGGAAGGAGAACGTCTACTGTAGTTGCCAAAATTAACTCATAACAATTGTCAGAGGAGACATGGTGACATGCTGTGGAATTTTTAAGTGTCCATCAACAATTACTCCAGTGTTAAATATGTATGTTTTAAATTATATTTGCAAATTTATCAGTGAGTAGGAGGGCTGTGTATTTGTGGATACTTCTCAGAATACCTACCTGTATTTTCCCCTCCTCACCGCAGGAGGGTCAAACCCGTTTTGGATTTTGGCAGATAAGGATTTTAAATGGTTCTAGTTTTTGCTCTCCCAGTTCTGATTTATTTTACAGTTTATTGGTGCTTGTTAGATTTTTTTTTTGAATTTGATTTCTAGCTGACTAGCACAGTTATCGTAGAACATTTTAAAATATTACCAGAATATTACAGGAATTTCTTTATTCTCTGTTCTTCTGTAATCCTACTATTCCGTCCTCCTCCTCCTCCTCCTCCTCCACGCCTAACAGTAAATTACAGGAATCTTTTTGTTGTCGGTCATTATTTGTGTTTCTGTGCTTATTTTTAAACATTCAGGGAATTTTGTATTAAGTTTATTAGAACTCTGCTTGGCTTTTGACACTGAAATGTTAGCTATTGGTTCCTGTTAGGAGTTTATTCACAAGTAATGCTCGTCTTCTGCAAACGAAATTTGTTCTACAAAGTGAAATGTTATGTTTCTTATGCCTCTGCATTTCAGTGGTGATGGTTTAAATTATGACACCCAACGCTTGGCCTTAAGGCTTGCGATTCTGTAATTTTTTTCAGATGCATCAACTAAGCACTGCCTAATTTGTTATGAAAGTAAAAGAAAAGTTCAATAATTCTGACTAAGTTGTGCTGCTAACATCTGTTTCCAATAAAATATTGGTAATATGATAAGAATTTGAAAGAATTGTGTGATTACTGGGTTCAAGTAACCATTCAAATGATAGTCAACCAAAGATGGCTTTTCCTTCCTTTAGAGAGTCATTTATATGTATGAGGTGTTATTAAGTCCAAATGGCAGAGAAATCTAATGCTGAGTGGCTTCAAAGACAGTGATAGGTTTTTTTTCTTTCAGATGCTATTCTTCATGGAAACTTGGGCAGTTGTGTAAAGTTTGATGCTTGTAATTGCTTCTTGAATTCATCATTAAGTATCTTCGTAATGTAATTACAGAAATAGGTTGAGTATTCATTGTGAAAATGGAGGTGACGTGCTGTTATAAAAAATTCCAAAATGTATGCTTAGCTTTTGACTTCTAATCAGTATTTTTAATGCATAGAACAGTGGTGCTCAAAGGAAGATTCCATGTCTTTTGGCAAGTCTGTTGAAGCACCCTGTTTGATACCAAAGTAATGACTGGACCAAATCTTGGCCAGTCATGCGCTAGAATTTGATATTCATTCTGTGTTGTTAAAGGTCAGACATGACCTGCTCACATTTCCTCATGTCTGCCTCCTTTCTTCTCTTGTTCCTTGTTGATTTGGTTATGCAAAGGGAGGCTTTCTGGCCAGCAGGAGAGAAAAGGTAAAGTCAGGATGATTTGCAAAGTATCCTTGCAGGTTTGCTGCTCTGTTTCACACACTTTCTTCCTTCATATCTTTGAAAATAATTGTGCATGTATGTGTGTTTAGAACTTCACAGAAGATGACAATCCAGTGATCTCCTTTGCTGCAGGAACCTCTGCTTTCAGGTTTTTCAGCTGTATGTTTTAGCATTCTTTTGTCACTTACAACAACTTCCTAATAAAAAACAAAACAAAACGAAAAAACCCACCAAACCAATGTGTGTGCATGAGTAGTTGACAAGATGTAACTGATACACTGCAAGAACTCAGTGTTTCTTAAATACTGGACCTTGTGTGTACGTACTTAATGAGAATGCTTCGGAATTGCCTTGGTAAGGAAACCTGTGTAAGCCTTATCTGGAGGCAGACTAGTGAATTTGAAAAACTTATTCCGGTAAGATAGGCAGATGGTCAAGAGCCTTAGGGTTTTCAGATCAAAATGAGCTTCGTGTTCTTCATTATTTCTTTCTCATGGTTACAGGCTACTTCCAAACAAGAGGAATCCTGCCTCTGAGTGAAGGGGAAAAGAACAGTGAATTTTTATGAAGTTAATTCTTATATGTAGGTGTCTGTGGGATGTGTGTATGTATACACTTACCCCTATATATCACAGAACTGTAGGGGTTGGACGGGACCTCTAGAGATCATCGAGTCCAACCCCCTGCCAAAGCAGCTCCCTAGCCCAGGTTGTGCAGGTAGGTGTCCAGGCGGGTCTGGGACGTCTCCAGAGAAGGAGACTCCACCACCTCTCTGTGCAGCCTGTGCCAGTGCTCCGTCACTGCACTGGGAAGAAGTTCCCATGCGCATTTGTGCAGAACTTCCTATGCATCAGTACACACACGTGCACACATATATATAAAATGTGTGTATATATGGATTATATGTATATATCTATACATATTATACACAATAATTTTTATGTTGTATTTATTTACTGTAACTGGAAATTTTCAGATGGGCAAAGAAGTGCAAGTTCTTTAAATGGGTTTTTAATCTCTGTGTTTATCAACACTCCAAAAGCATTATTTGTTCAACAGTTTGCATACTGTTTTGTTACTGACCACAGAAGTGTTTTTTTGGATAGCTCTTACCAAATGTTTGTGCTTAGAAGCTATGATTAACTTAAATCTCCATTTAAACCAAGGCTCTGCCAGTTTTATTGCTGCAAATGTATGCCTCAGGAATGCTAAAGTAGTGTGTAGAAGATGTTTGTTGTTTACATGGTAGTTATGCAATTCTAGCATTAATTGGATGCCACGTATTTCCTTTGGACCAGATTTCACCAGAGCTTGGTATGAACATCATTCTGTATTTGTACTACTAAACAAATTCACATGGAAACTTTTAAACTTAGACTTCTAGTCATTGGATATTATTGTATGAAAAAATATAATTACAAGCATCAAACCTATGCATGGCTTTAGTCCTGTTCAGAAGTGTAGGTTACATGCATGTGGACCTTGTGCTGTTGTTCTGAAAGTCAATGTTTTGGTTTAATTTGTGCTTGATCTTCTATTCAAGCAACTGAATTATTTGCCTGGCTTTTCTCCTTGCATGGTTACACTTTAAATGATGACTTTTGGTGCTTTTGTCAGTCTAACCTAATGATGCATTACAACCTAGCAGTCTGGAACAGGCAGGCTTTCTGCATGAAGAGGAAAAGTGGGATAATCTCATATTTCCCTTTCCTCTTGTATGTGGGTTGATTTAGGATTGTCTTCAGGGTTTACTGACACTTCAAGTAAAGGCTGGCATAAGTGAAACTATTTCTGCATTTTCTTTGTTTTGAGTTAATGCTCTTTATTCTGGTTGGATAACTTGTTAAATCACCCTTATGGCATTCCTAGGTAGGTTTTTGTGTTGCTTTCAGCTTAAGAAGGCTTGTTCCCTTATTCATTGAGCACATCCATTTATGGACAAAGAAAACTTGCCAAAACATGTGGTTGACTGGGGCTGTGGCTCCAGAAGGTCCTATTGGAGTATGCTATGTAGGTTTTGAATCATTACTTAGAACGGGCATGGAATGTATAGAGTTGCAGTCAGAGGCTATACTCAAAAATCTGTCTGTCTCTTTGATTTATAAGCCCTATCTTAACAGAAAAAAACATTCTTAACTTCACAATGCCTTATTCCTGTCGTTGCTTTTTGGCAGTACACACGTTAGTGAACAACTATTTCCAAAGGTGAAGCAGAAGAAGAGTAAAATTTCATCAAAAACATCTGATGAACACTTTGAGAACTCATTAAGAATTGCAACCACAGACATCAAAACAGAAAATGATGCATTATTTTCACAAAAACAAGGTCCCATGTCTCACTAGTTCTGTGTTTCTGTTGCTCTCTTTTTTTTAAATAAAAATATTAAATATTAAAATAAGTTTTGTTACTTATATACATGAACTACATTATATGTTTTATGAGGGCTACGCTGAAAGTTGTGCCTCCTATTTTATTATATTGACCCATGGTGTCAGAGGTAGACCTTGGTGATATGGGAGTAGAAGCTGAACCCTCCCACCAGTATACCATTACATTTTGTTGCCGTGCAACAGAGAGCAGCAGAGGGGCAGTCTGACAAAGTGGCAGAGTTGTATAATGACTTCTGTATATATATGTGCATATTGATTTGGTCTAGATGAGCGGACTGCAAGCCTAGAATCCACATCTTAGGATAATGCTGTTTTCCATCTCTCATCGACAGCAGCTGCACCTTGTGATTTAAGAGCTCCTCTGTGGCCTGAGGACGTTGTATGTACATATGACCAATAGGAGCAAACTCTTTTATAAGAGAAACATCGCCAAAAGAGGGATGCAAGAAGTCAAATGATGTTCAAGTCCATGTGAAGCTGTTTGGTCATGGCTCAATTTTTATCTTTTCATTTCAGATTTATACAGTAGCATAGTGTTTCTTATGATCAGCTTCTGGCCATTTTCAGAAAATAGATCTGGGACAGTGTTTCAAGACTTGCCCTTTGAGATCAGGGACTTAACAAGGTATCACAGAATGATAGAGTGGCTTGGATTGGAAGGGACCTTAAAGCTCATGCAGTTCCATTGCCCTGCCTTGGATAGGATTGCCAATCACTGGATTGGGCTGCCCAGGACCCCATCCAGTATGGCCTTGACCACCCCCAGGGCTGGGGTATCCACAGCGTCTCTGGGCAGCCTGTGCCAGTGCATCACCACCCTCTCAGTAAAGAATTTCCTATTAACTTCTAATCTGAATCTCCCCTCTTCTAGTTTAAAGCCATTCCTCTTTGTCCTATCACTATCAGACTGTATTAAAAGTCACTCTCCCTCCTGTTTATAAGATCCCTATAAGTACTGGAAGGCTACAGGGAAATCTCGTCAGAGTCTTCTCTTCTCCACACTGAACAAGCCCAGTTCCCTTAACTCNAACTTCTAATCTGAATCTCCCCTCTTCTAGTTTAAAGTCATTCCTCTTTGTCCTATCACTATCAGACCGTATTAAAAGTCACTCTCCCTCCTGTTTATAAGATCCCTATAAGTACTGGAAGGCTACAGGGAAATCTCGTCAGAGTCTTCTCTTCTCCACACTGAACAAGCCCAGTTCCCTTAACTCATCTTTGTAGAAGAAGGGATGTGATATAGTGGGGAAATACTGATGTTAGGAGGATGGTTGGACTAGATGGTCTTGAAGGTCTTTTCCAGCCTTGGTGATTCTGATTCTAAGAAGTGCTTCCACTCTCCGATCATTCTTGTGGTCTCCTCTGGACCTGCTCCAACAGCTTCATGTCTTTCTTGTGCTGGGAGCCCAGGCCTGGATGCAGTACTGCAGGTGGGCATCATGAGAGCGGAGTAGAGGACAGTCCTCTCCATCACCCTACTGACTGTCCCTTGTTTGATGCAGCCCAGGATACAGTTCTCTTTTCTGTCTGACTTCATGCTTTGGAAATCCGTAGAAAATAAGAATTCTCACTTATTCAGGCCTTGTCTAAAGATTTGCAGCACCTGTGTTAATTTTCTCTCTTTACTTTCCTGTGAAGTAGTGTTTTAGTTCAGTCATGCTGTATTTGAGTGATAGGAGCCCTATTCAGCTAAGAGGCATGCTGAAACATACCTGAGGTATTCCCTCAGCTCCCCAGTCTGCTCTTATTTCAGAGCAGAGAGGTGGTCTCTGCCTTAAATTCTAGATCTATTTGCTGGGATTGTAGATTGGCATGTCATTCTGAAGTGTGATTCACAGGGACTGTGTCAGATGCTTCTGAGGAGACTGGAACAGTAGTACTTTCAGCACCAAGGGGACCAGATTTTTTCTATTTTCTTTCTAGTTAGATACTCCTTTCTTTAATTCTAGAGAGCTGAAATAAGAAAAGTAGTTTCTCACTTAACCTTAGCACTGGCACAGGTTACCCAGAGAGGCTGAAGGGTCTCCTCCTCAGAGATTTTCAAAAGCAGCCTGGATTTGGGTCTGGGCATGCTACTCTGGAGTTGGAGCAGGTGACTTCCTGTGGTCCTTTCCAACCTTGACTTCTGGCCTCGGTCTGTGGCACCTCTAAGAAATTCTTTTGAGTTTGTAGCCATTGGCGTCCATCTGTAACTTTTGATGGGACTCTTATTTCTCTTGGTCTTTGTCTGCAAGAGAAACAGATCAGTTCACTCAGTCTTCTTACTACTGCTGCGGTCTTTTGTTGGGATTAATTTATTGTTTTCTTATGCTGGGAAGTTAACCAGCTATTTTTTTCAGAACTGCATACATCCCATAGCTAACATATATATATCAAGCATGAATTATTTTTTATTTGGTTATGAAGATTTTTTGCCTGTATTAATCTTGATATAAGCTGCTAAGAATTTAGAGTATAATATGGCCCCTATATGTCAGTATTTCTAGTCACTTTTTCAATCATTGCTGTGTTGTTTGCATCCTTGACTGATTGCTACAGCCTTATTACTGAACTGAAATTTTTCTGGTAACACAAGTGGTGAAGTTTTGGTCCGTAAATCTTTAGTGGTGGAACGTAATTTCTGTGCGTACCCACAGTAATGGAGCTTGTTTTCTAATTTTTTCCTCCCTAATGTCAGTCACTTATGGAAGCTATGATAAGCATCTTTGAATGGAACACAATGCAAAAGGTTAAACCAGACCCTAACAGAAATCTAGAAAATGTGATTAGTAAGTGGAGTGTTTGGATAAGGCAGTACAACACTGACCCCAGATCAGAACCAAAGCCTAGAAAATCTTGGAAGTACTGAAATAAAATATTCTAGGTTAAATATTTCAGGAATCTTGATAGATACCTACTATTTTCTTTTTCTTTTTTTAATTTTTGTATTCTCCCTTCAGATTCATTTAAAAGTTGGTTTCAGCAAAGAAATTTAGATATAACATTAATTTACAGTACTACAAATCTTTTATCTCAATGTCTCTATTTTCTTGTCTTTTCAAAATTTTACATTTTATGCTGTAAGCATTTTTTGCAGTGATATATATGTGTATATGTATATTCTTCCTCAGTACTATAGAGTGCCATTATGCACATGTTATTAAGCTGTTTATCTGCATGAATTTTGCTTATTTCTCCCAGGACTTTTGTGGAAATAATGACCATGTCTAAAGATCAATAATGACATCTAGTTCATGTGTGTTGCACTATGGTCCTGTTTTCTCTGTTGGATGAAGTTTGTTTGGAGCTGATTGGGTCATGTAGGGAGGAAACAAAGATGGGCAGAAACACCCATGTGAGATGTTACAAATAATAACAAACCATATCATTCAGTGCATTGTAGAATAAGCATCAAATTGGGCTACTGTTTTAACAAATATATTACATTTTATTTCAACACTTGGTAATACTATTTCAGAAATGTAAAACTCTTGGAAAAAAACCATACCAAATCCAGACATAAGTAGAAATAATATCACTGACAGATCTACACCAGTTACACTAGGTCTAATTTGTTTTTTATTTAGTACTGTAGATTTTAATTATTTTAAAGCTAGTGATTTTGTCAGAAAAAAAATCTCAGCCCTTGATCATGACTAAGACATTTACAAAGACGTATTGTTTATTTGCTTCTTGGAGATAAGCTTGAGGATTTTCCTACCCCTCTGGAACTAGTTTCTCTGCATTATCAGCAAAGGTTATTCTGTGGCTAATTACATGGCAGTTCAGGTTGATTTAAGAATACAAATGTTATTGCAGAAATAGAAGAGGCTTAGACCATTATTATTTTTAGTGTTCAGTAAATCTTCAGTGCTATGTTTTTCTTTTTTACTGTGCTAAGTTCAAATGAACAGACTTGAAAAGTCTAAGTTATCCACTTGGGATATTAAAAACAAAGTGGAAACTCCATTGTTTGTAGATCTTAGAATATTAAAAATACAGTTTAAAAAACAAAAGAGTGGAGAAAGAGGAAACAGCAAACTTCTGTTGAATGTGTTCTTGTCTGTCACCTCAGGGTGGGAAAGAGATGGCTTTTAAGTTCGTACATTCAAATGTGAGAAATCAAGGTGTGCAGGAAAAAAAAAAAAAGTAGCTTCTAGCTCTGATTCTGTATTTGATTTTAGTCAAGATGTAATTCAAGCAATTGTATTCTGTAGCCACTGTATGACCTACCCAGCGGCAGTCAGCTCCCCTCCATACACTTTTTTTTAAACTAATTGGCCAATGTTTAGCTTACTAAATGTCATCTGGACTCAGTAAAAAGCAAGTGACCTGCATTGAATTAACGTAATTGTAATACAAACAGAACATCTCATAGTTTTGGTCTCATACAGGAAAAGAGAAAGTTGGAAAGATTTTTCTGTTTGATAAATAAAACTGAAAATATGGGGAACTAACTTTGGCTCAGAGTTCATTTTACCTCTTGGTGTCTTCTTTTAAAAATAGAAGCTGGCGTTCCATTTTGTTTGTCTGTTCAAAGGGTGGACTAATAAGGATAAGGAATTGGTTGGATGGTCGTAGCCAGAGGTTGTTGTCAGTTACTCTGTGTCCAGGTGGAGGCTGGTGCTGAGTGGCATCTTCCAGGGGTATGTCTTGAGTCCAATATTCTAGAACATCTTTTTGAATGACACAGATGATGGGATTGAGTGCCCCCTCAGCAAGTTTGCAAACGACACCAAGCTGAATGGTGCAACTGGTATAGCAGAAGGAAGAGGTGCCATCCAGAGGGAACTGACAAACTCAAAAGGTGGGCCCATATAAATCTAATGAGGTTCAACAAGCCAAGTGCAAGGTGTTGCACATGGGTCAGAGCAATCCCAGATATGCACACAGTCTGGGAGGAGAACTCCTTGAGAGTAACCCTGCCCAGAAGGACTTAGTGGTTCTGTGTCATGGTTTTATGATTTTTGATACTGGTATTCCACATCTTATCATCATGTAGTGCATTTAGAGTTAAAGAGCTAATGCTCTTGGTCTAGTGGTTAGGAGCCGGCGCTCTCACCGCTGCAGTATAAAATTATCCAAATTTTAACTCTAGATGCGCTACATGATGTTATGATGTGGAATACCAGTACCAAAAATCATAAAACCATGACATTCTGGTAGCTGAAAAACTTAACATGAGCCAGCAGTACGTGCTCGCAGGCCAGAAGGCCAATAGTATGGTGGGCTGGAGAGCAAAAGAGGGCTGACCAGCAGGGAGAGGGAAGGGATTGTCCCTCTACTCTTCTCTTGTGGGGCCCCATCTGGAGCACTGCGTCCAGATCTGGTGCATCCAACATGGGAAAGATGTAGAGCTTTTGGAGAGGATGCAGAGGAGGGCCTCAATTATCAGAGGCCTGGAATACCTCTTCTACAAAGACAGGCTGAGGGAGTTGGGCTTGTTCAATCTGGGGAAAAGAAGATCCCTTCCAATTCAAACCAGTCTATGATTCTGTGATCTTGTAAGATTAATTTCATTGTGTAATAAATAGTATTACGCCTTGGCTCCACTTCTCTTTTCATTCTATTCACTCTATTTCACTCTTTTCATTCTATTTCACTCTGTGGAGTAGAAAAATAAGTTAAATTTGATCCAGCAACTGCATTCTCTTACAGGAAGGGATATAAGTCTAACAATGAAACTAAAGGGCTGCAGTGTAAATGATATTTTTGTCCAACTATTAGGGAGAAGATTAAAAATTCTGCCTAGGTAGGGAGAACAGCAGTTCTCTGTACATATGCAGTACCTTGGAAGGCAATGCTCTTGAGTCTTAGATTCTCTTAGTATTTTGTGTGATAGTGGGATACAGTCTGTAGAAGATGCTTTTCTTCTTTGCTTGAAAGGCAGAACTGTGAGACAAGTAGTTAATAGTAGTAGTAGATAGTGCTTGATTACACTTTCATACTCTAGGAAAATGTTCCATGATTAATTGAACACTTCCATTATTTTTCTGGGATGTGGGTACTTAATATCTGGACAGTTGTAGTTCAGTTTCTTTTCCTAGTTTGAACACTGCAAATGAATTAGTCATTTCTCCCTGTGCTTGAGATTGGTTTTAGCTGTATTACTTGTCTGTCTGTTGTCATTTGTGAAGGGTGAAGATAATGTCTCACGTCTCTTCTGTCAGGTGTGGTTGTTCTGTTTCTGTACTTGGACAACCTGACATGACAGTCCTCTCATTACCAGCATCGCCCCCAGAGACCCCAGTGAGCAGGTTTTACGTTCACAGCATGCAGATTTTTATAGCAAGATTCTATTCTTGTTGTGTCACGGTCATCTCAAATTATTGCTTTCTTTCTGTTACCTGTAACTTCTTGAAGTATTGTTTCTTAGATCTGTGTCCTGATGTAATCCACATAAGAGTCGAAGACAGAGGAGGTGTTGCAGGGGGAGAAAGCAATTTGAAGGACTGTGGAGTACTGGAAAAGAGAGTTTCTCCATTTTTCTGTAGTTGTACTGAATTTTAATGTTAGGCACGGGAAAATGCCATGTCTTCTGAGGTTTTGCTGTGCAAGTATGTATGTATGATTTGTGTGAACACAGAGTAAGTGGGGAGGTGGTGATGGAAAAGATCTTCCAATTGCGTGAATGGATTTTAATCATGCCATTCTGAAGCTGTTCTATCTGTAATTTTTGGTAGAATGCAGTTTGGTAGAATGACAGAAACTCTGTCATTCCTCAGATCATTTTAAATTTCCCTCCCCTCTCTAATCTGAGTGCCCTTTGGTGAGCATGAGATGTTTGTTCTGTTCTTTGTAGACTTAAAGATCATTGTCTCCTTATTTGAAATTGCATTTAACATACTGGATGCATAATTGTGTTTCACACTATAGTCACCTCCTCCTTAGTCTAAGCAATCCCATTCAGTTCAATCTTACCTTGTATGTTTTGTGCTTTAAAGCCTAAGCACTGTAGTTGCTCCTTTTTGGAGCACCTTTAATTGGCACACATCTCAGTGAAAGCATGATACCTACAAGTGAACAGAATACTGCTGCTGGAGGTCTACCATGACTTAAACAAAGAAGAACTACTGCAGATTTCTTGAATCTCATTTCTCATTACTACTGTGTGTGGTTATGGCAGAAGTTTCACATTTACTGGCCAGCCACTTTACTGCAGCTTTTTCTCACAAATATAAGTTACTCACTTTTTGACTCTTCTATTAGTAAATATAATCGCAAGTGCAGTTTTTCCACTTCATGTCTCAGTGAACATTAATATATTTCTGGATGTAACCTCTGTCTCATTTTCTGGGAAACTGTAGAAAATAGTGTGGGAAGAGCAGAAAAGATTTTATTATTAAAGTAAGCTATATTGTTGTGGTTTTCTTGGATAGAAAGTATGTTTCATAGCCTGAGTAATGTAACTGCCTTGCACTGTAGACAATACACCACTATATCTGTGAATTTAAAAATACTACTGAATTAGGTGTAAAAGGAAACAAGTCCTTGGATTTAGTCATGTAACATGCACTTTCAGAACAATTTCTTTGTTTTGTAACTGATAAGAAAAAAAAAATCGGTAAAGTTCAGTGCTGAAAAACTATACTTGTTCAAGTTCCATACTCTTCCCATGTTCCAGGTGTCTCATATTCTGTGAAACTTGAGATTTAAGTTGTAGCAAGACAGCCTCAAGTTGTGCCAGGGGAGGTTCAGGTTGGATATCAGGAAAAATTTCTTCTCCAAAAGAGTGATCAGTGCTGGAACGGGCTGCCTGGGGAGGTGGTTTATTCACCATCCCTAGAGGTGTTGAAGAAGTGGTTAGATGTTGGACTAAGGGACATGGTATACTGGGGAAATATTGGTGGTGGGTGAACAGTTGGACTGGGTGATCTTGGAGATCTTTTCTAACCTTGGTGATTCTGTGATTCTAAGATGTTTCTATTCAAGAGAAATACCCAGAATTAATGAAGTTTCCCTCTCTTTGGTTTCTTGGATACTGCTGTGGCTATGAAATATCTTTTAGGTAATGAGTTCCTTGGTCCTTGAGTAAGGTTTGCCATCATGATGAGCTTGGCATGAGAGGCATTTTGTTTTAACTGATCTTGCTGGAGGGTTGTACTGGGACATTGTCTTGCCTTGCTTCCTGGAGAGGAGGACTGGCTGAATCCTTCTGATTTTTTTTTGACGAATAACAGCTGTTGCCTGGCATTGTTAAAAGGAAATTTGCTCCTATGCAACTGTGTTTAAAAATACCTTCTTTTACAAGTCTTTGTCAAGTAAAAATTGAGTCAGAACATTAAATCACTACATATGATGCTTCTTTCAGTCTGTAGACAGCTTAATATCAATTGCTCTTGTCCTGCTTTACATAAAATGAAAGAACTCCTCTCAGTCTTGTAAAAATGTTAACAAGTACGTGTGCATGCATCCTCTCTCCTCCTGTTCCTGCTTAAATGTATTTTGCTCAGTCAGTGCTAAGATTTAATGTACTGTTCAGAATGATAATGAATGAATTTGTGGCTCATTTGAGTTTTTCATCTGGTGAATTTGTCAGAGATGTTATCAGATCCTGTCATAGATGGTATTTGTGTGCTTCAGCTACTTTCAGGTCATTGAAACTGTTGTGTGTGTTGGTAAGACTGACTGACATTCACTGTCTTCTGGTGGTGTTTAGTGGATTACTGTTTTTTAGTTACTTTTTTTAGATGTAGTAAATTTTTTTGTCTTTGCATAGTGTAAAAATGCAAATAAAACTAATTGCAGTTACTGGTGATGTGATCATTCAGTACAACTTTTTAATAACGTCTTAAGTAATTACATGGTTTGCACTTCTTTCGGGTTATTTGCAAGTTCCTTATTTCTCTGAAAAGTCCTTTGCATATATATACAAATATATATATATATTTAATGCAATTTTTATTTTCAAACAATATTCTATACCTCTATCTGCCTGGGGTAGTTTAACTAATAAATCTTGAATACCTTGGAATGATCTTTGCTTTCACTTTTCAATGAATGCCTTCACTTTGAAGACTGTAGTTTTATTTAAAAACAAACAAACAAAAAAAACCCCAGCTAAGTAAAAGAACAATCAAAAGCTTTTATTAGTTTATGGATATTGGGATGCTTTATTTTTCATTTATACAGACTTTCAAAAGACATTTATTGCCCTTCTTTACAGACTTGCTATCTTAACTTTGAAGGGGAAGGAGAATATCTTGTAGATGATCTTGTAGGTCCTTTCCAACCTAATGCATCTATGAATCTATGAATATTGAAAATTTGATTGCTCTTCATTCTATTGCAGTCACATCAGCGAGTTTGTAACAAATGAAATGAGAATTTAATGTTGCATTAAGCAGATGGAAGGACTAAGTTCAGTGAATAGGAGATGTAAAGAGTATTTTCTGTTGAAGGGTTGGCTTCAGTAAATTGAGTCCTCTTGAACTGGATAGAGAAAAAATTATAACTGTGGCATTTTTAATGATAATAGCTGAAAAACCTACAGGCAAACATCGTGAAAATGTCTCCAAGTTGTGGTGAACTATTTAACTATATTGAAAGGAAGTCTAGAGAAAAGGGGATGTGTCTGCTGGACTCAGAGGGAGAGAAAGAAGAAGAAGTAAACAAAATAAGGGAGAAGAAAAGTTATTTATTTGCATACAACCTGATCAACTACTTTGAATTGTTTTCAGATCTCTTTGGATAGTACAAGTAGAAACTTAGGAAAGACAACCGTTGATAAATTGAGTTAGTTGGCACTGAGACAGTATGTTAAGGGGGTATTTCTGGTAAAGGGTTTGTGGTAATAAATATTGTTACTACTCAGCAGGAAAAAAAGAATTTGAATGATGAACACGTGTAGATGGCACACTCATTTTAGATGAGTTAACAGTAAGATCTTGCTCTTTGTCATGCTAATTGGATAATGACCAGAGCAATAAATTCTGCCTTTCAAGTATGCCAGTGCAGGTTTGTCTCGGGGAATGCTAGAACTCTAAATTTATAATACATCGTGGTATTTAAAAAAGAACAGTATAAGTGAGCTTGTTTAAAATAAAATGACATAACAGCAGTGTGGACAAACTTACAGTCATAGAATGGTGACTGAGTCTAGTTGTTGTCACTGAACAAATTATCCATAATGTTCTTTTGAAACTGTGAGCCTTTTTTTCTTTCTTAATTAAGTATTACCTTCAAGTAGAAAGAATAAACTTAAATGTGAATCTTAAGCTGCAGCTGTTACGTGACCGTGTTCACAAGGTGAAGGTTGCTTCTTTTCAGTGGATATACAATTGCACTTGCTATTGCAAAATGTTTGAGATAGGTATCTTTACATTCTTGACCTATTGTAACGCTGTCAAAATGTTATGAACTCACTGCCAATAATAAATATACAGGTCAATATATGTGGCTTATCTTTCGGTAACCCATCTCTGCTGTTAATCATGTGATTATTCTTTCCATTATCTGTCTTTTTGCTGTGTTTATTACTTTATTACTTTACATCTTAAGTGCACCAGTGCATCATACTTTGCTTTGAACGGCAAAGGTCATCTTTCCAGAGAAGCCATTCCAGTGAATGGCTGTTAAACCACTGCTAACAGCTGTGTTGTGTTGATTTTTTTAATTTTTCTTCACCTGCACCCCCTCCCCTCCCTCAAGTTTTCATTTTCCATTTATTCTTGGTAGTGCTGCTAGTGTTAATATGTGAGATATTTGTCTTTTTTTTTTTTCCTTAAAATTACTGGGATAACATGTTCACTCTAGTCCACACATGATTTTATCAATGGCTGCTATTAAAGAACCACTGAGCACAATAGATGTACATTTTGAAGGTTATACATACACTTCCCATTATTAGAATGAAAAGTTTGGTAGTATTACTGTTTGGCCAGAATGCATCTGGACTAAATTTCCACTTATCTGTGGAATTCAACCCATCCTTCTCTGGGACCTTGGGGAGGCAGGCAAGTGTGGCAGCCCAGCCTTCCAAGTTTGTTCTTCAGTTTATCACTGCTAACTCTGAGAAGAAAGTGAATTTTTGACTGAGCAGTGATAGAAATCTTTGCACTTTTGCTTTATGTTGGAATTCTAATCTTTTTTTCTAGGAGTGTATGTTTTTTAATATTGAGCACTATCAGTTTTTCAAGTTTTGTGGAAGGGGAAAACTGTTTTCCCTTCTTTAAAGATCTAGCTTTTGGAAGAATATAACAGCTGTTTTTCTCATTCAGATGGCATTTCAAAACATTTTCTTCTGATACTTCATTGTTAATATTAGCTGTAAGATAATTTACAATTATATGCATAATTTACATGTGGAGCTGAACCTCCAGGATTTACTCCCCTTTGGACCTTCCAGGAGTTATCTTGTCTTTATGAGCCTATGAAGTGTATTCTCACAGGGTCCCATAAGTCTGCTCCTAGGATTGCCACTGGGAACTGACTGGTGTCTAATGCTGTTGCTTAAACAGCTACTTAGGACAGGGTCAATAAACCAGTATTCAGATATAAATAAAAGTGTTATCACATGGGCTGCTGGTTGTGCAGTTTTGATTTGAGTAGTTCCTGATCTCTGATTTGTGCTGCTCTATTGTCACTGAGGTTAGTAAATAGCAACACTATTGCAAAAAGGAAAGAAAAAAAGAAAAAAAAATGTGCAAGAAAAAAAAATAAAAATGATCACACAAGAGAATTGGTTCATGACTGAAGAAAAGACATAGTACAAACTGCTGAGGGGTACTGTAGTGAAAATAATATTTCACACAGAATAATAAATAAGCTTTCTAAATGCTTTGATTCGCACATTCAGATTCTAGTTAGGGGTTTTATCAAGACTGGATACTGAAAATCTCCTTGGATCATTTGTCTGATAGATGGCTGATAGAGCCAGACTTATTTGTAATGCTCTGCAAAAGAGGGCTAGTGTGCTAGGTCTTCATTAAGTCCAGTTTGCAGGCTGTAAAAGGAAGGTAGTAACTTTTAGGGTACTTCTAACTAATAAATTTAATGTATGCTGAAAGAGAGAACAGAAACCAAATTCCTTATTGTTACACACAGGAGGAGTTGTTCAGTAACTTTTTTTTTTCACTGTTACTATGTTTTGCCAAAACAAACAGAAGGCTCAGCAAAGCAAGAAAAAAAAAATATAGGAGGCAAAGGAGAACCTGCAAGTATCATAGAATCATATAATTAAGGTTGGATAAGACCCCTAAGATCATCTAGTCAACTGTCCTACCTACTACCATTATTGTCCACTAAACCCTAAATACCACATCTACCCTTTCTTTAAACACTTCCAGGGATGGGCAGCTTGTTTCAATGCCTAACCACTCTGTCTGAGAAGTTCTTCCTAATATCCAATCTGAACCTCCCCAGGTTCCACCTGCGGCCATTTGTGGTTACCTGAAGAAGGGACTGACTCCCACCCCACCATGACCTCCTGTCTGGGAGTTGTAGAGAGCAATAAAGTCTCCTCTGAGCCTCCTCTTCTCCGGGCTAAACATCCCAGTTCCCTCAGCTGCTCCCCATAAGACCTGTACTCCAGAACCTTCACAGCTTTGTTGCCCTTCTCTGGATCTGCACCAGGACCCCTATGTCTTTCTTGTAGTGAGGGGCCCAAAACTGAACACAGTACTTGAGGTACGGCCTCACTGATGCTATGTACAAGGGGACAGTCACCTTGCCACCTCTGCTGGCTGTGCTTTTTCTGATACAAGCCAGGATGCTGTTGGCCTTCTTGGTCACCTGGGCACACTGCTGACTCACATTCAGCTGAGTGCTGGTCAATACTCTCAGACCCTTTTCCTCCATGCAGCTTTTCAGCAACTCTGCCCCAAGCCTGTAGTGTCGCATGGGGTCGTTGTGACCAAAGTACAGGACCTAGCACTTGGTCTTGTTGACCTTCCCCATGCTGGTGCTTCATTCCTAGGCAATGAGAAATAAATAAGTGGTGTTTCAGTAGCTGTTTTGAAGGCTCTTCAGGAGGGGAAGCAAGTTGTTAAAGGTCAGAAGAAAATAATATGTTTTGTTCAGTTGATCCATTGTTTCTAAACCCAGTAACATGTTGCACTATCCAATATATAACCCCATCCTGAACCTTAAATAGTATTTTGTACCTGTAAATATATTATTGTGTTTAAAAATATTTTGGAGTCTGTTTTCTGCTACGTCACAGCACAAAAATGATAAAATCACTGCAGTCTTTGCTGTATCCTTCAGTTACATACATGATACTGAGCAAATGACAACTAATGGTTAAATAGCAGGAAATCAAAATACCTTATTACAAGTCACTTACTTAAAATAAGTGATAGAGCCTAAAAAAAAAAAAAAAGTGGTACCTCTACTGATTTACTGTTGATTACTTAATGTGTTCTTGGGCTGTGGTATTACCCTGACTGACAGGAGGAATGAGCCTCAAGGATTTTCTGATTAGGAAATTCCAAATGCAGTATATATGAGGATATCATTTTTCTTTTGGCATTTCCTAGTTCATCTAATTACATTTTCACACCAATAAAAATTGTCCATAAAATAATCTTCATAAAAGAAATGATTGCAGCCTGGATTTCATTGTAGGGCCCAAAATTCTGGTCCCTTTAAGAATCATAAAAAGAAAATTCTATGCCGACTTGGTATTCTGGCCTCATTTGAGATTTGGTCCGTTGTCCAACATTGAGCTTAACTACAGCAGCTATTTATTGTGCAGATACATGCTTTCAGATTAATTTGGTCAACATTATGGAAGAAATTGTTAGATTATATAGTGCCCACTTCAGAAATGGCCACTGAATGCTCCCTGGGGTGATGCCATTTTTTTCTTCTTTTTCTACTACAACACTTTTAATACCAGTCCCCATTCTTTAGTTGTGTAGACAGCACATTTGCCATGGCTTCTGATTTCACCAGGGGGTGTGGAAGTTGTCTCTGAGTACCGTATGAAAGGCGAGGCAAAGCAGAGTTGGACTCAAGGCTCAGAGGTGGAAAGGCCAGCTCAGGACAAATTGGTCACGGGCTGTCTGTGAGGCAGGCAAAGATAAACACTGATTAAGTTGTCATGGTCACTTAGGCCTGAGTTTTGACATCTCACAGCTTAGAGATTTATTTATGAAGAAAAGGACGATTAAATGGTTGAAACTGATTAGGAGTCATTCAATCTAATGCCTCAACTGCATATGTGATGCTTGATTAAGATGTACCAGTCTGTCTCAGACACACAGGAAAGTGTGGAAGGTGATGCTGAAGGTGGGAGAGAGAAGAATGAACACTGTCTCTTTCTTAGTAGGTCAGAGTCTTGTCTGTGGAACAATTTCCCTGAATGTTTCCTGTGGTTGGCACTGCCAACTCAGCCAGTGCAGTGAAGTGGATGGTAGTGTGCATTAAGTGCTTGCTGGTACTGTGTTTGTGGTTCGTGTTTTCTTTTTTCTTTTTTTAAACAAAAAAAAAAACAACCAATCAAAAACTAATGAAAACCAAAACCATCGACGTTGACAGGTGTGGGAAACATAGGATAAGATCAAACAAGAATGTGAGTAAAATCCTATCTTGGCAGCCATGAAAAACGGTAATTGAAATACCTTATTTTTATTTTAAAATGGCTGAGTTCTGCTGAGAAAGAAAAGATGTATTTGGTAATAAATGGAAGAAAAAAATGATGAATCAATTCCTGTTAGATAAGAATTTTCATTTTATTCCTGGTGATCTGGAACTAACTTTATTGTTCTCCAGTGGTTGCTTTGCAAGTTTCTTGGAAGAAAACAGAAGGAGCTGAAAGTTAAATCACAGACTTCCTTTGAAGGTGGAAGGCAGCTTAACATTTTGCTCAAAAACATGCAAACCAAAATTAGGAAGTAAAGAGGCAAAATGGATTTGGATATAGCCTCCAGCATTTCAGGCTAAGTAAGGAAAGGGAGTGATGAGAGATTACAGAATCTCAGAACTGCAGGGGTTGGATGGGATCTCTGGAGATCATCCAGTCCAACTCCCCTGCTACAGCACTTTCTCTACAGGAAGTTGCATAGGAAAGTGTCCAGGTGGGTTTTGGATCTCTCCAGAGAAGACTCCACATTCTCCCTTGGACAGACTGTTCGAGATGGGAAAGAAAGGTACACACTAGGGAGACTGTGATGTAATTAACAAGATGGACCACACGTTTGGAAGAAATTTCTGAATGTTTCCTTGTACTAGAAAATGGCAATGTAATCAGTATTTTTTTTCAGATAATCACAGGTCGTGTCACATACCAAGATTTTAAAAAATCTGTAGGGTATGCATTAAATATATGTGTGTGTTCCTGAAATAGTCACTTTCAACAATGTGCGAAGTGTAAATGTTTTTAGGATCTTGACTACAACTCTTGAGTATCTCCTTTTGTAACTTTTATTGCCTGCTGTAAAAGAATGATTCATAGTTTCTGTCTTTCTTCTCATCCTTTGTAAATTATAAAGATGTCAGTTCTTTGCTACGGTTCTTCACTGCTGAGTAGCTGATCAAAGTAGTTTGCAGAAGGAAATAATTTTTCCAGGACTTCAGAGCTCAGTACAATTCTGGAGCTAAGCTTTGCTTATATACCAAGACATAAGTCAATGCTCATTGTCAGATAGGAGATACATGTTTTGACACCACATAAACAGAAGTCACTGCTTTTCTGTTATAGCTGTGTGCTTTCAATAGCTACTGCAGAGCATGCTGTTAAGAGTAGCTAAAGATAAGATTAAAATCATCAGTTCAGAGTTCAAAAAGGTCATTACTTTCAAGGACAGGAGCAGCTGAATTTGTTAGCCACTCCTTTACCAGAAGCACTTTACCTATACTGACAATTTTTTATCACAAGTAAGTAATTAAGGACAATTACAAGGTAATAGAGCATTAACTTTCCAATCTGAGATAGTATGTTATTGGCAGGGCTGTCCACTGACAATATAAAGCTGCTACAGCATATGTCATAGTTAATTAAAAAAAAAATGCCCGGATCTGATCCTGTAATTTTTGCATTAGGTAATATTAGATAGTAAAATAAGTTCTGTAAATATTTGATTTAAAATGAAGCATTTGATACTGAAAAAAAAATATTTAAAATGCAGTGAATAGTTCTTATATTGTTCTGCGTGATTTCTGTTTTTCTTCAGTGTAGGAGAAAAAAATTAGAATGAGGATTTTGTACAAGTTAAACAGGCTTTGAAGGGCGATCGAGCTTCTCAAGAAGTTATGGGTAAAATCTTTAGTAGTTTTTTCTCCCTTTTTCTCTGTTTTTCAAACACAGTCTGAAGCTTCTGGTGCCATTACTGTGGTAATGGTGTGGCTGTTTCACCTTTTTCCTTCTTTTCTGAGCACATAATTCTGTCTATGCATGTAGAGAGAAACAAATGAAGGAGCGCAAGGTTGTAGATCATTCACTCCTTTTTACTTCAGAGGTTGTGATTAAACTGAGCCTAGTTTTAGGAGGAAAAAAGTATAGTTTCTGTCACTAGTCCTGTGTCTGAATAATTAGTTGCTGCCATGCATAAAGCTGTATGCATTTGGTAGCACATGTGGAAGTTCAGAATTATCACTTGTTTTACAGTGGCCTCTCCGAGTTGCACGGCTTATCTTCTTTCTCTCCTCTTCTCTCTTTTCTCTCTCTCTTTTTTTTTTTCTTCTTTGTTTTTTTTACCTGCTAACAGTATAATATAATTGGAAAGTCTGCTGTAAAGCATAAAAGAAATAGCACAATTTATATAGCCTCAAGTAAGACTTTATTATTGTTATTGTTATTGTTATTATTATTTGAGTGTAGCATGAATCTTTTTCATAGTTGAAAAAACTGTATAGTTCTCAGCAGTCTGGAATTTTCTTACACACAGGTAAAATGCTTCCTTTTTAATTTTAAATGAATTTTTTTTGTTAATAGTTGAATTACTTGCTTGGTTTTGTAATCTTTTAGGTCTTAGCTCTTTTAGCATTTGTTTTAAAAAAATATTGAGAAAAGCCAGTTTCAAAACTACAGCTGAATAATGGGTGCAGCAGCAAGTAATAGATCCACCAACTCTCCTGAGCAACTCTCTTATAAAACTAAATGCAGCTAAGAGATGAGAAGGTGAACTTGGCTTTTCGTAGAGACTTTTCTGGGTCTGTTTGAAGAAGCAGTACTAAGAATTTCTGAAAGAAAAAACTCATCTCCTGAGACTGAGGAACAGTAATAGATAATGTAGAGTGATGTGCTCAATGGGATACAGTTTAAGTAGAGAAAATCTAATGGGAAGTAGCTACATTAGTAGCAGATGGATTTACTTCCTGAATCTCAGTCTGAGTGGAAATCCTACCCTACTTAAAATTTGTCTTCCAGATTCTTAACTTGATAAGAAAGGTGGATAAAGCAATTTATTTCCTTGAATTCGGTGCTGTGATGATGTGTTTTGTTTAAACTTTCTATTGTTGCTTGCTTTTTATCTAGGCTATTTTTATGATTCCTACAAATCCCCCTCCAACCTTTCGGAAGCCAGAGCTCTGGTCTGATGATTTCACAGATTTTGTGAAGAAGTGCTTAGTGAAAAATCCTGAACAAAGAGCTACAGCAACACAGCTGCTACAGGTCAGTATTCAAGTTTCGGAGGAAATGCAAGTTTTATGGCTTTTTCTCCCAGTCTCCAATCAGAATGGTTGTGAAAATTTAAAAGTACGTCTCTTGCTGTATTTCTTCTCCATTTTATCACTTTCTGTATCTCTAGCCCTGTTTTGCTTCTCTTTCATTACTTCTAAATTATTTCCTCTTTTTGAAGTTTAGAGCTCGTTCTTCGTATTAAAAATGGGTTCTTGTTTGGTGGTTAGAGGCCTTCAGTAGAACATGGGGTTTAGGCCAGTGTTATGTGAAGGAACCCTTCGGTAGGGACCACCCATGGAGTATACTCAGTCTGCCCTTTTGGTCATGCCAAATTAAACAAGACAGGTTGCTCTGTGTCCTAGAAGGATCTGATATGGATGGACAGTATAAAGAGGCTGTTCTTGGGCTGTTATGCCAACTGAGCACATTTAAATTCCAGCCACAGTTAGCAGTGTGGACCAATGCACCAGGCTGTAGGTCACTCACTAACCTGAATGTTTCTTGGAAATTTAACAGTTGATGCTAAGTACTACTTAACATTTTGGTACTGAGATACAAATAAAGCAGAGAAATCTCAAAGAACTACGAAAATCAAACAGAAGGGATTGGTCTATCAAGGAAGGTGTAGTACTGTGAAATCAACAAAATTTTTACGAGGAATATGTTTTGGTGCACAGTAGAAAGGGAAAACGTGAAGAAAGTTTGCTCCTTTAGTTTTGTTATCAGCTTCCTTCAGTACTGCCATAGTCAACCTTCAAATAACTGAGGGAAATCATGTCTATCTTTATGTTGTATAAGAAAGGCAGTTGAAAGGAAAAAAACCCACCTAGAATATGTGTAGAAGGTTCCTTGATAATTGAAATGGAATTTAAAATTTCCCATAAATAAGCTTTCTTTGCTAACAAGAAGCAAAAAATGAATTAAGCTGTTAGATAATTTGGTCTTCTTGTATGCTTTTCACTGCTACTGGTAAATATTGTTCTTTATTTTCATTTCATCAATCTGCATAAGACTCTATCTTCTGAAATTTCTACTCTAAGACACTTTTATTCTGTCTTCAGGTAGGAGCATCCTCATTTTAAACTTAAACTACAGTTGACTCCACTACAAGAAGAACATCTTTCAAAATAGTTTTCAGTAATAAATCATAAAATTAGTATTTAATGGTATGAAGTATTTTATTTCTCATGGAAAGTAAAATAGAAGGGAAGTATAAGTTGGAATTCAGGGTTTTAGTTTGATGACTGTATCAGTACTTGAGACCTTCCAGATAAGGGATTTGTATGCTAACTAATGACTGGATCTGGTTAAAAGAGACTTGTATTAATGCATGCAAGTAACAAAAAACCTTCAGTGTTACATGTTCCATATGCTTACTGGCTGGAAAACCAACTACTGCATCCATTAGTTGTACATGTTGCCTTTTTCCCAGTTGGAGCATGTGCAGTGGAGCAGGAAGTGCTGTGGGTATGCTGGAGGGAAACAAATGGGAATGAAAATACCACATATGAGAAACAGTTATGGAGGGAAAAGAAGGATAATTAGATTCATATATCAGGGGAAGGATAGGTAATAGACAAGGGACACAAGGATTTATCAGTTTTTCTCTCCATGAAACAGTTTTTTAATCAGTAATAATATATTTGTAAAGTGCTGAGAACTACATTTTCCTCAATTGTACTTTCATATGAAAGTACATATGATCATGCAAGACCAGAATTTTTATAACAGTAGTGGGTTATTAGAGGGTGAAAGGAATGTAAATTGTATTGTCCACAGATTGTCTTAAAGGAGAAACTAATGCTTTAAATGGCTTTGAATTAAAATTATTCTTCCTGCTAAAAGTAGTATGTTTCCTTGTTTTTAATTTTTTTTTCTTGTTCCACATTTCACCATCCTAGATGAAGAAATGTTTTGTGACATATTCAAGTACAGGTCTGTTGAAGTAAGCAACAGCCATACTTGCTCTGCTTACAGCCACTAATTTGTGCTGTCAGCTTGTTAAGATTAATTAAATACTGTAACTGAATATCTGAAAAAGTTTGTTTTTCTATGTCAAACAATCACCATTCTATTTATTTACTACTTAATGCATATTTCCTTGGGACAATTATGTCCTTAACTATAAAGCAGTTGTTTTATAGTTACGTTTCCCAAGTCTTGCTGTTTTTTGTTTGTTCATTTTTTAAAATAAAACTCATAGACACTAAAATAAAACTCTAAAAAGAATGGGCTGGAAAGGACCCCTAAAGAATCATTGAGTCTAACTCCTGGCTTCACACAGGGCCACCTGAAATTCAAACCCCATGTCTGAGAGTGCTGTCCAAACCCTCTGTGAACTCTGTCAGCTTGGGGTGGTGCCCACTTCCCTGAGCAGCCTGTTCTATATCCCTCACCCTCGGCTGAAAAATCTTTCCCCACTCTGGCCTTCCCCTGATGCATGCTGTTCCCTCGGGCCCTGTCACTGTCACAGAGAGCAGAGCTCAGCACTGCCCCTCTGCTCCGTGTGAGAGCTGCAGCCGCCATCAGGCCTCCCCTCAGCTCCTCTGCTCTGCACTGTACAAACCAAGGGGCCTCAGCGTTCCTCATACATCTTGGCCTCTAAACCCTTCCTCATTTTTGAAGCCCTCATTTGGATGCTCTTCAATATTTTTATGTCCTTACATTGTAGTGCCCCAAACTGTGCTTGAGGTGGGGCTGCACCAGCATAGGGTGGGTAAATAGAAGCGTAATCTTAATTATGAAGCAGTTGAAGATTACTACATTTTAGATTTGAATTACTGTGTGATGTGAAGTACCATTTATCGCTGAAGTTGTTGGTATTGAATAATGCTTGCAATTATATCTGAACCATATCTATTGGAATGATGTCATAGAATTTCTTTTTTTTTTCCCTAGCATACATTCATTAAGAATGCCAAGCCAGTTTCAATTTTAAGGGATCTTATCACTGAAGCTATGGAGATAAAGGCAAAACGACATGAGGAACAGCAGAGGGAACTAGAAGAAGAGGAGGAAAATTCGGTCTGTATTTTTTTTTTTCCCCTAGAACTATTCATATTTTATAGATAAGTTACTGTTCCTTTTTGACAGCTTCCCATCCTTGCATCTTCAAGTACTTTTCTGTTTCTTTCACTTCTTTACCTTGTGAGGTCCAAGTGTTTGTCTCTTATTCATAATGAGTAATGCTTCTGTGAGTAATGCTGTATGAGCCAGCTTTCAGCACTTTTCATGCAGTGTCCTGGTAAGTTTTAGGAAGTAGGAAAAGTAACTGTGTCAACTTCAGTTGTTCTGACTAACGTTTAAAAAAATATATATACTGTTGGGGTCTCATTTTCACTCGTGGGCTTGTAGAAAAGTGCTAAAATTTTCACACATTCAGATTACTTAGCTTTTTTAGTAGAGTCTGATGTGCAAAGTAGTTACTTATGAGGTACAACGAGAGTTTACAGTATTATTTGAATCAAGTTGTGCACATGAAGTAGAAGTCATGACAGCATTTAATTTCTCAGCTTATGATACTAACACGTTTAAGGTAGGAGGAAATAGATCTTATGAGAAATTGTATTTATAATTCCTTGGCAGTGGTAGAAACAAGTCAAGTTCCTATCTTTTTTACTCTTTTTTTTTTTTTTTTACATCTCTACTTTATGTTACTTATGAGAACTGTTCTGGAGGTAATGCTTCCTATTTAGTGTTGGCCAATGACATTAGCTACTGTGCATGCTGCGGCTTCAGGTTTCACCTGGGGATGTGGACATTGTCTCAGAGCACTGTGTGAAAGGCAAAGCAGAGCTGGACTCAAGGCTTAGAGGTGGAAGGCCAGCTCAGGACAAATTGGACATGGCCTGTATGTTAGGCAAGCAAAGACTAACACTGATTAGCTGTCATGGTATATCACTGAGCTGTCATGGTATATCACAGCTTAGAGATTTATTTACAAGAGCTGTTCCAAAAGTAATGGCCAAAAGTAACATAATTTATTGTGTTGGCCCACAGCATTATTGGTGGATGTTTGTGTTATGACAGTAGAGGTTGAACCTTACCACCAATATTCCATTGCATTTTGTTGCCGTGCAACAGATGGCAGCAGAGAGGCAGACTGACAAAAAGGTATCTGACGTGGAGGTGTGTGTGAACCAACGGTGTGTAACTGAATTCCTCTGTGGAATAAATGGCAGCCACTGATGTTCATCAGTGCTTGCTGAATGGTTATGGAGACCAAACAGTGGATATGAGCACAGTGAGGCATTTGGTCGTGCCTTTCAGCAATGGTGACAACAACATGAAAGACAAGTCATGTTCTGTATGGCCATGCAGATATTTATGAGTGTATCATTCAGGTTCTTGTTCATCACGTAACTAATGGTAGTGACTATGTTGAAAAATAATTTTTGTAGCTGAGAATTTGCTCTATAGTGTTATTGTCCTCCGTTATATCTGTTGTCTCTATTGGAACATACAGGAGACATTACTTTTAAAGCGACCTACATATATTAGGGTAGTATTGTGCAATGCAACATGGTGTTCTTCAGAAGAGCGTATTCCACACGTACAATGAGAGCCAGGCCCATTCAGGAATAATATACAGAAAAGATGGAATACCAGCAGAAGTCTTACAGATCTCAGCAAATAAAAGAGAGCAGGGCAGCAGTGCAGTCAGTACCCAATCTTGGTTTCAATCTTTGTGTATTATGGAGCATTAAGCGGTGATCTGTAAGTAGGAATACTTACCAAGCAAATTCTGTGGACTGTTTAAGGTAATGGCATACACTATGGTCTTTCATTTTCTAAAGGTTTTTCTGATTTAAGGGTATGTTCTAGGAATATTGATAGCTTGTCTTTTATAAAGTTGCTTTACACTGGGTAGTATTTGCTTAATCAGTAGTAAATCAGATGTGGAAGGTTGGGGATTATTGTTTTACATTAAGAAATGTTACCAAAGAGATGTGTGACTTTACATGCAGAATTGATGTTTATTACTTAATGTATAGATTAGTTGGCATCCGAAGAGACTGATCTATTACAGATGTTAAAACTGAATGTCTTTACTAGCATGCTTTCTTCCCTACTATTGCCTTATGAATTGTAGAACTCAAACTCTGGGGACTACTGATGCTTTTTCCTTAGTCCAAAATTAGGTATGACTTCTGATTGTGTAAGCTGAGGTTCAGATGCTGAATCAGATTGTCAGGCAGGGATGAAACAATACCTACCAGCTCAGTATGTGGTGTACATCTGGTCCTCCCATACCGTGAGGGTGATACAGCCCATGTATTTGATAGTAGGTGTGATCTTTGCTACCACTAAACATATACCCCTATAGCTTGACAAGACAAAAGTGAAAAGAAATTGGGAAATGCTTCCCTGCGATAGAAAAAGTGGAGTTGTAAGTGTCTAAAGTGGAGAATACTGACCGTGAAGTGATGAAAAGGGATTTGTTTATTGAGAAGTGAATTTTGTCATAAATCCATATTATGTAGTGACCTGTGAATAGTACAGGAGAGACATAGTACAGGAGGAACATAGACCTGTTTGAGTGAGTCCAGAGGAGGGCCACAAGAATATCTAACGAATGGAACATTTATTATATGAGGACAGGCTGTAAGAGCTGGGCTGTTCAACCTGGAGAGGAGAAGGCTAAGAGGTGACCTGATAGCAGCCTTTCAGTACCTAAAGAGGAGCTACAGGGACAGACTCTTTAACAGGATCTGTTTCAGGCTGGATATTAGGAAAAAATTCTCTTAAAGTGGTCAGGTGCTGGAAGAGGCTGCCCAGGGAGGTGGTAGAGTCACTGTCACTAGAGGTGTTCAAGAAACATTTAGATGTCATATTGAAGGATATGAATTAGTGGGAAACACTAGGTAGGAGGATGGTTGGACTGGATGATCTTACAGTTCTTTTTCAGTTTTAATGACTCCATGTTTTTATGTTGTGATGGAGCAAGGGGAAATGGTTTCAAGCTTAGATTTAGGTTAGATATGAGGAAAACGTCTTTTACAGTGAGGGTAGTGAGGCACTGGAATAGGTTCCCCAGAGAGGTGCTGGATACCCCATCCTTGGAGACTTTCAAGGCAGGGGAGGATCAGATGTGTTAAAAGATTATTTTAATAATAATTAAATTGTGACACTGGCTTTTCCTATCTTGCCACCAGCTTTCAGTGCAGTAGTACACTGTAAGAGATTCCAAATTGGTTTGAGAGTTGACTCTAGCTCTTTTTTTACTTGGGATTGTTGAAGTTTCTGGTCAGCTTAAAGCATAAAAACTGCAGAACAGGACGAACTATTTACAATTTAAATAATTTGAGAAGTTTTCTTTACTGTGTGTTCTGACTGCATGCTGTTCATGTGTTCACAGTGCAATGAACTGATGCTAGAATACTCCGGAGCAATGCATAGACGTAACTGAGGTCAGAATTAAGTGAAATCCTGCACAGTGCAGATTTCAGTTTGTAAATCTTCCTAGGCAGAGGTTGGTGAATGGACCCAGAGTTGTTAGAGCAAACCACAATAAACAAAAGGATAAAATGAAAGCATTAGCACTTCTGTGTTTGTTTAAAGAAAAAAAGAAAAACAACAAAAAAACAAAACAAAACCCTAAGATCTTCAATTTGAAATAATGCTTTATTTCAAGATTGTATATAGAATTGGAGTTGCTGTTCAGTCGGAAGGTTACAGGCATACAGCACATGAATTCTGCAAAATGATACCTTAGAAGTGGATTGGTCTCAGTGATATTGCCGTGAAGCTCTAACTGTAGACGTGCTAAGGCAGTCTCAGGCCTGCAAAACGTGTATTCAGTAACACCTAGCAGCAAGAGCAAGTATTGGTGTTAATGGTAAGCAGACAGTCTATCAGTGTTAAAGGTCTCTCATGGGCAATGATTTGAGTTCATATACTGTTGAAAAAGAATGGTTTGAGTTAACCTGTCTGGGGCTTGAATTTATTGCTCTAAAACCCCAAGAATTTCCTATGTAAAGCTGGAGCGGTCATGCTAATTACTCAGTGTTACATGTGCTGGGAGCCATCAGGAAGAAAGGTGTAAGTGTTCCAAGTGTAATGTTCTTTTTGTTAGGAAACGGGATTTGACCCTGACTGGCTGTATTTGAATATGGATAATTAATTCCCTCTTAGAGTTATGTATGGATGATAATGGACGCTTGGGCTATAAGTGACGTACGTAGTGAAAAGTGAAATGGAAAGCAGTTGATTTTTTTGAAGAATTACATCAGGTGCAAAGATTTCACCGTTAACCTATTTAGTTTTCATGATCCATTTTGGACCATTATTCTTCAGGTGTGGAACAGTCCCATCTCTAGAACTGCATCCTATTTTTTGTTTTTACAACATTCTGTGAATGCTTTGTAGCACAGGAAGTTGTCAATCATAATGTAAATAATTTTTGCTCTTCTGAACTTCATTATATGGCTGTAAATAAATGCCCATGTTAAATACAGTCTTCATGTCTGTATCCTTCCAGCAGGTATATAATATCATTACGAGCAGGGCGCTCTGAATTGATTTTATGCCTATTACAAGAGCTGCTTGCATGATGAGAATGCTTTCTGACAAACTGACATGTTTTGATAGGTGCTGAGGTAATTGTACAGATTTTTTTAATTAAGCAAAAATTGCAAGTGGTTTATTCTACCGAAGGTTAATCCCAATATCAAAGTTTAAATGTTAGCTTAGGCATTGCTAAACATGACCAATTTCTTCTCTTGTGCAGTTTTTGAAGTGTGATGTGAATTTGAGTCTGAGGTTGGGCAGCTGTATTATGGGAATGCAAAGTGACTCGTTGCCTGGCAGCTCGCAAGAAACATGTCTAAATATTTATTTCTGTGGCTCTTTAAAGGAATGAGCTAATAAGCAACTCTTCCTTTATGTTTTCTTTTACATTTTAATGCCTCTGTTATGCGAGGAATGCTTAATTATTTTAGAGTACTGAAACAAGTAATTACTACTTTTGTAATCCACTTTTCTTTTTTCTTAGACAACAATCAGCAACTTAGACAACTGTCAGTTGTTCCTATCTTTAGGATTATTCATTCATTCAGAAACTCTTCTGGTTTATCGTATATTAATTATTGGAAGTTGCCTTCTGTCTTTTGAGATCTTAAACAATTGCTATAAATATTTCTTTCTGTTTATAATATTTATATAGTTGCTTTAAAGGACCTGTTGAGTCATTTGAGTTATTCTGTCTTTTAAATCCAGCACACCAGTCTGTGTCTTTAGAGGTTTTAATGTTTGCATTCATGCATCTTTTGTGTGTGCATGTATACATCTATTTATCTATCTGTAGATAAGCTATGTAGATCTGCAGGACAAACAGAGATAAAACTTTGTGATCTCATAGTGCTTTTTCTCTTAAGTCAAAGGAAATTTGTCATACTTAGGAATTGATTTTGACTGCAGGCCTTTAAGTGTTGTGAAATTGAGTAAGAAATATGTAAAGATTGCTACGTTGTGTGAAATATATCTACCTAAAGGGCATTAACAGTTTTTTAGGAGCATGTTGGTCATGTCCATAGCAGTTTAGACCCAGAAGGTGTGTGCAACAAGTCACTGTTAGTAGGTGTATCAATTACGAATATGTAGAAAATAACCTTAAATGTTGTGTAATGACTTCAAGTTTAGTCTTTGCATATAGAACTCTTGGAATTTGCTATGATTTCAGTGTGTGCTGGAAATTAAGTCTCTGTATGGTTTGTGGATGCCTTTAAACTTCAACATACGCTCAGTACTGAGCATGTACTCAGGTTGTAGTTGGGCTTTCTGGGCATTAGGAACTTTTAAAAATCCTTGTTCTTGACCAAAATGTATTATGTGTTTATGTAGCTACTACAGTGCTTTTATAAAAAGATAGCTGTGACTCCAGGCACGTTTTTCAAGGGTGATGATGAAGTGTTAATAGTAAATGAAATTATTTTACGGGATGCTAAATTTTGCCAGCATGTAAATCTTCCTTTAATGTATTGCAGACTAGTCGCTGTCTTTGGTGCCATCTAGTGTTTTTTTAATTCACACAAACCACAGTTAGAGATTTCAGGGGGGAAAGTTACTGTATTTTCTTGTCTTGTTTGTTTTTCTTTGCCAGTCTTCATCCCCTTTTTCTCTACGAATCGTAAACATACAACTGAAAAATTCCAGAAATCTTTATCACCTCACCTCATTTGATTATATCCTAATGTAAATTCACATATGATACATAAATCTACTTTGACTGTGAAAACTTCACTTGTGTGTCAGTATCTTCTATGTAACAAGCATTTGGTGAAGTCTTGAATGCTGTTACCAGTGAAGTCTTCCTGAATTTGCTGTCCTAGCAACTGAGTCTCCGTGATGATGTCTTCATGCTTTAAGGATTTGCTTTGTTAATATTCTGACTTACTTTCCTAGATGAGGAGAATTAGTCACGTAGGGTGGCAAGATGTTGGCAATCTTCTGCAAATTCTTAGGGACTCATAGGATCATTTGAGTTGAAATGAACCATTAAAATGCATCTGGTCCAACTCCCCTGCAATGAACAGTGACACCTACAGCTAGATCGTGGTCCAGCCTGACCTTGAATGTCTGCAAGGATAGGGCATCCATCACCTTTCTGGGCAACCAGTTCCAGTACTTCACTACCCTTAAATAAAAATATTTTCCCTTATATCTGATCTAAATCTCCCCTCTTTTAGTTTGAAACAAGTTCTAACCTTGGGGTATAATGTTGTTCAGAGATTCAGTGGCTGACTGCAATTTTTTTTATCATTTCAAGAGATGCTAGCCATCTTGCTCATGTGCATCAGAAACCTCTAGCAAATATAAATCTGGTACTAACAGTGCTCAAGAGAATGGCAGATAGTTTAAAGTCGTAGTTTGCTGTTCTTATTACTTGATTCTTGGATCTGTTTTCATAAACAGTATGAGAACATGACACTTCAGTTTTAATACTTTATATTCTTTGGTAATTAAAATGAATATTGCATTTGTTTTTATTTAATCAGGGAGTTTACCTTTTTAATAACAAATCAGAAATTCTGCGTCAATATTTATGAACTGTAAAGTATGAATCATAATTTGTTCTAAGGAATCACTTTCATCTGTCATGTAAGTGTACACTTACATAACTTTATAAAAGTGTCCTGTTACTTTTTCAGTTCCAGTATGGTCTGCTGTAGTGTTAGCTAAATTTCCTATTTGTGAGCATTACTGGAAGGATAATTCTGGAAGCAACCTGGTTTAATCTACAACACTGATTACTTTGAGGTGTACAAAGGCTCTGAAAAAGCTTTTATTGCTGTCCTTCAGTACTTCATTTCTAATCTAGAAAAAACAAGATCGGAACTGTTGTGTGCATCCCTTTTGGGGACAAAATTCTATTGGTACTGAGCTTGGTTTTTGTCATCCTTAGTCTTCTATGTACTGGATGACACCTGTTCTTTATGCTGAGAGATGAGAGTAAGATAAAGACTTTTGTCACTCTAGATTGGAAAACAAAATGTTATTTCTTGAAAGAATACAAATGCTAGATTTGGCTCTGGAACTTTAAAAAAATAAAATAAAAAATCAGTATTTTTAAAGAACCAGAGATATGACAGAGGTCACTTATGAATCCATTTTATACTTGCTCATATTGTTGGTCATCACTTTTTTTTTCCTTAATCCTCCCTTCTGAAAAAAAGAATCTATGCTTCAGGAAAATGTCTTTCATTTCTGTTTTCAACTTTACTAAGGCTAGTATGTGGATATTAATACTAGTCATGCGAGCATATGCATCAGATGTCAGTTCTGTTTTAATCTCAACTGTTTTTCTTTATATTACAGATGCTTCATTTGTAGTGTTAATTAAGATAAAAAGCAGTGTACCGTGGCTCGGTTTTCCATTGTATAGCAGTACTGAAAGAAGCAGTTATCAATAAACACTTTGTCCACTTCTCAAATACAATGCAAAAAGAAAAAAAGAAAAGAAAAAAAAAGGAGAGAGAGAATATTAGATGAAAATACTTTGCTGCCCAGATACCTTTTTAGTAAGGGAAAAATATAGAAAACAGTGAGATAAGCACGAATGTTCAGAGTGAAAAAAAAAAAAAAGTAGAAAATTAAAGTTGCCACCAGGAGGAGCACTATTAAAATATTGCTATTTATTTACAAGCACAGTCCTCTTGTGCTGTGACTGTAAGCTGTGTCTTTGAGAGTATCATCATTTTTTAAGGGTAGGGTCCCACACAGAGTGTTATAGAATGCAGCTTAGAAATGAAATTTAAGAACTTGAGTATTGTTATATATTATTATCTGGAAAACTATGATTCTTTTGGCATTTGTGACTTTATTCAAATCAGCTCTGTGTCCTGGTTTCAGTGTGTTATGTTGTTAGCTAGATTCTGAGTCAAAGTGAGACCTGTTTTTGTGTCTCTGGGCCAAGACATGACAGAACCGTTTGCAGGGGCTGGTCTGTTGGTACTCTTACTAAATTTGGTTCTCCGTACCTACTTTGAGCACCCATCTGTGAAACAGGCACTCACACAATGTTCTTGCAATTACGTTTGTACTGCGGGCAAGTTGTCTGCCACGTCACGAAATAACAGGAAAGAAAAAGAGCTTGTTCAGTAAGAAATAAAAAAGGTCAGAAGCGGACAGTTGGGTGGCTAGAATTCTTTCTTTTTGTACTTCTTACAGCTTTCTACATAGTTAAAATATGGAATATATAAAACAATACAGATTTGAGCAAAAGGAAAAATTAATTTGTGGGTTAAATATTGTTTTAAAATATTACATGTAATAACAAGCATCTTACTTGTAATTGGCACATAATAGTGTTAAATTATACTTTTTCAATGCGAGTTGTGTAGTTGGAAAATTTTCTTAATCAGGTACGGAGTTATTTTATATCAGAATGCAAGTGAAGTTTTGTTATAGCAGAGGAAATGCATACAAACATGACTCTTTTCAGTTTGACTGGGAAGTTTCTAAAATCAGTGACAGGAGCATTTATATGGAAAATGTAAAAATTTAGCCTACAGTGCCTTCGCAGTGATGGGTATTATTTTTTGTTTGATCAGTGAGAAGAACATAAAAATGTTTTTCCTTGGTTAATAAAGAGTACTCATGTAGAAAACATTGTATGCATTCATGAAGCGCTTTGCTATTGTGCATACAGTTGAAATCAAACTGCAAAAGTGAGTGGGATTTCCCAACAGTATTTTCAGTTATTGATATCACATATAAAGTTATTATTTCATTAACTGCTTTGTCATTATTTCGCTGTTTTACGTTCCTGGCACATTGATTCAGAATCACAGAATGGATTGGAAGGGACCCTTAAGAACACCTAGTTCCAACCCCCTGCTGCAGGCAGGGACACCTCCCTCTAGACCAGGCTGTCACAGCCCCATCCAACCTGACCTTGAGTGCTTCCAGGGAGGGGGCATCCGCAGCCTCGCTGGGCAACCCATGCCAGTGTCTCACTATCTAGTAAAGAATTTCTTTCTGATATCTAGTCTAAATCTATCTTCTTCCAGTTTAAAACCAGTTTTCCTTGTCCTGTTGCTCCATACCCTTCTTAAGAAGTCCCTCCCCAGCTTTCTTGTAGGCCCCCTTCAGGTACTGGAAAGCTGCTATAAAGTTTCCATGGAGCCTTCTCTTCTCCAGGCTGAAGTGCCTCAGCTCTTTCACCCTGTCCTTGAAGAGGAGGTGCTCCAGCCCTCTCATCATTTTTGTGACCATCCTCTGGACCTGCTCCAGCAGCTCCATGCCCTTTTCGTTTTGGGGGCCCCAGAACTAGATGCAGTAATCCAGGTGGGATCTCACAAGAGCAGAGCGGAGGGACAGAATCATCTCCCTTGACCTGCTGGTCACACTTCTTGGTGCAATCCAGGATACAGTTGGCCTTCTGGGCTGCAAGCATGCATTGCTAGCTCTTGTTGAGTCTCTCATCAATCAATGCCCCCAAATCTTTCTCCTCAGGGCTGGCCTAAAGCCATTCTTTTCCCTAACCTTTGCTTGGAATTGCCACTCTTCATGATGTTCTGTCATGACAGGGTGTTGTAATGATACAAGATGCAAAGCATGTTAGTTAAGGGGGTTCAACACCCTTAGTGATGATCTATTTCAGACCAACCAAATGATCTTCAATCCTGGAGAAATAGAAGGGGTCCTGAAGATCAGCGAGATATTCAAAGCTGGGTCCTGCTGCGAGGCGAGTTTGTGGGACATATTTCTGTTAAATCCTTCTTTCTGTACAACTGGAATATAGGACAAAGTTTTTTCTTCTACCTTTGTAAGGTGCCTTTTTTTGTTTCGTTGCTTTTTAATAGTTTTAAACTAGAAAGTTTGTCTAGAAGTACAGCAAGGTCACGTGAAGACAAAAAAATGTATAAGCATCTAAATTATTACTTCTTAACTTGTTTTTCTGAAATGCTCTGCTGCATTCTGACCAACATTTCTTGATAGGATGAAGATGAACTGGACTCACACACCATGGTGAAGACCAATTCAGAGAGTGCTAGTACCATGAGGGCCACAAGCACGATGAGTGAAGGTGCTCAGACAATGATTGAACACAACAGTACCATGCTAGAGTCAGACCTGGGGACAATGGTTATAAATAGCGACGATGACGAAGAGGAAGATGGGACCATGAAAAGTATGCTTTTTATTTACTTCCCTTTTCTGTTAATAATGCAATGTTTTCTTATCTTCTGTGAGAACATTCTATCATCAGTGTCCTTTAAGGGTCAAGTTCAGTGGTTAAAAATCAGGGAGAGTGCTATTTGTTTCTATAAATGCCCTTGTTTGTTGCAGAAGGGCGACTACAGAGGGATATTCAGAGCACTACATTAGCTTTGGTTCATTGCTGGGCCTCTCTGGAGGACTCTGAAATTAACCTTCTGTGAATTCTCCCCTCTATTTCTTGTCACTTACTTAGTGTCTCCTGTCCTGAGTCCGTTTGGACCAGCTCCAAGGAGCTATACACACATGGTGCGATTGTGTTGGAAGGTGCTGTTTCAGTGTCAGTGTTTCTGGAAACTCATTGCAACTCTCTGTGGATTCAGCAGTCAATGCTGCAAATCTTGCTGCAAAACTATTTTGTAAATTCATGGGATTTGTTAAAATTTAATTTGGTAATGCTTGATTCAGGGGAATGACCTAAACCTATTGAAATAAATTAGAATGAACAGTCTAAATTAACTTCAGTGATGTGAAAGATTACATAACAAAGAGGAAAAAAGTGTTTTAAAATACCAAGTTATCAATTAGACTGAGTTATGTATAATGTGCTTGTTCATTACTTAGCTGAAGACTTCCCACTGAATTTAAGTTAATCCATTTATTTGAAAGGGCAGCATCAGTAGGTGATGCTGTAGCTTTAGTGCCTGATTCTGTGAGGCGCAATGTAATGCATAACTCCAGGGAATTGTTTAGGCGATTGTCTCTGAAGTAGGGGACTCGTGTTGTTTCTCTGCAGCCTTTCAAATCACTTAAGTTTTGGTAACCATCCATGTCATTTTTCTATGTGCTGAGGAGGGATGCCAAACCAATTAAAAAAAATGCCCTTACATTTGCACTGCAATCTCTTATCCTTTTTGTTTCTAATGTTGCTGGAACTTTTTTTTTTTTCTTTTGAAGTATTAATATTTTCAAGTTGAATTGGTTTTGGTAGCAATTCCTATTAAGAAAGGGAATTGCCTTTCTATACCTTGGGGGTTTATTAGTGTAGTTATTAAACTTGTTCTTACATCTCATGAAACAGAAGAACGTAATCTCTGGGACAGCAGGCTTTCTCCCCTTCCTCCCCTGTAGCTGGCTCTCTTGGTACCAATAACAGTAAGGAAGAAAAGTCAGCGCTCTGGAACCAGCATGATGGAAAGTGATCGTTTCATCATCCATCTGACTGGAGCAGGTTTGGGTTCCTGCACTTGCACACTAAACTTGACTGTGTTATGGGCTGAAGCAAGAGCAATAGGAGGTGTCCTGAAGAAATGTCACTGGGAGTGTGACAATATGCAAATCATTACTCTCCCTTAGAAGCAGACACAGATTTGTGCTCCTTAGTGATTGAAAATGATTCAAGATTTCTTAGTTTGGTTGCTTTTTCCAGTATACACTTCCAGACAAAGTGGGTATGGTGGCCACTTCCTAGATGTTTGCGTAACTCAAAAGTAATATAGAAGAACAAGTAGCTTGAAAGTACTCTTCAAAACTTCTGAATAACAAAATGCAAGCAGTGTAGATAAATAAACTTAGTTAACTAGGGAAGAGGGATTTTATTTATTTTATTTCCTTCCTAGAGACGCAGAATACTTATGACAAATGTTTTTGTAATGCTCTTGTGTTTAGTTTCACATTTGTTTCCCTCTGTCTTTTGTTTCTCTGCTCAAGAATAAAATAAGAAACAATAATAATTTTTTTTTTAATAAGTGCCCATGCTTAGAGGCCTCTGGGAGCCATGACAGAAAATAATTAAAAACATGCATATATTTTTTGCACAAATAGTGAGTTGTGCCCAAATAAAACAGGGATTTGGAACAAAGAGGTCTGTTATCCTGCCCTAACATATCACATACAACCTAGCAATAAATAACATTTATGCTTTCCTACTTTGTGTACCTGTGTGTGCTCTGTGCAGAGATGATATGGTATGTACCTAACAGTAGGGAATGCAATGCAGAGTACACAGACATGGAAAGACAGTTAAATTTGGGAGGTTTAAAATGGAATTGAAGAAAGAGTGGTATTGGTGGCATGTAGCACTACCAGTTACATATCCAGTGTAAGAGAATGAATGTAGAATTCATGAGAATTTATTTAATTAACTTACTAGGGATTTAAATCCATCCTGTGTCATAGAAGTCAATCTTTATAACAAGAGGTGACCATTTGGTTAACTGAAGCACATACTTACTAGAATGGTCCCACAATTGTTTTTCAACTTAAAAGAAAAAAGCTATTTGTAAGTTTTGGTTTGGTTTTTTTTTGTAACAACCTATGACCCAGGAACTCTAGCAGCCTCGCCATGGGCTAGGCTCTTGTACAACCCCTCTGCAGACTTGGACAAGACTCCATGTGACAACTTCTGTTACAGATACGTTTATTAGGTGATGCAGAAGAGTGTCAGCATTAAGAGGAGATGAATTCATACCATAAACTAGAGTCTCAGAGATTGTTCTTTTTAATCAAGACTTCATTGGAAGATGTTTCTGAATTGGGAAAGTTTATATATATATATCTCATTCTGTAATGTAGAGTTTTAGCACTTTTGGAAAATCCAGTCAAGTGATGTCAGTATAATACCCATGTGCATTCTTATGGTAATAGAAAAGAATAGCTGTGCTAATAGAAGTTAGTAAGGCATGACTCTTTTTTCCTGTAGCACTGTTAGTTATTCCATGTTGGTTTCTCAAATGTTCTCATAAATTACCCAACAACCTAATTCAGACAATACTTCTCTAATTATCTCTTTAGTTATTTCTTTTTAATTCACTTGTTATCTCTGGAGAATTATCTCTCCAGTAATAGAGACTCAGACCCAGAGATTTCTTTGGATTTTTAGATATCTCCCTTGCAGTTTAACACAATTCTTAAAGATTGTCTTCCCTTTTTGGCAATTAGGATGTCTTAGTTTGAATGGAGTAATTATGAATTTTTAAGAACCCAGCAAAGAAGCTTAGAAGGGTTGATTTTGACAGTACTTTAGCCTGGCATTGGTATTTCATTGATGCAGCTTTGTTTAAGTGAGAGAGAAGATGGTAAATGTCTCTAAGCTTGTTCCAAGACTAGAGACCTCCTCTGTAATTGGTAATAAAGTTGCTAATTCATTCCATTAGTAGGAGTCGATTTTACAAATAGGATCTTTTTAGAAGAAAAAAAACATGTTGGCAATTGTAGGTCAAGAGCTGTTGCAAAATGCTGGCTTAGCATGGATTGTCTTTGTTTTGCAAAAAGCAGAAATAAAGCTTAACTCAGCTGGAGCTGAGTAATGAGTTTATAACAGTACTGTTATTTTTTTTTTCCTTTTCTCCAGAAGGTGGAAAAACAGATCTAAAATTATTAAACTAGTTTTACAAGTCCCGTTCTCAGGTAGGAAAGAAATACTTTGTGCAGAAAATCTTTTCCATGTAAAGCTTTTAAACTTCAATTCATAGACTCTTCAAAAAATCTAAAGGCTCTATGTGGTTGAAAAATATTTGAATTTTCCACTTAAATACCAGTTGCAATTATTGATAATAAAGTATATTTTAAAGCAAAGAAAATTCTTCACTTATATGATAGAATTCTCAATAGTTTAAGAAATGCCAGTTTTATACTTTCATTTTTCTCTCTCAGCTGTCTACACTGTATGTTGAATGAGACTTGGCTTGGGTGTGCAAGTCACTGGTATGAAAGCTGCAAAAGCAGTAATGAGTGAGTACTTGGTTGGGCATGTATTTGCAGTCAGACGTTTCCTAGATGCATTTCTTAATTCCCTGGTAGACTCCCAGCTGGGCTGGTCTGAGCAAGTGGTGGTCAAGTTTCTGCTGATACTTCCTTGTAGTTCAGAAACTGTGTAGACTGACCTCTGAGTCTCTGAGGTGGCTTTCTTATGGGCATTCGTAAAAGATGCTGAATATGTACCAGCAGAAGTGGCCCATTTATTGAGTACAGCCACAGCTTGTTGAGAGTTTGGCTGAAGGGGGTGCTTATACTGGCTTTTGGCATCATAATGCACTGGTCACAGTGTTTGTGCAGTGAAGCCTAAGTATCTAAAATCCAGGATCCCTGCAACCTTATTGTATTCTGTGGTCCCAGCTCTTATTTCCTAGGAGAACAACCCACCACTGTGTTGTAGGTGTGTGTGTAAGAGCAAATGAAATATAAAGCCTATTTATTTTGCTGTTATTAGCTACTCTAACCTTAGTTGTAAAGGTGACAAGAAAAGATAAAGCTGCTTGCAGTCCAGCTTCTCACACTAATGCTGACAAAACAATATACATTCAAGGAATAAAGATACTGTTAGGATCTTCTCAGAAGTACTGCAGATAGGAGAGCCAGATCCCTTGACATCACAGGTGGGGCAGGAGCAGAAAAGGTTCCTCGGCTGAGCAGTAGATGGAGATTGCCAGGATAGGGAAGGCTGAGAAGCCCGTGGCTTCAAGCAAAAGCAGAAAGCTTTCCTCTGTAGATTTGCAGACAGAAGAAACAAGAAATTGTGGTGAGACACTTCCTTCGCAGCTGCAGGCCCTGGTCTGCTGGGAAGGGACCTCTTCTGCACCTGCAGATTGTGGTACAGGCTACCTGGACAGGTCTAGGAGGTGGAAGAGGTCTTGAAACAACTTGAGGAAGTCTCTGGAGCACAGACCTCATTGGTATATATATATATTATGTAGAACTACCAGAGTCCGACACACTCTGATCAGGTCTTTTTCGTGTAATGTTTAATAACAGTTTTACTTATTTGAAGATATTTGATGTTATGTATGACTAATGATTTAGAATTGATACAAAATATGCTAAAATCATAATACAGGTGTAAGTTACACTCAACAAAATGTTGGAATTGCAGTGTGTAGCCCATTCAGAGTAACAAGATAATCCCTGTTAACTTGTCTCTATTATATGCTCACTTTCTTGACACTAGGTGTCCCCAGTTGCTAGAAAGGATTACATGGGTTACAGGCACCTCAAGCTAGATGCTCTCTTTGAAGTTAATTTGTTAGTTGTTCAGTTATTAAGTCGGTGGTGACTTGAACTACATGCATAACCAGAGAAGTAGTGAAGGATTGTATAGCTTGGGGAGATATATAGTATCTAATGAACTCAGGAATAAATGACCAGCTGGCATAGCAGTTCATGTGGAACAAAAATTAGCCTTCCCTTTGAGTTGACATGAAGTTAGTTTTCTATGCAACAGCTGCAGTTGCACCCTATGTTCCTCCCTGGAGCTTCAGAGTGTAATGAAACCCTACATTATTCCCTTTGCATCATGGGCACATTGTCCTTGTCCATCATCTGAGTTTTTTCCCACTGTAGGAGATTTGTGGTCAGTCACAGGGATTTACACCTTCCTAACATCAGCTAGAAGGGCCACCACAGCAGAATGTAAGAAATCTAGGAGGCTTCTGGAGAGTATCAGATCATTTCATGATACTCATACTGGATTATCTGAAGAGTGGTAATGCACAGTTGTATCTACTATTCACAAGCAAGGTATCATAGAATCATAGAATGGCCTGGGTTGAAAAGGACCTCAAAGATCATCTAGTTTCAACATCCCTGCCCTGGGAAGGGTCACCAAACAACAGAAGCAGGCTGCCCAGAGCCACATCCAGCATTGCCTTGAATGCTTCCAAGGATGGGGCATCCACAACCTCCATGGGCAACCTGTTCCAGTGCATCACCACCCTCTGTGTGTCATGTCCTGCCAGTAGTTGCTCAGATTGGCATAGGCTTCATGACTTTCCTCTCAAAACCAGCCTGGTAAATCCAAGGAATAGGCCATTATAGATGTGATGAAAGAGAGTATATACTTAAATATTGAAACTGTGGTAAACAAAGATTTTAAAATATGGTCACACCATGTTGAAATGAAGAGAAAAAGGAGAACTGGGAAAATCAAAATCTTAGGTGGTTAGAACAGTCTATTGCACAAAGTTTTTTAGTGCAAGTGTAGACCTTTCAGACCAAAATGATGTACTGATGTTACATTTTGGGAAAAAAAAAAGCAAAAAACATAAAAAAAACACTCTGTGTTGTTTTACTCTAGCATAAGGATCCTAAGTCTTCTGTAAAGTCAACACAAAAGAGCCTTCAAACTAGTAGGTGTCAACCTGTCCTGTTTTCCATGAAATATTAAGTAAACTTGTTCATGTTGGCTTAGCTGTATTCTGTTTTTATTCCCCACTCCTCCTCAGATACAGTTGCCTTCTCTTGGATCTGTTTTCTGAATTTGTGCTTTGCTGAAATGTAGCTTCTTCCATTTTTGCTCATTAGTACTTATTTCTCTATTGTTTGTCATCCCTGCTGTTTCTCCCTCATCCTGTCCACTGCCCATTAGTTCAGTGATCTGTAAATCTCATTCAAGTAAGTAGGGTTCAGTGGGGCAAACCTGGGAGATTCTGGAGGATAGCTGCTGTGTGGTCTGCTAAATTCAAGCTGGAGTTTAGTTCCCTGAATATTTTTGTATAGTAAACTATTGCTATTAAATAAAAAAATAGTAGAGAGAACTAAGATCTAGGATTAGAAAAGAATATGGTTACAGTTGAAAGAAAACTTGGTTAAAATAAATGGGGGGAGATTTGTATGGAAACAGCAGAACGAATGGAGGAATCATTGCAGAGTAGAAGAGTAGCAAGTGGGCTTGTGCAGTAAAGTCTAGGATAAAAGGCAAGGCAAGAAAAACACTCAGAAATGCAGGGGAAATTGTACTGGCAGAAAGGAAAGGAAAGGATAAATCAACATGCTATTAAAGAGCAGTGCAAAAATTGATTAATGAAAAAGGATTGCTATCCATCATGCAGCAAAATTAGATTATTAAAAACTCCGTATAGAGTGAATGGGTTATCACAGGAAAAGATGGTGAAATAAGAGGTGAAAGTAGAGGAATAAACCTCTGAATTGCTGAAAACAAAAATAAGGCCAGATGTGAAGATCAGCAAGTCCTAGTAATCGTGCTAAAGACTAACTCAATAGTATTCTTCCAGTGTTATTCCTTTTCTCTTTTTAGAACAAGAACTTCATATAAAAATCCCTAATTCTCTTATTATGCTTATAATTAAATGGCGTAGTCCTCCCTTTATTTTTTTTAACTTAGTTATTTATATTTTCCTTCCTGTTTCATATTTTACTGGTACAAATGTATTTCATTTCACTCTGTGTAGAGTTCTACTATGCAGAATATAGTCTGTGAGGAGACAGCTATGTAGGACTACTAAAGCCTTTCTTATGTTTTATTTATTCCTCTGTTTATTAATGAACTTATTTCGAAATCCCATAAATGAAAACAAATCCAAATCATTTAGGGTTGTAGATATAATTTTTTTTAATTTATTTTCAGGAAAAGGATAATAGAATGAGGCTTTGCACTGGTCTTGATCTGCTTCATAAAGCTCTTACAGCTGCGTAGCTGATGACAAAAATCCTGCAGGGTTTCCACACCTTAAAGATGGGTGCTTTACAGCCATCTGGAAAGTGTGATCCTATAATATGCTAAGAATCACAAACTGGCAACAAGTTTGATTAAGCAGCATTTAGACACCATTTGTGTGGTTGCTTTTTGCAAGTTCTAAATTGAAGTCCCACCTTTCCTGAAACCACTGTATTTTGTTACTTTACTCCAAGTGCGTGTGGACTGGGCCTTAAAGTTAAGGGCATTCAGTGCCCAGAGGGATGCTTAGCACCTTGTGTTATTCAGTTTCTATAACAACAAATAGATATCACATGAAGTAACTTCTAATATTATCAGTGTGTGCAGCTCTGAAATGTCTTGAACATTTCTCCACATTGCATCTTGCTACAAATATATTGTTCTTCTGCTATGAGCTTTTATGCCAAAGATCCTCAGGGGACAAATGGAGGCTTGCACCATGTACAGATGACTGTATTAGCCTCTGTAAACTACAAGAAACTTAGTAAATTGAGTTAATTTTATAGTACAGTAAATTTTACATCTTTCAATTGTTTTAACTTATTTTCTTTCTTTCTTTCAACTAAGGAAATGCTACTTCACCTCAAGTTCAAAGACCCTCTTTCATGGACTACTTTGATAAACAAGATTCTAAGAATAAAAGCCCTGAAAACTGTAATCAGAACATGCATGAACCTTACCACATATCTAAAAATGTTTTCCCTGATAACTGGAAAGTCCCTCAAGATGGAGATTTTGATTTTGTAAGTACATTTTTATTGTTTGCTTTGGTACATACTGTTTATTTTATGTGTGCCAAAATAGTTAATCTTGTTTTATAACTATGTTAATACAAGGAAAATAAGTAATTTTTCAAGAGTACTATCCAATTATCTAATCTTAATGCTCATGTTGGCTGTGCAGTAAGTGTACTTGTGTAACTGGGGACCTTTCTAGTGCATGGTGGTATATGACCTAATAAATATACTTCTTTCTAAGTGCAGGTTTTTAGTAAAAAGCATTTTTGGTTCTACAACTTGAGTTAAAAAAACAAATTCGACCCAGTTCTGTTAAAAAAGATATTGCTACAGATGCAGAATATTGTCATGTTTTGTGAATGTCTCAGTGAGGCAATAAGCATTTGAGCATAGATGGAGACTAAATCCATCCCCTCTGTGCTGGTTAAGATGACTTACTATTTTGCACATGCCATGTTATTGATACTATTCCAATAGCATTTATCTTTCTTTACAGAATTATTGTATTTAACACCACTCTATCTATTCTAGGACATTTTTTCCTTCCCCTCCAAAATATAATTAGATTTGGGTATTTTTGTTTGTTTGTTTGTTCGTTCTTTGTTTTTTGTCGTTGTTTTTTTCCTTACATTACGACTTATAACACAAGCGGAAAGAAAAAAAAGAAAAAGCTTTCTATAAGTACATCTTAATTTTGGGATACTCTCAAAGTGGTGTAAGTATCTCCTGCTTAGAATGTTGGAAATAATTACACCTGGCTTTTTTTTTTTTAACTTTTCTAACTTTTTTTTTTCTTAAATTCTTTAGCATTGTTAATGAAAGAATACAGTTTATCTGCTGTAACTTAAACATGTTCTTCACTGCAGTGCAGTAGCTAACTATCATCACATGGCACCTTTTTGAAAGTACACTTGGGGTTTGGAGAAAAACATTGTGTTTAATTTTAGGTGACAGCTGTAGGTGTGGGATTTTTTTTCCAGTTTTCACATACTGCATTTCTACATAAAGCTGACTCTTAAATTTTAAGCTACTGGAGTAAAGCCAGTTAAACAGCACAGTACAAGCTGTTGCTGCCAGAGAGTTTTGATTGAGTTAGATTTTAGTTTGGGTGGGCTTTTTAGGCTTTTCTTTTAACCATAAAATGTAATATTCATCATCCTGATAATTGAACAAAATAATTGCTTTCATTAGTCATTGGAAAGTAACTGACTGTTCTTTAAGTGGCAATAAAATTGCCCATAGAACAATTGAAAATGTATTCTGTCCTTTCCATCGCTTACTCAGAAACGCGAGTAAAAATGATTTTTTGTAGATGCTAAAGATCCTGATTTTGTAAGAACTTATTCATGAATAATTTGCACATGAGTAATCCTATGGAGCTCGTTGATATTGTTTGTACATGCAGGTTTTCTTGTAATAAGTTTGTCCTAGAGCCAAGCCCCGAGAAGGTCTCATTTTCAGAAGTATGTGTGCTGCATGTGGTAGACAAACCTTGCTGGTGGTTGTGGCATGACTGGCACATGAAAGACTTCAGAAGCTGCACCATGTGCAGTTTTGTCCTTGACTCTCTGAAAAGGCAGGCAGTGCTGAAAGGCTTGTTGCTTCAAAATTATTCTGATATTGGAACAAATAGGGTTTAAAAGAGTGTAAAACTGTTTGCATGGGCAACGCATGTACTCGGTCTTGAAGGGATTTTGTTTTAAGCATAACAAAAGCCAAATAATTCCATAGGTATATCAGCCTAAGAAAGAGTTCAGGAAGACTTGTCAATAGTGGATGTCCTGCTCCAGAGCAGCACAGTAGCAAATACGTTTCTCTGAAGCACCAGATGATGTCACACAGCACACTGGTTCTAACAGCCTACTGGTTTGAACCGTAGGCAATTATTGTTTATTCATTAGTTCTAGAAGGACTTCTATTTATCTTTTAGATAGTGAATGGCATTATTGATAAGTGGCCTACAAGAGACTTTCTGAAAGGCTAAATCAGTGGGCAGCATGCATAATATGTTGTCCACTTTTTGTGAGATGAAGATGAATGTTTGCAGTTGCTGACATAAAGCCTCTAAATGATTCATGAAATAGATAAATAATGGAAACTTTTCCTCATAAATAATTCTGTTTTGGTTGGAATTAGCCATAATGGGATCTAGAAAGGGATCCTGACAATAAATGCTGACAGTCATCATTTTATTTAAAGAGAGGATTAATACACTGTAATGAAGGTATAAATGAAAAAATCTAGCTTAATGCTAATATACTTTCCTGCAGTTCTGTCTTCCTATGAGGAAGGGGTGGTGAGCTCTGTAAGCTGGATGGAGATCATCAAACTTGTTTGCTGAATGACACCATTACTCTGTGAAAGCTTTCTTAACTGTGTGGCCATGCAAGCCACGCATAGCATGCTGCTGCTGGAACTAGCATGGCTTTACCTGTGAGCTCTGGCAGACTGACAGTGCTGTGCTGAACACAGTTATTCAAGTGTGCTGCTTGAAAAGATTTGAAATTTAATTAGCATGTGGGTCTCCTATGGCATAAAACGGAGACGGAAAAATGCCATTGAGAAACTGGTGGGAGACTTGAGGGAACATGAAGAAGGAATAATCCTTATAATTCCCTGCAGATAATCAGTTTACTTGTTTCTGTATATGAGACCTGAGGAGATTATTCTTCAGGCCAGAAGATATATTTGCATTAGTTGTCAATTATATTTTATTCTATTACTGATGTATTTTTCTGTTTGATAAAATAATAAACAGTTATTTAGTTTTTATTAAATAGACAAGTAATGCAGATATAATGGCCTTACAGACTTGCTAACATTTTTAGATGATGTAAATAAATTATGCAGGAAATTATAAGTTGGATAGATGAATGTGTAAAATAATGCAAAATTAACTTAGCACTAAGTCTGGTTAGAAAGTGTTTGTGTGGGCATAGTTTTCTGTCCTCATGTAAATGTTTTAAAATCTACTTGCCAGTGAAAATAGAAGATTTGTCCAAGAAAATAAGATGCTCTGGTCACCGATCTGAGTTTTAGAAAAAGAAATGTCAGCAATGTTTTTACATTCTGGAAGTATGTAGTTGGGATTTGGTGTTTTTTTGGTTTTTTTTTTTTGAAGTCCATCTGTTTAGAAAGTCAAATACTGCTCGTACTTCACAAATGCCATATTCTCCTTCTCTCTCCTGTGCATTGTTGGTCCTGCTGACCTTCTCTTGACCGATCTATGCTGGTTATGGATGTCGTGTTCCGTGAATTGATGAGGAAAAAGTTTTCACTGCAGATCTTCAAGATTAGCATTATATTGAATCAAATATATTATAATTAACTTCTAGTGAGACTTAATTTTGATCATAAATAGTGACCTATATATGTTTGTGGGCGGAAGATATATATATTGGAATAGTATGTATGGTGTATATAAATATAGATAGTGGAATATTATGCTACTCCAAATATGCCTAATCTGTGTGCTTCAAGGCTAAGATGCTGTTTTCTATGAATAAGATGTGGGTGGTTTTTTTTTATTTGACTGCTTTTTTGTTTGTTTCTTTTTGTTATTGTTGTCTATATTTTTTTCTTGCTCTTAGTAATGAAGAATATATATATATTTCTTTTTTTATCTTTTCTGTGACTAGGAATTTTTATAGGTTTTATTTATTTATTTTAATTTTGGCTTTCATTTATTCTATTACCTATTTTTGTTACATCATGGTGAATTCAGAAACCTCAATATATAGGTCTTCTATATCAGCAACTCTCCGGTAAATATGTTTCTGGTGAAATGCTTGTGAACATTTTGTTCAGTTTGGCATTTAAAAAAGGAATGTTCAAGCTCTGAATATAAATGTTACAAAAAGAAACCAGTGTTTGTTCAAATGTCAGCTTTTGCTAGATTTCAGTATACTTCACACTCTCAAAGACCATTGTGACTATTCTTTCTCAGTGATTATTTCTGAATATAGGCAATCATTTTATGTTTCCCTGTTTTTAAAGCATTCAACAAATGATGAAATTAAGTATTTTCAGCTCTGAATTTGCTCAGTTTTATTTGGGGTTAAGTGATGTTTTATTCCCAGTGAACCTTGATGTCAACAAGAAACTGTTCATTGTGAGAAGTGGAATCATGTTATTGAATAAGTAATAATGTTATTTATGGCAGTGTTAACGATATATGATATAAACAGCTTTTCATAATGAAGCTCAACTACTGAATGGGCCAACTTTTGGTCTTTCTGCCTCACATTTCACAAGGCAGCTGTTTGGAATGGAGTATTGAATTAGACTGAATGATGTGGTGCTTGTTTTGGCCACCTGAGTGACCAGTCCTTTTAAGAACTGTTGTTCTTTTTAATAGATGTTAGGCATTTGATTGAGCCTGTTTCTATTATGATAGCTTTTTTTTCTTTGTATGAGGTAGTTTTCCATCACCTGTGTTCATGCTGGAGAAAAGCGTGTGTGAAATGAGGAGTATAACTAAAGGTGTCATTGAAGCAGATTGCTCAGATTTATCCTTTTGCTTTATACAGTTTTTGTGGTGTTTTATATATATAGCTTTTGTCAGAGTTTTGGGGTTTTTTTAATGAGATTATATAAGATAGTTTTCACAACAAATATGGTGAACTTTTAATCAGGAAAGCTTACTTGAAACTTAGTGTGGGGAAAAACAGCTATGTGTTAGCTTGCAAGAATAGTTTGCTATGTTTACATATTGTGAATTAACCCGTTTCTTAGATTTGTATCATGACATTTTATGTCTCATTGAGATAGACAAATGCTTCCTAAATCCTCCTGCCCCTTTGTAAAGTTACTGGCATGGGACCCAATGTTAACGAAGGATTTACATGAACTACAATTAAGTGATATCTATCTGATAATAACTCGTGAGTTAAGGCTACTCAGAATGAGGTGCTCAAGTTCACTTGCACTGATTCAATCCATTATTTCATTTTTAATTAAAAATAATTTACTTGTTTTAAAATATTGATGATAAATGTTAAAAGGCAAATCTATTTATTATAGCAGTGATAGGGTAATGATTTCTGTCTTTAGTAGAATTATTTTCAAACAAGAATGGTATCCAGATTGTTAAATATTAAACAGTGAACATGTAGATCATGTTTTGCAGTAACTACAGTATCATGTTTAAGATGCATTTTGGGTGACTTAAAGATTCTGGAATAGCAACAAAAATTTTAAAAGCCATCTGTTATCCTAGGCAGAATATTTCCTTGGGTTTCAACCAGATCAAATACATTAGAATATAATAATGGTGAAATAATGATATTGCTCATAAGGAGTACTTATCATTTGGAAATGTATGATGTGACAATTGATTCACAAGAATGAAATACCATAATATGACTGAAGACCATAAAGAATTTAATAAAACCTTCATTTATAGAGCTAGATGGAGTTCACTTCATTGGAAATGCCTCTTTGGCCAAAACCTTAGCTATTTTAGACTGATTTTATTTAAGCAGAAGATGAACTAATTTGATATAGTCTTCTTTCTAGTTAATGGATTGAATTTAGTTCCCCTAATTTCAACCCTTTCAAATCCTCCTCTGAATCAAAAGAGAATTTTAAATGAAGTATTAATGTATATTCATTTTGCTTTGTTTTTAATTAGTTGCATGAAGCATTTTCATGATTCAATCTTGAAGCATTTTCAGATGCTGACAGGAAGAACGTAGAACACAGAGAGCTGCATGCATTTTCTTAACTGAGGAAATTAGAAACTTAGGTGTCTATGTTTACTGTGACTGTTTCTGGTGAGATAAACAGGTAGTTATTTGTGTGCTCACATAGTTAATAAAAGTATGATTATGTTGGCAGTCTTTTTCATTTAGTCTTCATTTCAGTTCAGAGGCAACTAACAGACAAGAGACTGTATAATAAATGGATGTAATGTGCTTTATCTTCATTGTTTCATGAGGAGAGTGTGAACCTCAGCAGAGATTTCCTGAACCTCTTAGAACAGAAGGCCAGTACAGACACTTCTTGTGCGTGAGTTGTCATTTAAAAAAATAAGAGATGTGGGTTATAATTCAGTGGGAGAGCTGTCAGTATTAGGAATCCAGTGTGGATAGTTTGTAAGCTATCTGTGGTTTGTTAGGTTGTATCGTGCAGCTCTGCAGGCATCAGTATGGGAGGTTGTGCCATTCTGACGTGTAAACTAAAAATACATTGTTTTATTTTTTCCCTTAGGCAAAGAGAGTAGACCAACCTATTAAACTTACGTGTATTTTTTAACTCTGCAAGTCAAACACTGGCTGATTTTGTTAAATCCTGTTTGGATAGTCTAACCACAAAAAGGGAACTATTTCTACAAGAGAATAAGGGACTTTACTACATGAGCAAAGTGTTTCTCCAACTCGTACTGAATTTAGGAGCCTTTCTCTTTGAGTATGTCCCTTTCCCCGTTATCGTAGAATAACTGGGAACCAAGCCTAAGAGTTTGGTGTTACACACAAATGAGTCATTTAGTTAGTAAACAGAATCCACTCTTTGTGTACTTCTTAGATTGTAGGATTATTTTAAAGCTGTTTTTCTGATCACTAAATTATTCATGACAAAGACACCATACTTCTGCAGTTTTGGAAGGTGAATCTTGCTATATGACGAAGATCATATGAATTTTGTATCCTAAAATGCACTCTTCTCATCAAAACGCTTTTTTGCATTCTTGTATGTGAATAACAAAATGATTTTTACTTATCATTCATACATCTTCTGAGAATAAGACAAGAATTGAAAGGCTTAAATTGTAGCAAAATATTCAAAGTTGGACAACAAGAAGAATGTCTAACAGAATAGGAAAGTTGTTGCTGTTGTGAGTGTTAAAGACCTGATTAGGTAAGTGTGTCAGGAGCAGACTTGGTGGAGTCTGCTTGGAGCAGAGGACTGTTGTAGGTGACCTTGTCCTGTAATGTCTCCAGTGGCCTTAAATCCTAAGGGGTTTTAAGCTACTGCTGGTGGCTGAACTTTATAATCATAGAAGAGTTTGAGAAAACACACGTCATTACAAACTCATGCTCTCAGAAATAAAGACATAACTAATTTGTTTATTAGAAGTCTCAGTATTTTGGATCTAGACCTTGGGTAACCTTGACAATCTTCGCAATTAGCAGTCAAATAGCATTTCCAAACATGAGTCTGCCTCTGGAAAATTTCAGCCAAGATTCAGTGAACCGTGTTCTCTCAGCTGAACGTTTAAAGCATCCCTGCTATCCTTGTATTTGTATCATGTCTAATAGTTTTAATGTGCAATGTAATTTTTCTATTCCTTTTTTAGTTAGAAAACAGCTGCTACTGAGAAGACACTTCAAAATTCATTTTTCAACCAATTTTGTAATTCTTGGTATAGAGTTAAGAATGAAACTGCTTCTCTCCAAAGCGTCCAAATTTAAGATCCTGAAGAGGTCTAAAAGACATTTTTTTTCTCATTAGCACGAAGGGAGTCTGAAATGTAACCCTAGTGCATGTATTTGGTTATTCAGTGTGCCTGTAATTCATGTGTAGTTTGAAGAGAACAAATGAAAGAAATGAAAGGAACTGATGAGCTGGAGCAGCACGGCTGGTTTCAAGTAACATCTTGTTCCCTCAATGACTAGCTGTCTGTACGTATTCGCTTCTTAGGGATCCTTGGGCAGCAAAGAAAGGCTGAACAAGTTCTAGAGGATTTGTTTTTTGAGCATCAAAATCATTTAGTTTCAAGTCTCTGTATTCCATTTTGTTGGTGGTTGTTTTGTTTGTTTTTAAAACAGGGAGATATTTGTCCAAATTGTTTCCTTGTTGAATAAATCACTCTCAATGACAGGACGGTGTCACCTCTGTGTGTAATGTCTGATCCCCAGTCTGAATGCTGACACAGAGAGGTGTGTGTACCACTTTGTGAGCTTCAGCAGAATTCTTCAGAATCTCCATTAAAGCATGTCAGCAGTTCACAGGCTGGTTCTGCCTAGTTCCATGACGAATTGGGGGGGGACCCACGGACCCACGACCCAGGAAAGGGAAAAGGGGAAAGGGCAGGGAGATGGGCCTAAAAAAAACAGCGGCAACAACCTGAGGAAGAAAGGTAATTTGCTAAATAAGATATCAGAATGCAAGATAACACAATATAATATAATATAATTAGAATTGAAGCTAATAAATCCAATAAAATGAGAGTGTCCCAAAACTGAAGACCTTACTTTCAACACTGAAGGCAAGACAGCTAGGGAGCTCATATGCTTCTGGGATGATCCAAAAGGGAAAGAGAGGCATCTCATGAGTTGCCAACAATTTTTGTCTTTCCCTCTGAATGGAAAATAGAAAAATGCAAAGTAACACAAAGTCCTCTGGGGTACTTCTCTTCTGAGATAGGTATACCCAGGACTATTGTTGATCCACGGAACTGGAGCATTAACTCTTTAACTCCCAGTGCACTACATGATGTTATGATATGAAATACCAATATCAAAAAATCATAAAACCAAGACAAAGCATCATGCAAATTTACCACCAAGAAACCAAATCTCCTGATCTTTGGTATGTTGATTAATTATCACTTGTATAGCACCTATGTAAAGATCTTTGTTTTATGTACATTTATATTTGTATTGACGGTAGGAGTTGTACAGGCATAACAGTAATAAGAAAATTTAATTACTTAATGTAAATTAGATGTACAAGGACAAAACTTTGTTCTAGGAAAACTCCAAAGTTAGAATAACGTAGTTTATAGTTCTGAAAAAGCTGCTTGACGCTGAGAACTCTGACAGTTTTAGTGTGCAATAGTGAGAAATAAAACAAGCTAACTTAAACCTTTTAAAAGAGTTTAACTTTTTTTTACTTACATTGCAACAGGCTAAGGCAGGGACAAGGTTAGGGCTTTAGTAGCTGTGAAATAGGAATTTTGCATACCATGCAACCTTGACTGCATGGTATTGTATCAGCATCCTGTAGTGCTTGTAGGTATGAATTCAAACTTTTTATAAACACATTTGATTATTTTTTTTCCCTCATGGTGTCACTACAGACCAATATATTTAATTGTTCTTATATTTGGATGTTCTTTTTTCTAGTAATGATGGGAGAAAAAATGTTCTTTTAAGACACCTACAGACCAGACTTTCCCTTCACATCAGAAAATTATCTTAGGTCCAAAACTTCCTACTAGTAAAAATGAGATAGCCCCAAATGAATCTCACTTATCTTTTTGTTGTATTCTCTTTGAAGATAGTGCTTTTTGACATAGGGAATTACTTTAAGAAGTCCTGGAAGAGAAGAGGAGGCTATCTTGGAGCTCTTTGAGCATCAGTCCCACTTAGGAAGTACTTACATTGTTTTCAAAGCAGTTCTTCTTCATGTACTTCTGTCATGGTTTTATGATTTTATTGATTTTCCATGTCACATAGTGTATTGGGAGTTAAAGGGTTAATGTTCCAGCTCTGTGGATCATCGGTAGCTCCAGGTACATCTGTCTCAGAAGAGAAGATCTATATACCCCAGAGGACTTTGCATTGCTTTGCATTTTTCCATTTTCTGCTCAGAGGGAAAGATAAAAACTGTTCACGTGTCACGAGGCACACTCTCTTTCCTTTGGGATCGACCCAGCAGCAGGTGCTCACTGCCACCTTGCCTTCAGCATTTAGTGTAAGGCCTTTGGTTTATTGGACACTCTCTCTTGGTCATTTTATTTGATTTATTAGCTTCAATTCCAATTATATTGTATTATTTTGCATTCTGATATCTTATTTAGTAAATTAGCTTTCCTCCTCAGAGTCTTGCTGCTGTTTTGTTTATAGGCCCATCTCCCTTTATCTTTTTCCCTTTCCTGGGGTGTGGGTTCATGGGTCTCCCTCACCAGTTGTCACAGAACTGGGCTGAACCAGCCGTAAACCGTTGACAGCTTCTACAGGAAAACAGGCACTGATAGAGGGAAGAAAATTACAGGATTGGTTTTATGTTGAAATTATTTCCATCAAAATTATTTGGGACAAAGCAAAGCAATGTCAAAAGTCTCAACACTGAAGACTGTTCTGCAGTAGGTTTGGGCTCATTCTGAAGAAGTTATATAAATTTTTAGTCAAAATATAGTTTGTTGAATATGAAATGCAAAGCTTCATGTTAGGAATGAAATGTAGGGCTGTCATCTCCCAAGTTATTGCAGTGTCAGTTGATTTAATAATTACACATAATTACTTTTAGTAGAAATTGTTACTTAATGTGTGCCGTTAGTTACATGCACGTGTGCATAGATTCATAGAATGACCTGGGTTGAAAAGGACTACAAAGATCATCTACTTTCAAACCCCCTGCCATGGGCAGGGCCAACAGCCACTAGAGCAGGCTGCCCAGAGCCACATCCAGCCTTGCCTTGAATGCCTCCATGGATGGGGCATTCGCAACCTCTCTGGGCAACCACCAAAAGATCAGAGCTAGTATCCAGATACCACTAATAGTGATGGAATTGTGGCTCTGTGGTGCTTGTGATGTGTATGTATAAAGTGAGATGGACTTTTTAGTTTGCTTTTGCAACATTACAAATTTCACTGCTGTTTCTGTCTTTCTAAAGAGTTTCCATTATCTAATAGGATATACCGCTGTGAGTCAAGATAAAGAGATGGGTGTAAATAAGCCTGTATTCAGCCAGATGCAATTAAAATAATAAAAAGAAAAGACATTAAATTTAAAACATAGAGCTAACGTTGCTTCTTTGGAAGTTTAACTGTGACTAATTATGTATTGAGATATAATCACCTGTGTGCTACCTATGAGGAGTGCAACTGCAGGGAAACAGGAGAAAGAGGTGGAAGCATGTTCATCACAATGCAAAGTGCAGTGTATCTGTGTAATCTGGTGTACGCTCTGCTGTTTTATTTGCTGTTTCTTGAGCCAGCTGACTTCCTTTTCATGGGTTTCAAGGAGCTCTGATTTACTGACATTGGTTTTTCCTATGTCAGGTGCTCTGACAAAGTTTGGGTACCCATCCTCTTGACACTTGCCCTTTAGATATTTATAAGGATTGATACGATCCTCTCTCAGTCTTCTCCAGGATGAACAACCCCAGATCTCTCAGCTTTTCTTCATAAGGGAGATGTTCTATGTCTGTAATGATCTTCGTAGCCCTCTACTGGGCTCTCTCTGGAAGTTTCTTATCTTGAACAGAGGAGCACAGAAGTAGATATAGCACTCCAGATATGGCCTCACTAGGGCAGAGTAGAGGGAAGGGATAACCTCCCTTGACCTGCTGGCCACTCTCTTTTTAATGTGCCCCGGGATACCATTGGCCTTCTTGGCCACAAAGGCACTCTGCTGACTTATGTTCAACCTGATGTCTACCAGGGCACCCGGGTCTTTCTCTGCAGAACTCCTTTCCAGCAGATCAGCCTCTATCCTGCACTGATGCATGTGGTTATTCCTCCCCCAGTGTAGGACTCTACACTTGCCCTTGTTGAGCCTCATTAGGTTCCTCTCCTCTCAACTCTCTAGCCTAATCAGGTCTTGCTGATTGGCTGCACAACCTTCTTGTGTGTCAACCACTCCTCCCAGCTTTGTATCATCAGCAATCTTTATGAGGGAGTACTCTGTCCCTTCATCCAGATAATTGATGAAGATGCTGAACAAGACCATACCCAGTAGAGACCCCTGGGGAACACTGCTAGCTGCAGGACTCCAACTAGACTCTACAACACTAATTATAAATATGTGAGCTCTGCCAGTCAGACAATTCTTGGTCTACCTCATTGTCTGCCCATGCTTCCTAGGCTAATCTCAGGGATGCTATGTGTGATAGCGTCAAAAGCCTTGCTGAACTCAAGGTAAACAACATCCAGTGCTCTTCCCTCACTACCCAATCAGTCATGAAGGTCAGATTGGTCAAGCAAGATTTCCTCTTGTTGAATGCATGTTAACTACTTTTGATAACCTTCTTTTCTTCCACTTGCTCACTTACATTCATTAATATACAAGATTCAACCCCCAAATTTTGAGCAGTGCCTTTTTATTTATTAATAATTAAAAAAGCAAACAAACAAAGCAATTTGCAGAATAAAAGATATCTGGGGGAAGAGAAAGAAAGGAGATGGAAACAGGATAAGTTTCTGATTCAGATTTCTGAAGGATTTGGAAAAGAATAGTGGCTGGGCCAGTCCCATGTTGCTGAGCATCTCTGTGGCCTGATAACTCTGAAGCCTGTATTTCACCTCTCTGCTGGCTGGTGACCCTGTGCCAACAGCCCGCTGGTTGGCTTTGAGGTGGGCTAACTCAAAACAGAGATGTTGGAAAACAGACATAAGAAATAAAGGTTAGTTTAAAACTACCTGACCTGTTTTCTGTTTTAAAGAGCTGTTGCTACAGCAACAGCAGCTAGCAGAGCATGAGAGCTGCTGAGCCTGAGGTTGGCAGTCATGCATTTGCAGGGGCTGTGTTGCTGCCGCACTGGGTGGGCCCTGCCTAAATCGTAATGGAGTAGTTACTCATCTAGCATCATTTCAACACATTCTTCTTTTGTTCATCATCTCCCTCTAATTGTCTGCTTCCCAAAATAGTGCACCTCCAAAGAACAGAAGTTAGCACATCGTGTGGCCCTCAAGCTGGCCTGTCACTAAATGCCATGATCGTTGTTCTGCAGTTCTGTATTCTGTGTTGTGGAAGTCAGCAAACATAAGTTCAATTTTACCATAGGTTAGAGAGAAATTGATTCCAGAGCTGAGATGCCTTCACTGAAAAATAGCCTGACAATTTTAATCAGTGAATTGCTATCTGAAATGTCTCTGCTGCTGGCAGTTGCCATTGTAACATATGGGTGAGAGAAGATTTTGCAGATGGCCAATACAAAAAACTGTTTAACAGCTTTAAGTTGAAAATCAGCGTGGTGAACTTCACCTGACATCTGGAGTGTACTCTGCTTATTGTGAAAACAGTCTCTGAGTAAGTGGACTACAATACAGCATGCTAACAGGAATGTTTGGTTAGTAGAGGTGTAATCCAATTTTCAGTATATTGCAATTTTTTTTTTGTATTATGAAGTGAGAAAAGCAACTGTAATGTGATCCATGTTTGAAAGGAAAAAACATCTTTGCCAAGCACAAATCTTAAGAGGAGACCTAGTCATAACTGCAACTCAGGATCCAACAAAATATCTTAGTTGTAGTAATATTGGAGCCTCTGCATTGCTGAGTGGGAGCTGAGAGGAAAGAACACTTGCTTCTTAGCCATTCCAGATATCAGAAAAGAGATCCCACCACCAGTAGGTTTTGATTGCCTTTCTCTGGTTTTGACTATCATTAAAATAAACAGTGGGTTACAGCTGCATTCAGGTCTGTCTGCACCATACTGTGCAGATGAGTAAGTGACAGCCTATCTGAAGGTATATATCAACCTGTACTTGTGTGTAGTATGTAGAAAAACATGCTGCAGTACAATTGGGCCTATTAGATCTTAGTGCTGTAGAGGTGGAAAAGATATGGGTTCAGGGTCTGTCCTTTTCTTGCTGTAAAAGCAGAAGGTATGCTTGTCTTGCTGCATGGTCGAAGTTGGCAGGCCCTGTGATACACATTGCTGAGGCATGGGACATGTGTGTCATTGCTGCTGTGCATACCAAAAAGACCTCTTAAACTAAAACAGAAAATCTCAAGATTGGTGATAAAACTGAGTTTTCTTTCAGGCATATGAACATGTGTACAAATACATAGACATGGGAGTTATATAAATAGTACAAGCCACAGGTGACCTAAAGCTAGGCTGTGGCAACTAGAAAGACTTACAGACTTTGTGAAATATGAAAGTTCTGTGACACAAATATAGCTGTTACAGTGATGGAAAAAATGATCTTAAAACATGAGAAAAATAGTTTAAAAAACTTCTGCAGCTTTTGATTGACTGCTTCTTGCTGTGATAATCTTCCTCCCTCTTGGTACATGTATCCAGTGTTCCACAGGTCAGTGGAAACCAGCCATAGCCTGATGTAGGCTCTGCTGATGAGAGACAGCATCCTGGTTTGGTCATGATACTGCCCTAGCAAGTCATATTGCTTTCAATTATCTCAGTGCACTGAAGGGTACAATATGGTGAATAGGCATACCTTCTGTTTCTCTTGTAGGCGACTGTCTAACCAGCTCTCCATTTCTTCTGAGTTATTTGTTGACCTTCAAAGAATTTGCATTACCGAGTGCATTATACACACTCCTAAAAGAGTGACCCTTTTCACCCTCTGAATTTTGTGTCTAGTCAAATTGTTCTTCTCATAGAGCAGTTTATCTGGGCTATGTCTAACACAAGTGAGAATATGAACACACTAGATATTCAAAATATTGAAATACTTGGAGAAGTTTAAAATATTCATCATCTTCTGTTCCCCTAATAATTCACTATTTAGTCATCTAGCAATATATAAATGAGTTTGAAATAGTTTTATTTAAAATATAATTAACTTCATTTAATAAAATTATTTCAGCCTCTATTATGCAGATATTCACCTGTGTTTGTGAGAAAACAAATGTATATATTCCTTAAATGTACTGGTATATGTCTCTGTGTTTTGGAGAGGGATCATATATTTTGTAAAATTCCGTGTTGAACCTAAACTCGCATGCTAGCTTTTAACACAACTCTGGATAAATAGTGGTGTGTGAAGTATCTGGCCTTGTGGAAGTTTGGAAGACATGCCTTGGAGGGTTGTTTCAGAGGCATGAAGTTTTTCCAGGAACACTAAGCTGAGTGGAGTGAAGTGCCTGCCACAGAAGTACTTGAGTCTGATTAAAAATGGCAGAATTTATTCTTTTCATATTTAGTACTTTCCCTTTGTCTTTAAGGGTTGGCCTTTTTTTTTTCTTTTCCACTCTGCATTTTTGTTTTGTACAGAAATACCATAAGAAGGAGTTTACTCAAAATCATGAGTCAGAGCTGTGTTCATATGCAAACTATTCCGGTTGCCCATTAAACCACATCATTTGGTATATTTTGATTGTGATTAGGTATGGCTGTGGTGTTAGAAGTGCCAGTGTTGGTTAATCCTTAAGCTAATGGTAAATGCTGTTGTAGAAGTCAGTGTTTAACGTGGTTTTAGTTTGAACAAATGTTTGGTTATGAAAGAACTCACAAAACTGCAAAAGAACATTAGATCAGTTTCTTCTATAGCTTTAGATAACCAAATTATAATATATAACTAAATTATTTGTTACAGTAAGTATCTTTGCTAAAAGAGAAATGTGCAACTTCAAGTATCAAATTATACTGATAAAAATGTGAGAATTTTCTACAGATACCCTTTGTGTATCAAATGTTGGATTATCGTGGTGATGGTGAGAGCGTTGGAACGGATGCTAGCAACTTCAGTGGGAAGTTGAAGAGAGAGATTATATTGAAATAGCTATTTTGTTTACTGACTTAAAGAGCTAATTTTTGGAATAATCAAAAAATGTACAACCAGCCTGATGATTGTACAGAAGTACAACAGTACCTCTGTATACACCTTCTTTAATTGAAGAGTTGCCAGGAAATTGACTTTCTGGTTTGACTTCTAATGGTTTTCATGAGTGATTCAATTAGTTTCACCTTCTAGTAATGTGCTCCATAGACATGCTCATATATGTTGTATGAATTTTTAACACTTGCTTTGGAAACTTCTGTGGTAAGGAGAGGACTGAGCTGAGTAACACTAGTCTACCATTCCTAAGCTATTCGTTTTTTTTTTTATCTGCTCTTTGAAATATATTTCATTTGATCTTCCTACTGAGTGTTTGAATTTACTTTTTTTCTTGTCTTTTTGAGAGCCATACATTTTATTTCATGTACTGATTTTATTTAACATTTTTGCTCCAACATTTTGGGCCTACAGTTGCTTAATCCCTGTGACTTTTAGCAGTGCCTCCTGTGTATAAACTCTATCTTGTTTGGAATGCAGTGGTCATTCTTGGCTGTGTTTTGATGAGGAAAAAACAACATACCTGAGAAATATCTATTTATAAAGAAATTAAGTCTGGAGTCCTGAGAAGTATCAAGAATTGCTTCAGTTATATCATTCTGACAGGTTTTATTTGCTTAGACTTCTGAATCAGGTTAATTCAATTTCTTGTTTCACATTTAGGTTTATCTCAGGGGGGAGTTGAGAGGTTCTCTTGAATTATGATTTGATAAAATGTCTCAGAATATGTGCTCTTGTAAGTCATTTTCTTGCTGCTGCTTTCATCTTCCCTGCCTTCTCCAAATCCTAACGGTCTCTAAGTGCCCAGAGGGTTGTTCATGAGCTCATGCTGTGGCCAGCACAGCTTCTATGTCATGGCATTCAGGTTAGTCTGCAACTGAAGAAACAGAAGTTAGTTGGCCTTTCTGTTTTCTTAGGCATACCTGTTAAAGTTCTTAAAGGCACCAATTATATGTAGATGTCATTAATTTAAGTTTCCCCTTTATTCCATTTTGAGTGAAGTCTTACCGTGTGACATGGAAGCTTTTAAATAATACAAGACCTCTTTGCTTCCCAGTGCTCAGTGTCTATGGCAAGGAGGAGAACTGGGAATGGTAGCAGGAGGAAGAGGCAAGGTGCTTCCCTGTGCCAGACGCATCCAGCCCTACAGTGGTCCCCTGCAGGATTGAGTTGAGCCCCATTGTGTAGTCCGTACCACAAATCTTTCCCTTTTCCTGATACAGCACTTCCATCATGGCAGAGCTCAGTACCTAACAGAACTGCAGATGCCTGCTTTGTGGGAGGAGTGCCAGGTCTGGTTCCCCCTCAGTGATCTAAAGCATGGATACCATCTGTCCTCCAGTTAAGATCACTTCAGTGGTTTTCTGCTCACACTTCAGAGAATCAGTCTAGTGATTTCTAGTAAAATCACTATTTGTAATTTCTTTTTACAGAACTGTTTTGAGATTGCTCCATACCACGTGCATAGAATTCTGCTTCCAAATTCCTCCTTCCTAGTCAACAGCTTTCTCTGAGGCTTCTGATAAGGTCTTCTCTGCTTTGCAAGACCTTCTGGGTGGCCTGAACACATTTCTTGGCTTTTCTCTGGAGTCAATAGTGAGCCTCAGAATCATGATCACAGCTTACTTAGAGTGACCTTGATGTTTTGCAGCATCTTGCTGATTGCAAGTAGCCATACTGGTGTATTGTTTACAACTCATAAAGTTTGTAAGATAGGACCATGTTTTGTACAGATAGAGATCAACAGGCAGTTACAGCTGAAGAAGTGGATTTCCTCCCGCTGCTTCATCCCCCCTTGTGCTCCCCTGTGGCCAGTGTGCTAGGAATAATCCAAACCTCCATATGTCAAGTATGACAAGAACATACCAGGCTGATAATTTATATGAACACACAAGGAAGAATGAGATATTCTCACTCTACGATATGTGGAATTGGTCAATTTAATATCCATTTCTTGTATTGATTGTCTGTTTCTCAACATCCCTAATAATAGTGGGTAATGGAGACTGGAAAACTGAGTAAGTAGTCTTCAGGATGATGTTCAAGACATTTCTCTGGGACAATAGGTCATGTTTTGATGGGCTGGTCCAACCTTTTTCTTACCCACTGTGTTTTGAAGGGGAGATCTCCCTCACTGTGTCTTAGGATCAGTTTTTGAAAACAAGAATAGCTGTTGCTCCTTTTAGGCACTTGTTAGGAGTGCAGCTATCTCTTGGAAGTGTTTCCATGATACTCTTCAGTGAAATTTCCCAGGAGCTTAATAAGAGTTTTCTTGCTGATTCAGTGAACCAGATTTTATTGAGACTTTAATGTTGCCTTTACATAACATACCCTTGTGGATCTATGAACTTATGGCTGCATGTTCACTTCTTCATTATTCTAATACTTTTAATGAAAAGTTTTTTCCTAGTGATTACCATCTTGGGAAAATAAGTCTCAAGTCATACTGGATTTCTTTACATTGGAAAGACCTGTACAAGGTTGCACCTCAAGTCATTCATGCAGAGTTTGAGTCAAGCTGGGAAATCAACCTGTCTGCATTCTTACCTAAGTCACACACATCTAGGACTGGAACATCAGATTATTATTATTATTATTTTTTTTTTTTTTTGACAAGTAAGTATAGGAAGACTGAACCATGCTTATTTTGTTTTCTCCTTGAAGAATCCTGCATCTAAATGCATAATTTTTTTACATAACCAGTACTCATTTAAGTTTTGGGATTGTTAACTTCACACATTTCCAAAAAAATAATAATAATAATGAAACCACCATCAGGCTACAAGTCTTCGGGTAAGATTAGAAAATGTGTAATTCTTGTTCTTTTTCACTGCCAGGTTTATGTTTTTGATTTCCTATCTGGGCACTTAGAAGAATCGGGATTTTTTTTGGAGTAGGAAGGCATTCTGGGAGAGGGATGAAAGCAAAAACTTCAGCAGCAACCAAAATTAGAAGAAAACTTGGCTTGTGGTTGTTCTCCATGACAATCTAATTATAATCATTTTAGAGTAGCAGGGTTTTGGAGGTTAATAGCTGGTGTAATATATTGAGTTATATTTTCATATGTTAATATGACTATAGAAGATACATTCCTTTATTTCAGCAGTTACTGTTATTTCAGTTAAGGCTGAAACTCTTCGGATATCTGTACGGTATTGGAAATTTTAAAAATAAATAACAAAGAATAGAAAGCAGAAGGTGACTCTTGAAATCAGATGAAAAGGGTTTTGGTTTTTTTTTGAACTGCTGCCTTGATTCTGTTGTCATATGCATGAAATTCCAGTCACCCGATAACACAAGAGCAAGGCAATTAATGCTAGTTAGCGCTGAAAATTTTATTCAGCTAGTATTGAAATTGTTGGTATGGGGTATTTTTAACCCCCAGTTCTCTTACTTTCTGAAATGTCTGTTTTCTTGTATTTTTAGAATGGTTTGTTTCTTATGATTCAGAATTCAAAATACTGATTTATATAAAGTTAAACTAGTAAAGGAAATCAGTGATCTGAGTCAGTAGCTATTTTACATTTTCTTTTATAAGACTGATGATAGTATCTGCAACCTTTGTTTTAGGTGCTTTTTCTAATTTTTTCTTAAATTGCAACAAATACCTTTATACCAACACATGCACTTTGTTCTGTCTTCTACTTCTGCTTTTCTATTCACTGTAACTGCTGAGTACTATGCTGTGATAGCAGTTAATAAATGGATGGCTAAATTCATCACAGATATGAAATACCACAAGGTGTATAGGAATTTTTTGTATGAAGAGTGAAGATGGGTAAACTTAATTCTGATTTAGTTACATTTTGTATTTATCAACTACTTGCACATTCTTAGCTCTGCAAGATATTTGTCTATGTTTGCCTGTCTGAGAATTTGTACTGACCCTCCGACCCTCTCATTCTTTTTCTGTGACAATAACAGATTTTACTTCTGATTCAGTATGGTATGTTCTTACCTGTGTTGTTTAAACCGTGGTTTCCAATTTGTTTTTATACCACCATTTACTTAGTATCTGTTGTAGGTTAACCCAGCAGGTGGCTGAGCACCACACAGTAATTTGCTCACTCTATCATCTCCCAGTGGGACTGGAGAGAGAATTGGGATAAAAACAACAACAAAGTAGAACTTGTAGGTTGAGATGAAACTATTTACTAAGATAGAGAGAAGGAAAAGGATTATAGTTATGACTGTACGTATATATGAATGCATATAACAAGTGATGCACAAGCAATTGCTCACCACCCCGCAGCTGATGCCCAGCTTGCCCCTCAAGCAGTGGAAGAGAGCCAGATGAACTCCCACCTCCTTCAAAACTCCTTTCACATGATGTCATATGGCATGGAATGGCCAGTTTAAGTCAGCTGTCTTAATTCTATTCCCTCCGAGCTTCTTGGGACCTTCACTGATAATGGCCTTGGCTCTGTACAACACTGTTTAGCAGCAGCTATAAACATTGGTGTATTATCACCATTGTTCTTCTCCTGGAATCAAAACCAGCATCATTCCAGACACTCTGAAGAAAACAACACTGTCCCAGCTGAAACTGAGACAGTCTCAGAAGTCTTATCTTCTGCATGTTTTCTGCAGTGTGCCTGGAAGTTTGGCATATGCGATAAACAAAACAAAACAAAAAAGCAATTAGGTGAGAAAATCTGGAGGGTCTCAGTAATAATTTGCTTCTACTGCTAATGTGTCAATAGGCAGGATTATCTAGAAAACACCTTGTATTTGGGGAAAAGTGGCTTCTGCTATTAGTTTATGGGTAGATAGAGTTTCTCTATAGATAGATTGTACCTGCACATGCTTCTGCTTGAGAATGAACATTTTTCTGGTCTTTGGTTTTTGAGGGTTTAAATAATCTGGATAACTCTGATTCTGTTTTTGCTAGAGAATTCTACACATTCTTTTTCTCTGTCAAATCAAAATCAACTAGATCTAAAATACCTTAAATACATGGTTTGCTTGTAAAGGATATAAGAGTAACTTTTGTAGACTGTCATGGATTTCTTTTGTCCTTTCTGATTTTTTCGTGGAAATAAACTCAAATTTCACTTTTCCTTTATGTTTAACTGAACACCCAACTTAAAGAAAACATCAATTCGAAAAACACATAAATCCACTGGTAATATTTACTGCAGCTCAAAATTATTGGAACAACAGTTTAGTCTTCCAGTAGTTTTTGAACTTCTACTTAAGAAGTGTTGACATGGTAAGTCAAGTATGAGTGTATGCAGAGGTCATCTTAAAGTAGGTTAGGAACTAAATGATTCCAGCGCGTTGTTATGCTGTGTAGTGCTGAATTATTTTCATTTAGTAAGGTTCTTCTTCTTCCAAACTACTATTAATAAAAAAACTAGAGATTAAAATGACTTTCTAAATAATCTCTTTTGTATCCCTCCTGAGGTAGATTGTCCAAACAATGTACTACTGAATCCAGATTGTTTCAACAAGTCTAAAGTGAAAGTGCTTTCGTCATTTTCCTTGAGGGAGACAGTCTCAGTTTTATTAATCATGCTACTAAGTGATTTTTATTTTTTATATTTTCAGTTCTTAAGTTTATGATGTTATGCCTAAGTATAGCTCTTTAAACAATATTTAGCAGTTCTTATTTCTCCAACGAGAAATAGCTTTCTCTGTAAGATATTTAATCTTCCTTTACATGTCTGTGTTAGGAAGAATATTGCACAAATGAAACAATACATACATAAGTGTAGAAATAACCACCCTAGAAATTATTATGAAGAGTTGGAGTTCACTTCTACTTTGAAGGACCCTGGAGTGCAACCAAGCTGTCAGTAGCTGCCAAGAATACGATCAGTTCCCCATGTGTCAGTTCTGTACTTGCATCTTGAGCCATCCACAGGTGGGAATAGCTTGTTCTTCAGGATTAGGGACATCTGTCAGTGGGCCACTGGTTTGAAGTTGTGACAGTCTGTCTTTTTAGCAGCACAGGAAAAAGTACAGTAACTACCTCGCAGCCCCTTGGCAACAGCAAGACTGTGAAAGCTCATCAATCTGTGTGCCTTCTCAAAGGAGCTGCTCACTCTGCCTGGATACCAAACTGATTCTAGGCAGAGAAAAGGTTTTTTGAGCACCAAGTCTTTCTTTCTGGGCACTACGACAAAACACTGTCAAATTAGAAATAAATAAATAAATAAAATACTCCATTTCATGTGCGAATTGTTTTCAGATATCATGTAAATCCATTATTGGCTTTGTAGAAGAAAGAGTCTAGTAACTGGTAGACTGCAAGGAATTCATCCTCAGGGATACTACCAGCGTTATTAAAATAGTTATGTAGTACAAAGTGGAGATGCAGCCATTATCTTCAGTATTTCATTCATGTAATCCAGCAGATTGCAGGAGTGAATGGACTACACTATGATGACTTATGGCTGGTATTAAGGGCTTGGAAGAAGGCAGTATCTTTTACTGTACAATATATTAAGAAAGGTTAATTAAGTTCATTACTGGAAATACGAATGCCACAGTAAGGCAGCCTTGATACTTTTTGGATTGTATCTTGACTCATAAAAAAAAGAAAAAAAGATTGTGGGATGATTTTTAGGATGGTGTTCTGGTTTTTACCATAAATTTGCCTTCTTGCAATATTTTGACAAGTTTATTGTGTTGTCGTTCCAGCTATAGAAATGATTAACCATGTGCTTTGAACAATTCAAAGACTAAATGCTGTCAGTTTATTTGGATCAGATTTAATTGAACACAAAGATTATATTAATTTGTTTTTGTTGTGATTATGGATGAAGCGTTATTTATTTAGTTATAATTTAGGAAAACACTCTTCAAGGTTTTTTTGCTTTGCAGATAATCTGTTTTTTAATTCTGTGCCCATTCGTTTCAGAGTTCATAAGCACTATGCTCTATTAACATGTTGTCCTGTGTGGTCTCATGGTGTTTCCTCCAGATTATCAACTTAATGACTGGTTCTGATTTTATTCCTCTGTGCTAAAGTGGCACGTATATTTTGCCCCAGGCTGCATCACTAGCATTGTTTGACAGACAGCCCTCTTTTTCTCTCCAAATTAACGTAGCCGTGCCAGGTCTTATGGGAGTGAAAGACTGAACTTCTGACAAATGGTCTTCATGGTGTATAAATAGCACAGTTTGTGTAAAACAGACAGTTGTAAGCTTCAAATATTGTGGCTTATAGGGAAACTTGTCTTTGTTTAACAATATACACCATAATACATTCAGTTAGAAGTTTTTCAATGTGCAGAAGGACAGGAAAAAAATCCTAATAAATTAAACAAAAATGCCTTGAGGTTGTCATCCTTTTGAAAATTTGTTGTGCTGTCTAACTGGGTCATGTCAGTTGTTGGCTGAACAGAAGATGATCAGGAGTGAGTTAAGCAGGGATGTAGGGAAGGGAAAGTTCTCCTGAGGAGAAAAGTGCTAGATCGGGCCACTGATGTGCTTCAGTGGGTGCAGTATCTGTGTGCTTGGCCTAGCCTGTGTTGCAGGAACATCATTTTTTGGTATGTATCAGTGTAATTGATCAGTGTAATTACGCTGCAGGGATCTTTTGGTTGACAGACAATGAAAAGGATTCAGATCTGAGAATTTATTTGCAGGTTTTCTTGTTACCTTTTATAAAACAAAAATTAATATGTTGTTATCTTCAGTGCACGAAAACAGAAAGTGTTTCCAAGATGAGTTCACAGCAGAGCTACTGTAAGATGCAGGAGTTTTAGCATCAGGTCTTATGTAAGGTGTGAATATTGCTCACTGCCAAGTATCTTATTTTCACTTTCAAGTGATTTCCTGGTTTGTGATAAGCTTATCTTAGACTGTGTCCCACTCTAGGCAGTTTGGAAAGTGCTGTGTAATGCAGTCTTGGTTTAGATACTGTTGCAGTACAAGTAAATAAAAAGTAATGTGTTTCATTATTTAATCAACAACTATTTCATACATGATGCATGTTATGAAATCTTTTCCTACTATTTCCACTTTGTATTAAATTCCATCTATTGGATGTTAAAAACTTGGGGTTCTTTTCTTCTTTATACAATAACTATTCTCTTTGTTTTGCCAGCCTCATAAAGTGACAGATGGTTGTTAACGTTCGTGATAACCTTGAATAGATCTACTTCTTTGCTCAGTATACGTTCATGTGAATTTGTATAACTGAAAGATGGATTAAGAATCTTTTTTTTTTTTACAAGCATCTACCTATTCAAATCTACTGCTTATGAAAAACACTTTGTTGTCACTTATGTTCAGAATGTTGAATGTGCCAGTGATGATAGTAGTCTGTTGTCATGCTGAAACAATGTCAACATTTGTAACAGCCAGTTTCTGTACCCCTAGTGCAGTGAAGTATTGTTTTTAGAAGTATGCAATGCTCAGTGATACAGAACATAGGAATATTCTGAGAATGCATGTTTGTAAAGTCAGCTGTTTATGAGTTTGACACAGTTAGGTAGATCTTTGATGAGTATGTTGAAGTTTTAATTCGTGTTTTTCCTAATGCTGTTACTAATATTGCTTACTTCAGATGCACTGTAACTTCCTTCCTTCCCTGCTCTGCCATTATTGATGTAGGAAGGATTAGGACTGCAGTGATGACCAAAGTCACAGGTATAAGGAAATTACTAGATTCTTTTAGGGAGAATGTATACTGAAGTTATCCTTGTACTGAAGTGAATTTGTAATGTCAAAGAAAAAAAACAATAATGTAAAATGATATGTGGTCTGGTTGTGTTACAGAAATTCTAGGTTTTATTTAATTTTGTAAAGGAATTACATTCTGTTGACTTTAAATCCCAGATGCTTTATTAAATATGCTGTGCCTAATTTCTTAGCGTTACTTGGTCATAAATAGGAGTAAAAAACATGCATCAAATATGTAAAGACCATTCACTGAATCATTCTTATAAAAACAAGTTGTCACTAAAACTCAGCACAACTGAAGAAGGAATTTAAGCACATACTCAATTTCAGGCATGCAAGTAACCACATTACAGCAGTAGGATAACTAATGTGCTTAAAATAAACATGCCTTTTAAAATATTTTCTCGTGTCAAAGCCCTTTGCCTCTTCTGCGTTGTATTTTCATTACTACAGCTTAGTGTTCCCTTTGTTTGTGGTTGCAATACTCATGCAAAGTCACTAGTTCCTGAAAAATGTTGCTTCAGCTCCATCACGCTGCTGGTTCTCAAATCTAGATATAGTACACTCTAACACGTTAAAAATATCAGTAGTGTGAACTTGGTGTTTACCTATAGAACTGTTTATTGCAGTATTGAAATCTAAGAGGGATTTGCATTAATAATGAAGAAAGCTATAAAAAGTATGTGCAGATGTTTCCTAATGCAGTAAGTCTGTTTCTCTAAAGGCATACGATCACATTTGGAAAATTGCTATTGCATGTCTTGGCAGTTTGTTAAAAACTGAAAACTTAAAGTTAACCGGTATTTTGATAGACTGAGTTCAAGGTCACCTTTTGTTTAAATGATGTTTTGTTTTCTGTAATTAGACCATGCCAGGTGTATTAAGTATATAATTAAAAACACAAGGTTTGGCTAATTCAGAGTAAATGAGAATGAAATACAAGGTCATTATTCGTCTCTAGTGAGACTCCAGATGAACAGCGCACATGGAAGTATTTATAAAACATTTTGCATGGTTAAAAATTGCTTTAGGTTGCTGTCCATGGCTTTTAAATTAAACTACTCACAGATTTTTACAAAAGTACCTGTAGCACAGAAATATGTTCCCATGCCTAGTGCTGAATTTGGATGGAAATAAAATAGATATCATACATAATTTTATGGTATAGATTAAAAAAAAAAAAGGAAAAAATAAAAAAAAGATATTAGGGGAGAGCCTGTGAGACACTGCAGAATGTTAGTAAGGTGCATTTCCACTGATAGCCACAGTCCCAAGCAAGTGACTCAGAGCAGTAGAAATAATACCTGAGATGACATGGACTACTTCTGTGTCAATAGGTTGGATTTCTTGCTCTGGAAATGCTCTGTGCAGTACATTGGTGGAAACTTGCTATTTATCATGCAGTAACCAAATGCTAATGGTGGGACAGAATTGATTTATCCGTGACGATCATCATTCCTTCTGGACTTCTGACCTGACCAAACTTCTCCTTTGCTTCTCACTATTGTGCCTTGTTTGTTTTTGGAGAAGTCAAAGACATAGATGTATGCTTCCTGGATTTCATATCTGCACATGACAATTTGACTTCATAAGTTAAAGTAGCCCTGAGCTACAGAGGTACATAAATTTTAAGATAGTATTTACCAAAGTAACAAGCTGGTAGTTTTAGAAAATGAAGTCCATTCTCTGAAATCCATCAGTTGAAAGTACTATAAATTGGCCTCTCTGAATTCAGATAAAACAAGGAAAGCATATACTTAACTCTCACAAGTCTCTGTATTTTTGAATATCCTATGTGGTTGAAATCATAAAAACTAGATGATTTAGAGTTGCACATTTTCTTTAGAACTGTAATGTACTTGGAAATTCCTTGCAGTGAAAGGCCCTTATTCTCCACAGTTTATATCAACATCTTTTCTCTGCTTGAAAGCAACCAGGAATTGGAGAGAGGTGCCTCAGAAGGACCACCAGGAGTAGAGAAGTTGTTCACTTCCTGCAGAAACGCAGTCAACAGGAACAAGTTGCTGAATCTTATGCTTAGGCAATAATTTCTGAGAGAGAGATTTCAGAAAACTCAACCAAAATAATTGGGAGATTACTTTTGTCATTTGTCATTCTGCAGTGATAGGAACAGAAATGAAACAAGCCCCAGAATTGTCAAGAGTGAGGGTCAGCATGAGAGGACAACTTGTAATCTTGCTTAATTTTGTTATCAAAACTCAGGCCTGTTAAATTCCTGGCTGAGGAGGAAGGATTGCCATAGTATTTTGGGGCTTTTCCAGTTGCAGTTATGGGAACATAATAATGTTTGGGATTGTTTTCATATTAGATTAACACCTATGTTTCTAAATGTATACTTCCTTTTCTTTTTGCCTTCCCCTTGTTCATTGCCTTATAACTAATCCTCTTTTCCTGATGCTCACATTTTTTTTCCCTAATCTTATTTTCTGCAGTAAAATGTTCACTGTTTTTGCAGATCTTCCCGACAACTTTGGATTTGCAAAAACATTCACTTCTTGAAACCTGCAGCCAAACTATTGCCCTGGTTTCTCATTTCACGATAAACCTGCTCTTGATTTGCAAAACAAAGCAGCTGACATTGGCGAAGTCCCATTTCAAAAAGAAACACAAAGATGATCAAGTGTACCTGCAGCATACACTATACCTATTGTAATTGATTGTCAACTGCATGATCTGACAGCAGTCCTCTATGGCCCCAGGGGTTGTATAGCACTGAACACTGGCAGACCCTCTGTGTATCCATTTTTGAAGTGTGTGTATGTGTGTATACACACACCCAATCACCCCTTTCTGTACTGGGCTCCAGCTACTCCAAGGCACTGGGGTAAAGAGAGTCTTCATGTATACACCTGCATATAGAGTCTATATCTGCACAGCACGTGTATTCTCTACCTGGGAACATGCACTCCCATTTATAAAAGTGTTAGTGCCAGAGTCATGTGAACATAGGATCGCTGGAAGGGACCTCAAGAGATCATTGAGTCCAACTCCCATGCTAAAGCAGACATCCCTATCTACTACCATGATTTATGGGATATATAGTAAGAATTTTTCAGCTAAAAGTTAGAATGAGTGCCTGTTGTATGATACTACTGACTCAGGAGGCCGGTGATCCTGCCAGCTGTCTTTGCAGGACTGACTACATTAAAAACATATTTAACAAAATAGAAAGAAGAGAAGTAAATGTAAGTAATTATCAATTTGGAATGCAGTGTCCCTGAGAATATACAAAAACATAGCATAAATCTTATTTTGAGTAAGATCTGGTTTTCCTCTTGTTAACAACAATACAAGTTTCTCTAACTGAACAAAGGTGAAAGATCAAAATAAGACACATTCCATTCCTGAAGTTAAATGAAAGCATGCTTGTACTTGATATGATGGGAAATAGCTTGAAAAATATTTTATTTTTTCAAAGGAAAAAACAGAAAGAAGGAAGTCATTTTAAAACTGTGAAGGACTTTGTATGCAGGTGGTTATCCACTGAGTAAGTGTCAGGTATTTAAGTGAAAGCTGGCTGGCTTGTCCATATGTTTTAATATTTTTATTTTTATTTTTTAGCCGACTGTGCCAGGAAGCTTCATGCTTTGGTTGGCTTGTACTCATCTAAATAAATGGTACTTGGTGCCAAGCAGTCTATGGTCACAACTAACCTTGGGTGAAATTGAACTGGAATTGCTGTGTTTGGTATGTTCATAGACATGGAATATACATTTTTATGTATGAGTAATGTCTTACATATTTCTCAGCAGATTTTTCATTCTTGATGCATTCTCTAAGGGAGTGCTTGCTCCGATGGTTGTACAATAGGAAAAAAAACATTGATTTTATGGAAAACAGTAGAGAGTAAAAATGCTGCTTTGTGTTACTTCTGTGAACAGACACATCTACTTGTGAATTAGGCAAGAGGGTTTTGCTGTAAATACAGCAGGGCTTGAAATCAATTTAGGGAGATCTACAGGACACATCTCAGGAGGTTGGTAAGTCATTTATCAACTTGCAGATCACATTTAAGGATGATAACATGGTGTCAATTTTATGTAAATTCTCATTAAATATGTTTTGTTGCTGCTATTGTTTTGATTGTAATTTCTTAGTGATGATGCCTTGAGGCGTGTAGTCAGTTTTTAGATGTTACAAGCAGGAAGTTTCCAGCTGACACTGATGTGTTAAGAAGTTCGTATCTGGACGAACAATTGTAGGAATCATTAACAGACAGCTTCCTGACTTTGTTTGCAAAGAATTCCTTACTATTTCTTCCTTTTTGTGTAGAAATATTAAGTGAGTGCATGTCTGAGTATAGAAGGGCTTTCAGCTTTTATCTGTGGATAGCTTATGTTAAGAGATGATATTTTCTTTCCAAGCACATGTATGTAAAGGTCAAACTGAAACATGCTCAGATAGGGCTTTGTCATTGACAGTAACCATTTCAGACATGGTTTGCTTCTGAAATCTTCAAAGCAGTCACTGAAGTGATTTGAATCCTTTAACACATGTTTCATGACAATGTGATGAAGGAAATCTAAGTACAATTTGATTGCGATTCAGATTTGCTCCATGAAAAGCCATCTGCATTACGACTCAGGTATTGCTGGGGCTTATCTCATGGTCCTGCTCTGGGTGGCTGTGAGTAGTCTCCCCATCTTCATTGCTGGCGTGGGTTTGGCTGGTTAGGCTGTGAATAGCCCTAGCATGGCATTTTAATGACGGAATTTGACCTCAGCGTGACGTGCTTCATAGTGTGAAGTAACTGTATGAAGCGTTTTAGTCATTACCTGTAAAAAGTGAAATTACTTCAGGATTAAGATACGCTATTTTGAAAGTTTACACAGACTACACAGTTGCTTATTTTGTTGTACTTGCAGATTTTTATTTATTTTTTCTCCCATCTTCAGTAGGTCCACAAGTGCCTTTTAATTAGTAGGACAGATCATTTCTTAGCATTCACTTTCTGGTGGTGAAGTGTTTGCTTATTTTGCTCTGATTGTCATGTAAGCTTTTCTTCACATTAGTTGCACTGTTTTAAATAATCAAGCCAAAGAAATTACATAAAGTGAAATAGCAATATTCTCCTTGAAATATATTAATTAAAGGTTTTATTGAAGCGTTAAGATTGACAAAACCATGACAAATTTAAAAGCATTATAAGAATAGCAGAGTCCACAATTCTTGTGATAGCTCTGATGAAAATGCAAAAACAAAGTGGTGGTTTTGCACAGCAGTGAGAGGACACGATGCCAGGTCCCTAAGCACTTATTCTGAGGGCTTTTGAAAGCTTCCAAATGAAGCGATAGGCAGCCTGAGCAGTTAAATCAAAGCAAGGCAGGACTTCAACAATTACACTGCAGCAATACAAAGGGCAGTCTCCCAGTGGACTGCCAGTGACACCTTAAGCTTTTTCTATTAAGACTGCAGTTCTGCCTCATCACAGGTGCAGAAGCTGTTTAGAAGAGCATGTGATGAGTTAGAATGTCTTTTAGAGTTTATTGTTGGATGACTACTGCAGGGCAGCTGTAGTGCTTGAGTGGATTCTAGTTTACATCTACTGTTAAGGCATAATTTGCATTTCTTTTTGTAATGTGAGAAGATTAAAATTTATATAGAGGATAAAACAAGCCTTTATTCCCTTCTCATTCTCTTTTTGAGATAGTTTTAGTTTATATTATCAAGATATACAAAAACTTAAGAAATTATTGCAATATTTTGTAAGACAATATTTTAAAATACTGTTTCAAAAAGCATGCATTATCCAGTCCATACATTATTATACATCAATGCTGTCTAATAATCATACCACAGCATTTACTGTTGGTATCTAGCATTTAAAAATGTATTTTTGAAGTAAGCACGAAGTTTACCCTCGAAGTAGGTACAAGAGCTGGTATTGCTTGTATTACATTTTCACTTACAGCTTGATTGGTTCTGAGATCTCCTGCCATTTTTGGTGTAGTTAGGGCAGTCTTCTTACTCCATTGTCAACTACACTGTCAAATACATTAATCCTAAAATGTGACGAGAATACACCATCTCTGTGATTCTTCTGAAGGAATGTGAATACCAGAAAGAGAAAAAAGTTCTGATTCCTACACCCCTCCTGCAGGGTCTCCCCTGCTGCATTTCAATTACTTACAGACTGAATTTGAGGAAACTACCAATCCAGTTGCCAGAATGTTGGGGAAAAAAAAATACAATTAATTCTTTGGTAGTTGTAGTGTATGAAATCAATTCTGTTCAGTTTGTCATGAAAGCATGACCATCCTTCATAGGTATTTATGATTACCCCCCCAGCCTATACTTACCCAAAATGCGATACTTAATTTTACTATGTGTGTTCTGTTAACATTTAATCATGTCAATGTTTCTAATTTTTAGTTACTCAGTTCAGAGAAAAATCTTTTGCAATCTACCTTTTGTGTTATTTCTGCTCTGTTTCCTGACAAAATGGGACTTAGGTGATTGTGCTGTTTGTCATGATACCTTTGGAGCCTTTTAGTGCAAATTTGGCAAATGTGGAGATCTCAAAGTTAACTTTCTACAATTTTCTTAAATAAAATAATTGGTGTCTGAGCAGAGATTTGCAGACTTACGTCTGTGCTGAGATGTGGGCTGTGGTCTCTCTGGCCTGCCAGTGGGTTGACCTTCACAACTGCAGCTTGGAAGCCGGGATAGATGTGGGGCACCATACCCTTACTCATGTGGGAGACGCTTTAGAAGGTGGGAGGGGTCTGGCAGAAAAGGGCACCATCTAGTTCTGTGAGTTGACCTGTGCTGATCAGAGCAGTCAGATGCCTAGCAAGGTGAGCTGGTTGGGCTTACACAGCAAACATCAGGCTCCCCTTGCTGCATCCTCTCTCCCCTCCCTCCCCACTCACCCACAGCTGTGATTTGGTGAATCCCATGTAAGGAGGTAAGCAAAACCCTGAGGCTTTCACACAGTAGGAATGACCCTTTTGGCTACCTTCTGTCATTAGGTCAGATTAAGTGTAAGATGAAGCTGCTTCCTTACTCTATTTTTTTCTTCCTGTTTGCTCTCCAATTCTACTGCTGTTACTATCAGCAAATCAGGTCTGTCCTTTCTGTCAAGACTCCTGTCTGTGGTTCAGTTGCATCTCACCTGAACTAACTTTTTATGGAAGAATTCCCTTTCTCATGTAATGGTTTCCATCTGTCTGATGAATCAAATCTAAACTCATTATCTTTGGTTTGAACTGCATTTTAATACCATCTGCTTTTTTGTCCCTCTGTAAACAATAGAGATGTGAAGAGAAAGTGTTCTTGCCTTGATTACGCTCTCCATAGAAATCAGTGGGTAACATCCAAAAAGGAGATTTACTAGACAGAAATTCAATTTTGGCTTTGTAAATTCATTAAAGAAAGAGCTGTAAATGTATTTATTTCTTCTACTGGACCTAAATCTTTGATTTTTAATGGCCCTTGTGTTGATATTAGTATTGGTGTAGGGATACCTATTTAACTTCTATTTTTGTCTTCAGAGAAATTAATACGTTAAAGGTGTTCTGCTTGCAGGTAGGAATGTTGTATTATCCAGCCTGTATGACTTCCATGACAAACAAAATTCAGGCTCCGGGATGCTTTCTCTGAAAGGTCATTGGAAAGGTGAGGAACAGAGATGAAATGATATCATTTCATGTTTACATTCATTATACAGTGCAGTAGTGGGTTGACCTACAGGAAAATAGAACTCCACATTTGAATTCCTTCATAACTTCCTAAATCAATTGATAGTTCCTGCTGCTGGAGGGAATTTTAGAAAACTGTGTGGAACTGGCAGCAGTGTAGCTATTACTGTGTTCTGGTTTTGAGGGCTTCTAACTATTTATATAGTGTGACACTGCAGCAGCATTATAAGCAAGAAGTTCAAAATACATATTTGAAATGAGTTTGTATCATTATCTCTGCTGGATGTTTTCTCAAAATTTCTCATTTAATGCATTTTAGTTTTCGTAGAGGTTTCATGTAATCTGCATGTAATCTCTGTTGGAGAACATTGTTAGTATCCCATATAACTACCTTGTTTGTTTCCCCACCTTAATTGCCCTTATCTGTTTCTCCAGCTTTTATAATTCTATCTATGAACTTGTTCGTGTGTAAAATTTTCCTTAAGGCTAGCACTGACACAACTTGTTCTATTCTTATCTGTTTCTATGGTGTTTCATCCTTTATTTCCTGGTGTTTTCTTATACAATTTTCTGTGGTTGTTATAGCAACAATAAATAGCATATATGTCAGTTTTCAAGTGACACTGCTACTGTTAAAATATTGCCTGATATTAAATTGATAAGCAACTTGATGACAACCATGTTAATAGGTGTTTAGTTCATAACTAGGTTTTCCTGCGTGTTATAGACCACCATATGTAATAAGCACAAGCTCCCAGAATGGTTGATGTTTGGAGACACTAATGTCAAAAATAGCAGAAGATTCTGTGTAAAGCAAGAGAAGATGCTCATGGAAGAAAGAGGCAAGTGGTTTGAGATGGAAGTTGAGGACTGCAAGGAGCCAATATCTCTATAAATAAGTATTTAAAGTTTGAAAATGCAATTATCAAATTACGTATTTAGAAAAAAATGAACTGATGAACCAGATTCTCAGGTTTTTGTATACAATATGCTACGTTGCTACTTTAAAATCTCTCTTGATCTATTTGAGATTTTAAAATACTTAGAAGTCATTACTTGCATTCATTTTGCCTTTTAACAGGGCCTTTGGTGAATTTGGCACACACCTGTAATTTACCAAAATAATCTGGCTTTGGTTTTCTCTTAACAGCGTTGAGAATTTATCGTGAAGTATATGGTATGTGTAATTTTGACTGTAATTTTGACAGTTCTTATTAAGATTTGTTGCTGTACATTAACACTAGTTTTTAACCTGCTCAGTATGGTGATGTTTTCTACTTGTGAAGGATGTTAGCAATTTTGAAATAGATGCTTTTTTAAATTACATGTATTCGTATGTATTTCTGAGAGTAGGATTTTTTTTTCAGTAGTGTATCTTTATACATGCAGTAACTGTATCAAGAAACAATATGTGCGTGTTGCTAAATTCAGATATAACTCAGAAGGTCTAGTACAGGTATGTAGTCTGTTTGACACTAACCCTTTGTTTCCTTGTATTTGTGCTCATGTGTATGCATTAGATCCATTGGTGAAGAGGGATTTTTCATGCTTTCTTTCTTCTAACAAACTCTACACAATGACACTTAATAGATGATCAAACCCATTAATTTGTGCCTGGTCTCTGTTCATTTTTATGTCTTTGAATGCACCATACCATTCAAAATGAGGAATAAGTGCTGTAAACAGAAAACTCAGTGATGAATTTTAAATAAATGGCAAAAGCATTTAACAGCCTCAACATTTATAATTTTGTCTTTACTTTGGAAAAGCACTACTCTAAAAATGGTCTTAACTACTTAACTGTTTTTACAAGACGTTGTAAATTGAATGAAATTTTATTTGGCTTTTAATTATTTCTGAATGAGCAGTTGAGAAACGTAATTTTGTTTAAAGATGAGCTGTGTAGTAACTGACTGAATTGAGCACAGATTTTCTCTGAGTACTGACCCTGTGCATTGGAGGAATGCATTTGCCTGGCTCTCATTTTCCTTATGCTTTTTATGTGGCCTAGGAATGAGGGTAGATAGATTGTTTAGTGCAAGTTCGAACTTGATAGGAATTCTTCATTATTTCTTGTTCTTACAGTTGGAAATAATGTTGATAATGCTCATGGTTTTACTTCTGTTTCGAGATTATGAATGCTACATCAATTATAAAACCCATATTAGACTCCCAACAGGGTTTTTCACAGTAAGGATTTAGATACGAAGTTATCACCACCTCAGAATCAAGTGCACTATGTGCAGCTTTTTTGTTGCTGATACATCGTGCAATGAACAGAATTTAATGATTATTTTATTTTTCTTCTGCTGTACAATGATTTATTTTTTTTTTTACTAATTTAAGTCTAGAAAAGAGAAACATAATTAAAATGTAAACAATCAGTAAGATGAAGTGAAAAACCAGCAATGGGTAGAGGTCAGAAGGATTCTTACCAAAACTGGGGTCACATCATATGTGTAGAAGGTTTTCAGAGCTCAGACGTTCCCTGCCTGTGGGCCCTGCAGTTGACATAATTCACTCTAGAAATGTAGAAGTGGAGTAGTGAATGCTAGAACTTTAACTGAAATTGACAGTGTTGTCACAAAAGCTTCCATGGTGCCTGTTCGCAACTGAGCTTACCTCTGTCTAACGGTTTTCCTTCATCATAATAAACTACAACTATATCTGCAAGTTATAATTTAAAAAAATAACCTGAATAAACAAATTAATGTTCAAAATGTATGGATTGAATACTTTAGACGTTCTTAGGAAATAATACTGTGCAGGTAAGAAAGCTGGTTTTTGGCTTAATCACGTGCATGTTTGAGTCATAGGCAAAATATTTGATAATAGAATACTTACGTGGCAAATTATTTTGGCAGTTCTGGACTCAGTAAGTGAATATGCCACTGAGTCATTTAATCTTGCTTAATAAATAAATGGAGGTTCTACAGTGGAGTAAGCACAAGGTGTATTATATTTTGTAGAAGAGTCTACTTCAGAATTAGAATCAGTGTTGTGATTGTCTGCTTTTCTTGTTCGTTGATAGTGGCTTTTTATGATTTACTGTTGCTGTTAGTTGTACTTTAGTACATGGGCCTTTTAATTCATGTGTTGTAACTATTACCTTGTTCTATTTTTTCATACTTCCAGGATATTTCTTAGTATACTACTTGTAGACTGAGGAGCATGCTACCTGTCTTTACAGGAAAAGATATTGTGTATTATTTAAAAGCTGCAAGCTAAGTAGTATTATTTGTTAGGTTATCGCTTTCTGTATTCATTAACTTATTTTAGGTTTAATCTAGTCCAGATTAGAAGGAAGACAGTAGCTATACCACATATAGAGCTAGCAATGTGCATTTCCTCAGGTTGGCTAAAAATTATGTGATAATCAGTGGTTCTTTAATTAATACTTAGTTTTGTAAATGTAAATCTGGTGCATTTCATCAAAAGAAGATCTGATCATGTTGGTGAAGCTGCTGAAACTTCAGTGTCTAGCTGATTTGTAGATAGGACTTCAATAAAACAGTGATGTTGTTAGGGAGAACTAAAGTATCCCCTAAGTTTTACAGAGATGTTGGACAAGTCTCCTCAGTTCTTGAAGGTGCTAAGTTTCAGAGCTGTTCTGGTCATTTTCCCTAACATCAGAGCTGTCGCTATTGTGGTGGGGGCTGGGACTGACCTTGCTCCCCACTTACCACAGCTCCCTGTGCAGCAGCCGCACACTGTGGTGGTGCTCCCTCAGCTGGGCCTGACTGTCCTCTTCTCCCTTGACCCTATCCCCAGGCCTTAACCCATATGACTTTTGTGCAGCAGGGGTCTTGTTTCTCCCTGCTGTGATTAACAGCTCAGTTACATTTCTCTGCTTAGCCCCAGCTTTGTCCAGTTGCTGCATTCAGCATCTGTCCTTTCTGCTTTTTGGACTGTCGATTCTTTTTCTTGTCCATCTCGTACCCAAGGTGGTTGAGAGCTAGAATGCTCACTGCTTGAAATGAAAACCAACAAACAAAGTGTCTATCATTCTTCCATTTATTGAGGACGATATGTTATTTTCCTAGATCCCTTCTGAATAGGCTATTTTAAACTGAACTGATATTTCTTCCTTGTAAAGAATATAAGTAAGTCAAAGTTCCTCAGCAAATAAATAAGAATTTGTGTGTGCTTTTTAGACTGTGGGGAGGCTGTCCTCCCACAGACGTTTTCCTGTCCAGAAAGTTTAGTTTTGCTGTGTCTGTTTTTGCTATAGTTTGAGCTATGAGCATTTCTAAGAAGTTTCAGATTCACATGTATTGTCTTTCACTAGGACACTGAGATTTAAGGTTTAAAAATTCTTCCAGCTTTTCAGGTTAAACTCTGTTCTGCGTCTGCAGTTAACTTCTGCATGGGTATATCTTGCATGCCATACAGAGATCCTGATTACTCAAGGAACTTCAGTTTTTCTTTTAAACATAATATTGAATGGAACTATTAATGTGAACTTGCTATACATAACTCATTATGTATTGCATTAATTTTTGTGCTTTAGTACTGTTTTCCTTTTAACTTCAAAACTTCTATTTCATATTATTGATGCCTTTTAATTTTACCTCCAAGTATAGATTTGCATTTACTAAACATTTGAGCAAAATGGCACGTCTTTCTTTTTTTTTTTTCTTTTTCAATTTTACCTTCGTTATGCTTGGACATCTTACATGGTTTAATTTATGTTAAAACAAAAAGATCCTAAATCATTTGTATGTCAGTAGTTGATACAACTTGTATTTGCATGCAGATTGCAAGAACTTTAAAATGATGCAAAAACCTCATTTTCTGAACATTTTGTAAGTTCTTCTCTCATGGAATAATCAAATGTCAAGGAGACAGTGCCTTACCTTAAAAAAAAAACAAAACAAAAACTTCCAGAGTCATGTTTGCATTTATGCAGGTGAATGATACTTGCAATTTGCTGAAATGGGATACATAGTTCTTAAAACCTTAAGCGGTCTGTTTATGAAGGAGCTAGTTATAAAAGAGCATTAAAACTACTTGCCCTGCAGATCTACACCTTAATACGAATAAAATACTTTTAGATACTACATAGTTAGTACACTAAAAACTCCAGTTGAATAATTCATTTTTGTTTTAAAGCTGTATATCTATGTGGATTATATTTGAAAAACATTTTTTGCATGGTTTTTTAGGTTTTGTTTTTTTCCCATCTATAAGTATAAGGGCTGAGGGGAGATCCTGAATACTCACTCTTACACCAGGTGTGGTTCTTGCTCTGCTTTCCTCACTATGTGGATGTATTATTGTGTTTAAATAGCACAATGGATGCCCACATGGAGGGTTTTTCCTAAGCTTTAGATTACTTATTCTGTTGGGAACTCCACTAAACATTTGTTGTATTTTTCATGGCTAACTGCAGCTTCACATGCCTGATAAAGAAAATCAGAGTACTTAAAGCACACCATAGTCTTCTCTGAGGCATTTTAAATGGTGAGTTTTTGCCTGTGATACTGTATAAGTCATTATGAAAAATGTCTGTGATGGATGATGCAGTTCTAAAGAGAAGATAAAAGCAAATTATAGTGTTGTGCTTTGGTAAATTCAATTGTAAGTGTACAATGTTAAAATACAATCTCTAAGTGACAGAAGCAAAAAGAAATAGAATAATAGGAGTTTTTTTCCTTTTGTACTCTTCTGAAGTTAAATTTTTATTATCAGATACTGAGAAAGTGATCTCACAGTTATTTGTCTGTGAACACTTTCTAGCTACCAGTTTTCTAGGGTACACGGCTTGAAGTTTATTTCCTTCTGTTCAGTTGCTTTTTATGTTTTAGTGAAAATTATTATACCCCAACTGCACGAAGGTCATATTCTTTAGTAGTAAAAGCAATGTAAATTATATTTTAACTGCTTATGATATGATCAAGCATGAAAACACACACTACTTAACTGGCATTGTCAGGAGCTGTGGAAAACTGCAGCATGCAGGAGTTGTAATATCATTAATTTTTTACACGACTTTACGTGATGATTTGTGCTTTTCCTTAGGTTTCAATTCCTGTAATCAGTATAACTTATTAAAGCTCTAAGCTCCTAGATTTTTTTTCCTGAATATTTTAGTCCTTACGATTGCAGAAATGCTTAAATTCTAGCTGCCTCCTCATGACTCAGAAATAAGAAGAGAAGTAGATTTTTGTCCTCCAAAAATCTATTGTTTTAGGAATGTAATTTTTTAATGGTAAAAAATGATGAAGGATCCAGCTTATAATTTTTGAATTTTAGGATTGGCAGTTATTAATATGCAAAGAGGAAAAGCCCTGGGTAGTATGCAAATCATAGTATGCTTTAATGCTATAGAAAACTCCTTTTTTCCTCCTCTTGGTGGTTTGCTATTCAACTGTAATACCGTATGAAGCTGAGAAAAGTCTTCAAAAGCTGAAAAATGATGATAGTAACTGAAACTGAGCTTTCTGTTGTTAAAACAATATACAGTTCTATTCTAGGAACAGAGAAGGTTTGAGTAGTGAAGATAGGAATTAATAATTGAACATTTATATAAAATTTTATTCCTAAAAGCACTTTCGAAAATTAAGTGAAGTTGTTGTAGTTTAATTTTCTGTTAATGCCATGTGCTTATTTTACTGTTCCCAATGTATGAGGTAGTTCTGTGGAATGAGGTTTATGTTTTGAAGTTTCACAGTCCTGGTTCTTCTCTGCCGTAAGTTGTCAAAAGCAACAATAGCAAATGAGATCTCTTTTATATTTGCATACACTCATATTTGGTGTTTTGCAACAAGGAAACTTGCTCCCTAACATACAGAAATAACTGCTTTTTCTCTACTCTCTGTTTGAACTGGTTTTCTTGTGACTGATTTTCCTCCTCCAGTGACGGCTGGGGTAGGGATGATGGCAGGTCCGGGCTCTGACGTGCAGCCTGACATGTACAGCAAGGAGGGGAGAGCTGCTGCTGATCAGATAAAAGCAACTGTGGCGTATTTCCTTGCCTGTGAGGCTAAGAAAACTTCCACATAAGTGAGCTTTTGGGGTTTGGGTATGAACACCGTAAAAATTAGTCAGGAAGGCCTACTTTTTGTGTCAGGGATCCTAATGCAAGTCTAACTTGTATTAGTAAAAAGGATTTTGAAATTGTCAGTGGATCTCATTCAGTAAGAGTGAAGAAAACTGCTCAGCAAAAGTAAAGGAAAAGCTACAGCAGGAAGAAAGTTTCTTTTACCCGAGGCCACTAACAACACAGAACAATCCAAGGCATGCACTGGTTAAATCTTAGAAAGTGCTATAGGCAACCCACTTTTGCAATTGCCATAGAAAATTGTTGTTGTTAGCCATTCTGTTGATAGTTCACATTGTAGGAATTACTAGCAGATGGGAAAATAGATGACTCAGAATACAGTATTAACAATCCATATTTTTTTAATCAAAGGCCTCTAATAAGGCATGTTGCATCTGTAAGATTCGTTTAAGCAGTTGCTAGGAAGAATTTGTTTTTTTCAAGTAAACATAACAAACTTCACACGGATTATTTTTTGATCAAATATCTATTTTCTTAACAATTCAAACCCCGAAAATGCATTTGCTTGTTTTCATTGCACCACCTTAATGGCAGTGTTCCATAATTTAGTTTGATGGAATGGAGGTTTGCAATGGTAATTCGTGCATTATGGAATTACTAATGAAATCTAATTGTATCATATTGAAAACATCACAGGCCTAGAGCTTTTATTTACCTCTGTTAGCTGTCAAGGGTGGATTAAGATTGTAGTGTGCTACATCCACCAAAACTTTGGATTTCGCCCCCTGAAAAGTTTGGATGGCTACAGATGTGTGCTGGCCAAGACTAGCTAACGAGTTCCAGACTCTTTTCCAGACCCCTTCACTGCAGTTCATGGTCTGCAAGCACCGCCAAGTATCTCAGATACATTTCCTTCCTCCCAACTCCTGTGCTGGACACAGGTAGTTAGGATTCACATTGCACTGCTTGTCTTGATGACCTTTGAGGGTCCTCTTATGATTGTGTATTATCTCCTTCCTTCTCAGCTTATTAGTAGAGATCTCTGGTCTGTAGTCGGGAATGCATATATATGTTCCAGTTGCGTGTTCTGGCTTGAATCTTTGTCAATATGATCTGATCGAGGTTGCAAACAAAATATATAAGGTACAGTGTAGGCCCTCCTGCAGGCAGGAGTATTGACTGCAAGTAATTCTTCTTTGGCTTGCTGAACATAGCAATTCAAGTGAAGCTGATCTATCTGAGATGCACGCATTTAGACTGAAAAAGGTAAAAACTGTTGCACTTCCCATGCTGAGATTTAGTTCTGAGAGATGTCTGCATCGTCATGGGATGAAGGAATTCCTTCTATGTCGCGGTTTGAAAATGTAATAGGAAGCAAACAGCCTGAAGCCAGTGTTGACCAGAATAAGAATGTTTTCTGCATAGAAGATATTCTTCTGATGTAATGGTGAACTTCACTGCAATCTACGTAGCTTACATTATGGCACTGGATTATTTTTTCTTCAGCTACAAAGCTTATCACTGCTTCTTAAAAACCCAGATAGCTGTGGGTCCTGCCACCTTTGCACCAGGGAATGTAACTGTCTCAGTAGCTCTCATGTGTGGTTTGATCACAGCTTGTAGATGTGCCTGAAACTCACAGCCTCTTGAATATTGTTGCGTCCCAGCTTAAGTTCTCAGTAATGAGGGTGATCATATTAAAAGAAGCTCACTAACAGTTCTGAATCTGTTCTGCTGCTTTTTAACTTCTGCATTTTACTTTCTTGGAGAAGTCACTAACCCTGTTATGAGTGGGTTGAAAAGTGAGCCAGGAGGAGGCAATCGATGGGTATCCCATTTCGTAAAAGTTCAAGATAAGTTATACAACGTTTCCTCACTTCTGTTTCCTAAGAAGTGTGTGCATCGTATGGTTGGGTTGTCTTTTCCTAGGACTATAAATGAAAATTACAGTTCAGCTGCAGGATTAGATAGATATGTTTTGGTATCTGAAGCGTATCAGTGAAGGCGAGTGCTCCGTGTGCCTTGCAGATGCTCTGTTTACTTGAAGCCTGCCTCTGTCTTGGGACTGGACCATCATGACACTGTCATCTGATTGTGAGCATTTGAGCTCAGAAAGGACACAACTGATTCTCTTACTTGGAGTGGCAGAGATTAAACTGTCATTGTCAGACAAATAATAGCTTGATTACTGAACCACTGTGTTTATAGCTTGTAAAAAGCTATCAAAGTGTCATTTAAAACCTTTTTGAATTCTGGTAGCTTGCACAGAAATTCTCATTTGTGTTGGTAGCCCTTGTTTCAACAAGCCACGTGGGAAATTAGCTATGGCAATTTAAACTGTGAACTCTTTGCAAATGGAAGTGCAGGAGAGCACCAAACTCTATTGCTTTAAGAAACTGCATCAAAATATTCCTCATGCATGGGAATAAGTTGCATAGAAATGATTGCATTTCCTGTTTGAGTTATTTCTGCACATCTCATTTAATAGATTTTCTGTTGCGCTGCGTGCTTGGGCTTCTGCAGTCTTTAGGGTTCAGGAAAATATATCCATGGAACAGAGAAAAGTCAGAAAAAACAAAGGTTTGACATTCACTGAGGGGACACACGTGTGTGTGCACAGAAACACATCCTAGAATGAGCTGCAGCATTTCGATATGATTAAGTGGTTTACTATGGTACATAGAGCTCTCTGACCATTATGTCTAATCTAGCATCTGATGTCAGATGGATGAGATTCATAACTCTGTTTTCAGATTCTTAATTTCCCGTTTTTCTGTTATTTGCTTCCTCTGTGTGTCCCAAGCATCATCCATTCATACAGATGAGCACTGCAGTTCCCCACGTCCCCTGGGTGACGTGACTGAGATCATTCTGAAAGATTCTTATTTTCTGGATTTAAAAATTCATTCTCTTTATATTTTAATTTCCAGCCCAGCTGTCTGTGATCCTTAAAGAATATTTAATTCCATTTGCTGGCTCTGTTTCTTTGACTGAAATTTAAATAAAAACTCACCCATCACATTATTCTCTGACAATTTAATTTTTTTTTAAATTGTTTTTTGATGCAGAATAGTTATGTGATCACACAAGCTTGAGTCTATTATATGCAGTTTAAGCCTGATGTCTGCAGTGGTGATTCAGAGGGAATCAATGGCTGCCCAGCCTGGCCCTGAACAGACACAAGACTTCATCAGTGCCATTTCTCACAAAATACTCACACAAGTGATTACTGATTGTGCCTGTCTTGTTCTACTTGCTAGTCCATGGAGCCACAAACACATTTCTCAGATGTGCTAAAAACAATGGTTTTATTGCTTCTCTCATCTCTACTGCTGAGAACCAGCTAAAGGGGCATCAGTAGTGTTATACCTTCTGACAGCACTGCAAATCCCTTTGAAACCTCACTCATTGAGAGGATGTCTTTGCTGAAAAGTGTCTGTAACATTCCAGTTGCATTTACCAAGAGGCCGAAAAAGGAGGAGGAGGTTTAAAAAAAATCTTGAAGGAAGTTTTTTCTCTGAAAGTCTTGGTGACTGAAAAATGATGATTCCTTTCCTCCACCCTTTCTTACATTTATCAGATGGGAGAAATGTCATAAACTGGGTGGAGGCAACTTCTTCCTTTCTGAGATGGAAAAGGTGCCATTTGTCCTCAGCAGAGACATTGGTGATGGGCTGCTGGGTGCATCTGGGGTTTCTGAAGCTGACGCTGCCCTGAGGGCCTCTGGTCCTGGGGAATATTTTGACTGCTGGCTTTTAATTCTGACCTTCATGGGAATCTTACCATTAAAACAACACTGAATGAAAATAGGCATCTTTTTTTTATACGCTCTTCTATATTTGTTTCTGCTGTTCACTCCATCTTGGTTCTGCATTTATTTGTTTACTACGCACAGTGTAGTATATTGGTAGCAGTCACAGTGCTGGGGGTTTGGACTGTATGTAGCAATATGTGCTGCTAATTTATATGCCTCAGATGCTGATAAAAATAAAGATCAAAAGTAGTATTTCATTCCTTGGGGAAAGCAGATCAGACGGTGCTGATGGAAAACTGCCCTAGATTCATAAACTAAGCACTGACTCATTAGTAGGTTGATTCAGAAGATGTTTTCTTCTTTTTTTTTTTTTCTCCTGAGTTAGGTGGTGTGCTTGTTTGCAGTGCCAGCATGCTTGCAAACACGGTATAGACCGTCCCTTTCCTAGGATGCAATTTTTTGTGCTCTTTGAAATGCGTTGATGTTTATTACACTGAGTGAAAAGTAGTCGGCACACAGGCAGTTCCAACAGGAGAGGGAAAATGAAGAAAGGCACTGGACTTCCCCAGGAAAAAATTACATAGGACAACCAATGGAAGGTGTTTCAAAAGTTGAACCCTGTGAGAAGGGGCATTGACACCTGGTGTGCCCTGGTGCCTGCCGGACCCCAGCCTTTGCTTGAATACTTCTTGTGTGACCCACTTCTTTTTAGAAAGAAAAGTGTGTGGTCAAAGGTAATTTCCTCCCATGAATTCAGGAAATTTTGTGTATTATTTAAGTGCCTTGTTGGCAGATGTTGACCAGTTCTGGCAAGAGTCTGTTGAGGAGTACGGGTGTCTTTGCCGCTCTTATCAGAGGAAATATCTGTCGGACTGTGACTTACAGCACTTGTCTGTTTCTTAAGGCTTCTGTGAGAGACCGAATTCAATAAGGAATATTTGATTAACCAATGTAATTCGTATGTGTGATATAATCTTGTATACTATGCATGCATTTTTTTCAGCTTAATTAATTTTCAGCTTTTTTTTTTAGTTTAATTTGTGGCCTATATTTATTCTAATTACAGGGTATTCAGTGGGAATTTTTAATTGTTATTATTTTTATTAACTGTGCTGCATGTGTGTGTTTTCATATGCTGTTACTGTGGAGCTTCTGGCTTTACAAACAGTGATTTATGTACACGCACAAGGTATGTAAAACACATGCACATTAAAGGGCCATGAAAAGCGATGGCTTTCATATTGCTATTAAATAGTTTGTAATCTTTTTCTGTGTTTTTATTTGCTTGTTTTGTCTTTTTTTTTTTTCACAGTTGAAGAATCTGAGTTTAGAAGAGTTACAGATGAGGTTAAAGGCTTTGGACCCTATGATGGAAAGAGAAATTGAAGAGCTTCGTCAGAGGTACACTGCAAAGAGGCAACCTATCCTGGATGCGATGGATGCCAAGAAAAGGAGACAACAAAATTTCTGAGTTTGTTTAACTTTCGGAGATAATGCTATGAGTCAGTGTGAACACTTTGTAAGTCTGAAGGAATTTTATTATGAGAGGTCAAAAAAACCCCAATCTTTTCATTCTTCCTTCACAAGCAGTGACAATTGGAGATGTGACAGAACACGTGGTATTCTGCAAAGGGAGTGAAACACATTGCCACTTGTTAAATTTTCAAATGTTAAATGTAATAGAAGTTTGATCTGTTACTTCCCAGTCTTCTTCAGGTGTATTGTGGTAACTTTGTGTTGTACGTTAGAAGTTGAGTTTTAGAGCACCTGGAACTATTTCTTGATTGTACAACACTACAGAGCCTTATGTTGCAATATATTTTTCCTCCCACTTAGTAGCATATTTATTGTGTAATCTTTGATTATTCTATTTATTTTATGCCTGTTTTCTTTCTTCTTTTTTTTTTAAATTAGGAAATATTGGGTAATATTATGGAGAGCAGAGCCAGATTAGATAAAGTTAGTACTGTAGTAGAATGGAAAGAAGCTCACCTCTATATTGTCTTTTAAAACTTCAATTTCAGCAAATGTCCCAGTTCAGGACAGCACTTGAATGTGTGTTCAGTCCATTCTTATCAACAGAATTTTAGGCATACGGTAAATAATGAGCACATGTTTCTCTGCTCTCCGGAGTCAAGGACTGTGGCTGTAGTTGAGCAATACAATTGTTACACTAGAGAGCATTCTTTCAGAGAATATTTCTATCATTTTTACGCACACAGAATGGTCTCTCATTAAACAAGAAAACAAGTGCCTAATTGGTTTAGATTTTTCTATTATTCAGGAGAAGCAATGCTTGCAGTCACTCCTACAGTGTAAATGTCCAATTGCTACCGCAGTTCTGACCAGTATCACTTTCCTGTTTTGCACCGTAGTTATATGGTAGTTTTATAACGAAGTAACAGCTACACTTTACACATACTGGATATGTTTTTTAGTTCATTTAATTTTTTAGCACTATTTTGAGGGAAGATGGGAGTTTAATATTAGAGGTTTGGGTTTGGTTTGTTTTCACATTATAGATATTAAGGGATAGTAATTTAAAAGCCAAAGAATATCAACTGAATACTTATATATAATGTAAGTACTGAAATGAAGCAGTGTATTGCAGATCTCTGAAGGTTCTGTCCTGCAGTCACTGAACAAACAAAATTCCCGTCGTCTTCTGTGGTAGATTTTGGGAAATCAGAAATGCAGGACCAAACTTCTAACACCTTTTTACAGTTTCTTCTGTCTGATTTATATTGTGTGATATTTAGTAGGTAGAATTTACAACATTGCAAAACCTATTTCAGACGTAGCCGAAAATGTGATCCACTTTCTGAACAATCTACTGGGTTCTCTGTTGCAATCTTTATAATTGTTACCTTTTTATAATTAACTTTACTGTGATAGTCATACTTCTTCAAACAATACAACTGAAAAGGTCTTTACTTTCAACCTCCAGCTGTTAAGCTTATAATGGTGACTACTGTATGGGCATCTTCTGTTGAATGTTTTCTGGAAATTTGTAATCATCTCATACCTCTTAACAGTTACTGTCATCGTGTGTGGACCATTTAGATGGAACAGTGCAGAGTTTGGACATGGTGCATTATATCATAAAAGTTAAGCAAAAGGAAAACAAAAGATTTTACAAGATCAGCATATTACAACTGTGCTGGGACCAGGATTTGGTTTTGAGCTGCATTACAGCCATTGTTGTCATTGTCATTCTGTGTATGTTTGCGTGCGTGCCACACTCTAATCTGTAAACCCTAGAGTCAAATAAATTTTAATTGTGATTGCTAGAACATCCTTACCCTCAACTCTTTGTATATTTCTTAAAATAACGACCATCTCTTCTGAAGAAGCAAGAACACAGAAGATCCATAAAAATTACTTTAGGTAAGATAAATGCACCTTGTAGTCTTATGCCTCACATTTATACAATGAAATGATGAGAAGTAAAAAAAAAAAAAAGAAAGCAACAGTATAATTATATCACCGTATCATTAGATTATAATCATAATGCAGCAAAAAATAACTGCAGCAAACAGCCCCATTTGTTTGGCTCTTTTTTAAAATTCATTTCTAATTCCTTAAATTTCTGGTGTGTGTGTGTCTATATGCACGCGTGTGTATATGTACATATCTATAAGTAGAAAAATAGAACAGGATTACTTGAACTATCAGGAGAGGAATGTAACTTGCTTTTCTTGGTGTGCCTTTTAAGCAAAGTGTCCAGACACTGTTGCTCTCATCATTAGCAGCTTGCTTTTCCCTTACTCTCTGAAACTTTTCCCATCAAAAAGGACTTTGATTTTGAATAATGTCTTTACAGTATAATTTACAGTGTAATATAATGATCACAATTTTCATATCTTATGTATCCTGAAAGCTTTTTAATGTAGTGCACTAAATATGAATCAACTCTCACAGAGAGACTCCAGTAAAAGGTGATTTTAGACTGGAGGTGCTGCAGTCTGACATCTGAAAGGTATCAGAAGACAAAGGACATCCTCTCTTCACTCCTCATCTGTCTGAATAGAAGTACTTTGCATAAACTTAGTGCATGAGCATACACATATGCGGGAGGAAAATCTAAACGTCATGGAATAAAAAGTAAAATGAAGCAAGCTGCTTAATAGAGGTGGAAAAATAGCTTTTGTAACACTGTAAACTGGGTAGGTATCAGCAGTTTGTGACCAAAGAATCCTTCCAGCAATGCATATGAAATTATTCATGTTGCCCTTCTGGGACAGTGCACGCTGCAGCCAGTGTGAAACCTGTCTTTGGTTTCAGAAGCTAGCATTCTGAGCTCTAAATTAAGTGCAAGCATAATTCATGGAAATAGGTTTTATATTAAGAGATGATTACAACTTATTTTTCCTTTCTTCTGTTTATACAAATAAATCAAATAATCCATGTTAATGGCTGCACATCTTTACTGCAGGATGAGTGTCTCTGTAAAGGAAAGCAGATCGTACAGTGAATGTGACATTTTAAAAGCAAGGTCTATGGAAAATCTGATAGAACTACTGACAAGGTAACCTTCAGTAAGATTTTAACCAAGCAGTTTCTTATTTGCTTCTGATTTTGTCTGTTTAAGTTTAGGCAGAAAAAGAAAAATAGTTTTGAGAAACAATTGCCTTTTACTAAACATTTGTAATAAAAATGAATTTTTCATGTATAATGTTGTCTTGTCGTTCATTCTAACTAAAGCTAATGCCACTGGTAACCATTAATATTCATTTACATATCTCTCATAATTTTATTTCCTTTCTATAGAATTCAGTGTACTTCTGCTATACTCACAGAAAAGCACACCTCAAAATCAGCCCTGGAAAGTATTTTTCCAGTTCCAGACACTGCTGCAAACTCCAGAAGTCTGAGGATCCCAGTAGAAAAGGCTTAGTGTAGTCCAAGGACAGAAACCCTGGATTCTTTGTCGAGTCACTCTCTGCAACCTAAGCTTGCTAGTGGTCCTGAGGGACCCCAGTATGTCAGAGCCACTCTAGAATCCACTGCTGTAGAATTTGCTTGGAGGTGCTAGCACACGTTAGCAGCTGTAGAAAACCTTTGATTTTCTAGGGTAATGAGAAAAATAATTGGTGAATAGTCTTAAATGTGGTAGCTTTTCCTAGTCAATATCTCAGTTTTGATTGTGTAGCCCCTTTGTTTATTTTTTTTTAATTATTCTTCTCTAAGAGTTTGCTTACAAAGACACTTTAGTATGAGAGTCTTGTGAACAGCACTCTTTTGAGTGCCGCAGTATCTTTGAAATGACAGAATTCTACTGAAAGTCTGAATCTGACAGTTACTGGATATTATAATTATTAACTATTTATCCTGAGTAAAGAACAGCTTGCCTCTATTTGCCTACATACTTTCAGAGGGGAGGGTGCACTGGCTCAGGCTGCTTCTATGTCCATCTGCGCAGTGTGTTGAAATTCTTGGTCTAAGAGTGGCTGATGATAAATGATTGAATGCACAAGTCCATGAGGTAACGTTAGTCACCATTAACATGCATTGGTGCTCTTAAATGGAACACATTCTGCACAAATTCTGTAAAGCACTTTGTGTGCACGTTAACAGTGTGATGTGATGAAGGTTACATTTTCTTTTTAATTGAATTCATAGGTGTAAAACTAATTAAAAAGGCTTTGTAACATAAGCAAGCCTTTATTTCTTTGCATTTGTAAATATCAAGAGCTCCATCTTACTGTGTTTTTTCTTTCTGCACTCTGAAGGCACCGGGAGTTGTTCTCTAACGTTCTAGAGCAAGCTGGAAAATTGTCTAAGGGAATTGTCTAAGGGAGCTGGGATTGTTTAGTNTACCAGGCTGTGATACAACTGTGTTATGTCCACTGCTGTCAACGAAGGCCTTGCAGAAAAGAAGCCTTGGGTAGCAGGTGGTGCTTCCTGACACTGTTTGGTGCCAGCTGATGTAATGTTGCACTGCTTTGGGGAAAGGCAAAATTACATTCATAACAGTTCCATGAAGGTCATGTTGTACCTGGAGACTTGTCCCATTAAGTTTAGAATGAGTTTCCTTCACAATGTTTTTTCTCTGTTTTTCATAGTATTCACTATGGAAAGGGACTGCTATTTACATGGTGTGCTCTCACCCTTTGCTGATTTTCTTTGTTAGAGTATTTGAAGAATACTCATTCATTCCTCCTGGTTTGCTCCTCCTCCCTGCTCAGAATGACAAATGTGGGCACTGCTTTAAAGACTGTTCCCTGAGCTAAGTGTTCTTGGGATGCTGTCCCACAGATGTCAACAACAGCGTTTATTCTTTTTGTCATTGATGAGAGGTTATTGAAGCAAGTCTGGGCTGCCCTGGCCATGCTGCTCCTGAGTCTAAGCATGAATGTTAGAAGAAAAAATGTTGGCTAACAGGAACGTCTATGTAGCTTACTGTTCTGCATCAGCGTTTCACATGTGACTTACTTCCATTAATGCTTACTGTCTTTTATGTCTATGCTTTATGTTATTCTTTTGCCACTTTTACAGATAGTGGTTTTAAATAAGTAAATTATAAAGGAGCACACCATAACAATGCCAAGTAAATAAACCTTGGGAAGAAAACAGTCGAAGTCACTGAAAGGATGTTTCTCTCTTCCTTTATTCTCCCTTTCCTCTCTGGGCCATGGAGGGCCTTTACTGCAAACCACAGATGTCTTGACATGGACAGACTGTTCATGCTGTGTGGATGCAGATGGTTTTAGCAAGAGGGCTGAATGAGTTGTGCCCCTACTTTGGACATTGTATATCAACATAATAATACATGTATTGCCCTACTGGGAACCGTTGTCCCCCCTCTCACCTTACCCCACTCTGTGCACTGCTGTAGAGGCATCAAGGCTTCTGAGAACTGCGAGGAGGCAACGCAAAGTGTGTCACCTTGCCACCAGGAGACGTGGCATGGATCTGGAGACTGTTGGTCAGCATCAGGGTAGCACTATATTCAAACCAATGCCTGTGATCAAGGAAGCCTCATGAGGGGCAGCTCATCATCAAATGGGCAAAGCCATGCTGCAGTGCAAATGGGTTTTGGTGCAGCATTGCTCTGTTGGCAGGACTTTACACGTACGTTGGCAGCATGGCCTGTCACAGGAGTAAGTTTTCATGCACCAGGGGCAAACAGCCAGAGTTCCCACTTGCTACATGACCATGTGCTAATGTACCTGGATATATATTTTACTTTCACAAGTTGATCAAGCTCTATAGTCTTTATTTAAGACCTACACTTTGCCTTATGTGGATATTTCTTATTCAGAGAAAGATCTTACATTACAAAATCTCTCACTGCCTCACTCCCAGAGAGAAATATAGCCCTCCTAATCATGTTTCTCCCCAATACTTGGACCTGACTGCTATAATTGGTGTAATCCTTCTTTCTCTGTACGCAGGTGTGTGCATGAGCACACAAACACACACCCTCTGCCTCCTGTTCATTCCTCTGTTCCCATCATGGGAAGGTGTCTGTGTCCCTCAGATATTCACAGCACAGTAGTTTTCCCTCTTAAGATTTTTCTGTCACTTTGCACCTTCCTGGTCTTGCAAAGCCAGCATGGTTAGTGTTAAGGTAAAACACACAGCGAATACATCAAAGAGGGAGACCAAAAGCTTTTGATTTGATTTATCTGACACTAAGCCTTTAGTGTGATGCATCAATTGATGTTTCATTTTTATTATAGCACAATTGGCTATACAGACTAAACAGTGAGAGGTGTCCTTTTGATCTCTCCCAGCACATGAAAACAGGTGTCATAGTCCAGGGATTATGTAGGTCAGAGATTATTTGAAGAAGGATAAAGTAGAGCTACCAATTTTCTTAGCAACGATATCCAAAAGCATGAGATTCTATTTAAAATGCAGGCCTTCTTTCAGATAGGTCACTTATTTGTCATATACCCGTTCCCTGCTTAAACTGTGGAAGAAGGTTAGAATTTTTTTATTAAAAGAAAAAGGCAGGAATGAGTAATTATAACCCAAATCTGATTTCCCTCTGCAAAGTGAGCAGAGGTCTTTAATGCAGTAAGTGCTGGTGCTGGATTTCAATGAATGCAGCTGCATTTCTGAAGGACTGCTTTTACTGATTGCAAGAACCTCTCCTCCTATCAAACTGCGTATTGGTTGTATTAACCAGCAGTGTGTTGGTAGCACACTGTGGGTTTGTGCTAGAAAAGAGTGAAGGATCATATACCTGCTGTGTTGTTTTCAGCTGCTGAGGAGGCATATCCACGGCTGACTGCTCAGCTTTCATACAAATCTGTTTGCTTTTGGGTTTATTTAGAGCCTACAATTGAAAGTGTTTAAAATTGGTGGCAATAATCACAGACTCACAGAACTGTAGGAGTTGGAAGGGACCTCCAGAGATCATGGAGTCCAACCCCCTGCCAAAGCAGCTCCCTAGCCCAGGTTGCACAGGTAGGCGTCCAGGCGGGTCTGGAACGTCTCCAGAGAAGGAGACTCCACCACCTCTCTGTGCAGCCTGTGCCAGTGCTCCGTCACTGCACTGGGAAGAAGTTCCCACACACATTTGTGCGGAACTTCCTATGCTTCAGTTTGTGGCCATTTCCCCTCATCCTATCACTACACACTGCTGAGAAGAGTCCAGCCTCTACACTTGCTCTTGTTAAACCTCATATGGTTCCTTTCTGCCCAACTCTCCAATAATGTATTAGATGCCATCAACCCATTTCTCCTACTTAGTGTAGCTGTGTTCTGTTGATACGGATGTGTAAGTAGCGTCCAAGTATCTTATTACTGGGGTAAATAATTAAGAATTTCTGTGATCGTAGGACCAGCAATGGAGCAGGCCTACATCCCAATCATTAATGCAAATTTATTCCTCAAGTGGGTATAAGTTTGAAGCCATTTAAATGTGGTTAACACTGATTTATTCAGCCCATCAACTGACACAATTTTTACACATCTCACAGCACTTATCTTCAGTTACTGCCTCCACAAAAAGCACAATAGTTAGGTCCTATCTTGCAGCAGAAGTAGGAGGAAGTCTTATTAGCAAAGCATTTGACTAATAATTTATTTTGTAGACAGATGCTGAACGAAAGTGTTTAGTTCAGCTCTTTGCTCTAGTAGAAGGAACAATGATTAAGTTATATTTAAGAAGAGATTACTCTTTTGCTTCTGAGCTGCCTTCCAGCTTCTGCAGCGATGCATAGAAATGGAGCTGCTTGGGACCAAACGTGTGCAGTGCTGCAGCCACAGAGGCTATGGGGAGAATGGAAGTTGTGTGGCTTTGCTTTCCCAATACTTGCTTACTCTACCTCAAATACTGAGGGGCCTCTCTGCACTCAGAGCTGTCTGTTGCTTCCCGCAGAGAGGGAAGGAAAACCTCTGGACACCTCAGCTCTCTCCATTAAGGAACAGTTAACTCTGACAAAGCTCACAGCCGCTCTCTTCTGTATTCCTACCATGTCTGGACCGACCTCTCTTTGTGCCTAAAGGGAAATCGTTGAAGAAAGCCAAATGCACCACAGCACATCTGCTGCCCCTGCCTCCCAGCATGACTCCTGTCTGCTGCGTCCTTTCAGCACTGGGACAAGAAGACTGAATCTCAATTTGAGGTGGTCCTGCTGGGGGAAGCCAGCCCTGCTGATAGCACAGGAGAGAGGGAGTCACACTGGGAAACTGGTTGGGAATAGCCTACTTTTCCCACAGAGACTTGCAAGCATCACTGACCTCCTGTAGATCTCAGCTGTCTGTAGGGCATGCTCCCACAGTGATACCAGGAGGCGCTGTACTGTAGAAAGGCACGTCTAGAGGGGGATAAAAAGGTTCAGAAGGGGTGACACTGACAGAGGCAGGAAGGAGCAGAGCACCTCCACGTGTGGTGACCCCATGCAGGTGCTGGGCTGGGCTTCAGAAAGTGGTCAGCGTAGAAGAAATCAGTAGGTTGATAGCAGGCTTTGTTCAATCCCTGAAAAAAATGGGCCCTGTTTATTTCTGAGGTGTTCAATGAGAACTCAAACCCTACTGCTACATTGAAATGAATGAGTCTGAGATACTGATGTTTCTTCTATGCTTCTCTGAAGGATTGTCGCTGCCCGTCCAGCCAGATGCATGCGTGCACCAAACTGAAGACTTCTAGGTTTAGTGTTGTGCATACTGGGGCAGATGGATGTCCCTGTGTCCAGTGGGAGGTCATCCAGTGGCTGTGAAGTGGTTCTCTGTCTTCTGCACTACAGGAGAAATGAATGCCAAACAGACTGCCAGCAGCACTGTGCTATGTGGTACATACTTTCCAGGCTGCTTGTAGGTTGTCTCTTCCAGCTGATGGCCTTTGTATGTGGGTAGTGAAGGAATCATTGAACCCTGGTGTGATGAAACAAACACAACTGCTCTGAAGGCCCATGCATTGTGGCTGACTGTAAATTAGCTGAAAAACATAGTTTTTGTTGTTTGTTTATGTGTTAGGTTTTAAGGAAGAAGGCAGAATCTGTAAGAGATGCTTTAGGGCTGGATGAGATTGCTCTAGCTCTGCCTAAATAGTGGGAAGCTTGAAAATCAGCTACAGAGGTCCAGTTGATTTCTGGTGTAACTTAAGGGGAGGTCAGGTGCATAAATCGGGAGAAAAGAAAAAAAAAGAAGAACATGATGAGAAGAGAATAGTTTGGGCTCTACATCTCACTGAGGGATACCAGTGGTGACTCTGGGTTGAATATTGTTTGAAAATGCCATCAGAGGTAGGTTAAAAGCAGGAGTATTGTGAAAGGAAATGGATAACTGGGAAGGCAAGTACAGTTACTCCAGGGGTTTTCTGCTGCTCATGTGTGTGCACCTGGGGCCCACCAGGAGAGGGGCTGTTTGGAAGAGATGAAAGGTCATGTCAAATTGATTTAGTACCTACAAGGGTTATTGGTGTGCTGCTTAGACCCTAATCGGTGAGGTAGAAACTTGTGCTATTTGCTCAACTAAAAAATGTGTTTCGTCTCCCCCACCCCCCCAATTAAGAGCATTTGTAAACATAGAAATTTAGCCTGGTACATATAGGTATATGTTTAAAAGAAACCTACCTTCACGTGAAGGTGCAGGCTTCTCCTTAGTCATAGTACGTATTCACAGTACCCCAGAATTTAGATTTATTCTTAACCCTTGTGTTAATGCACTTTTTTTGTGCATTTAATTTCCATATTGTGGCAAAAAGCAGAGTTCTTGAATGAGCAGTACACTATGGGGACAAGAAATGCAGCAGAATGAGCACCAGATACTGTAGTTTTCTGCAATCCCATAACGTCTTGTACCAAAAGTAACAAATACTGGAGTATAAATTTGGAAAATAAAATGCAAAGTTATTTGTTCTGAAGTTCGCATTGCGAAGAAGATTGTGCTATATTATGTGAAGAAAGCATTGTTTTATAAGTGAGTACGATAGCCTGCAGGGAAAAAGAGAATGTGCACCTGATGAAAGTATGTGAAGCATAAACCAGGCGATAATACAAACTCTGAAGGTACATAAAAAGCTTAATCACAACTTATATATAGATTTTACGTCTCAAGAATATAATATATTACTTCTCAAGGACATTTCTGAATCTCCATACTAGCCTAGATACTAGAAATCAAGATTCTGTAATAGCTCATTCCTAAAGTAAGTTTCCTAATTTGAAATATTGCCATAATCCTCATTTAAGCACTTCGGAGCTTTCATCCCGAAGGAGCAGTAGCAGCATCTTCACTGGTAACAGAAAGGTGACCATCAAAGGGCAACAGGAGCCTATACCATGTGCAATGTTTTCTGCTGTCCATGGAAAGCAGATTGCTGACCACAACCATTTTCAAGTTTCTGATACTGGAGAAAGTGGCCAAATAGTCTTCTAATACTGAATTCTGACCTTTAGATTTATAGAAATGAAGATGTCCAGTGATTTTATATGTCTGGAGCAAGTACTGGTTACTCAAAAAGTAACCTCTTCTGGTTGCAGAGGCTTCTGAGATACTGACGTTTTCCTTCAAAGTATTAACATCTTTCTGATTAATGAGAAATGAGTGTTCTTGGCACTTTGAGGAACAAGGTTACTGGGCACAGTGGTGATGGGCTGGTAGCTGGACGAGATGGTCTTAGCGGTCTTTTCCAACCTTAAAGGTTCTATGAATTTATGATTATGGGGCTGAGTCCTGGCATAGAGGCTACTTCATGAAATGGCAGGAAGGATGTGACTTGTTCCTCCTTACCTGGGTATATTTGGTGAGTTAAGACAACAACATTAATTAAATTGGAATAATTACCATCTGCCTCAGTGAAAAATTCCAATAGCCTAAGCAAATATTAATACTGCCGGACAAACCATCTCTTTCAGGACTCAGTGGTGTGCAGTGCCAGTACTCAAACAGATTAAATCTAAGCAGAAATAAGGCAGGAAATAAGGCTACATCCCCTAGGATGATCAGAGCAAAAAGGAGTCTTGGCAGGTATTATCCCCTGAAAATAAGCCTGAAATGGCATATGATTGCTGTCTGTGTATACATCACGAATGCAACCACTAGGAGGAAAAGGAATTATTTAAACTAAGGAAGAGTCCTGGCATGGGAAAAGCCTCATATAAAGCAGCTGTTAGTAAAATTATGCTAAAAGTTAAACAAGCCTTGGAGAGCGGCGCGATTCTGGAATGCGCTTCCAGGGGAGTGGGAGCAAAGGCTGGCTACTTCTGACACAGAGCTAGTCAAGTTTATGAAGGGAATTCCTGTGTACTGCATAGAGTCATTGTCATGATAATAAGAACATATTAAATTTCAGTACTTTATTTATTTAGTGTCTTTGATCCAAAGCACTTATATAAAAAAGCAATAACGAAAATTCCTTTCAACCGGTACAATAAAAGTCATAATTCCTTGGGGTATTTCATTTTCTCTAGCAGAACGCAATTTGGACACGTTCCATTCAATACTCACAGAAATGACAGAGCATCAGCTCTATGAATAATAAATCTGAAACATAAGATAAGCTATAGGTTATTGAAATGATGTGTTGTAAAGTTTGGATCCAACCGTTGCAACGCTAAACTAATAACAGCTGAGGGAGTTTTTGTGACTCTTTGGCAAGTTTACAGGTCTCTTCCAATAACTGCCCTGGAAGTCACTGGTTTTAAGCTCTGTGAATCTGCTGATTGTGGAACAGAGATAAAACCACCGCTTGGGAGATTCTCTGTAGGCCCCAAACCCACAGACCTAATGGGAGCCCCACTGGCCTTGGCACCAGCGGGAGATTCTGCTTCCTCTGCAGTGTTTAGCTCAACTGGAGCGTGTGAATGTGCTACACAAGCCCACCTCTTCTTTCTCTTCTTTTGCTTATGGTATTTCAATCCCACAGGTAACTTGGGAATGAAAAATGTTTCACGTTTGGATGCCTAATTCAGCATCTTAGTTAATCTTTGGGGCCGTGTATACAGCTATTTGGTGCTTGGAGATAGAGAGCAACGTCTGAGTTCACAGCCTGTGCATGCTGTGCTGATATCTCTCAGAGTTTTGTTTTGGTAAGGCGGGGAAGGACCTGTTTCCCTCACAGTTTTCACGGCCTAAATCAACTGCTTATTGATCAGAGGGAACAGTGTTCTAAGCACAGTTTGTGTGAGGGTAAGTTATTTCCCATTGAATACTCTTTGGTAGATCACTGAAGTCTTATCCTGGGTGTTCAGCCTTCTGTTTTTAGGTAGAGCTGATACAACACCACCATCAGATGACAACCCTTGATAGACTGAAAGAGGACATATCCTTCCCATATTCTACCAATCTGGCTGCTTTAGTTTAGGTACCACTCCTTATTGCAGCACTTAAACACGGGCTTCCAAACAGGGCAATTTTAGTATTTCAGTTTCAGTGCCAACCTGCTTGGATGTATTTTCTGAACCTCTTCACAAGTTAAAAAGAAAAATAATCCATTGTTACTTGCTATGTAGTAAATGGGGTGGAAAAGCTGACGGATTCGAAAAGAAATGCCGCTGTGCCCTCTGAATGCCAGCGGGTTGTTACAGCACAGAGCACCAGAGGTGTTGGGAGAGGAAGCAGTTGGATCTGCCTGTTGGCTACAAGTGTTTGATCTCGGAACAGTTACATAAGGGAAAAGGCTGATCACTCTCTAAGTTTATGCAGATTCATGATTACTCTTGAGAACCCTCTCTCTCCTTTCTTAAATAAAAGTACAGGCCAGCCCTTGAGAGGGTTTGCATCGGCTGCGTCACAGAACCAGTGGGAGGATCTGCCCACAGTGCATGCAGCATTAAGCTCTTTTTCTGTATCTGTTCTTTTCTTAGGCCCTTGCACTCTTTCTCAGCTGTAACTTGTGAGTTCCTTTCTGAGGGAAAATGTGACTTGCGGGGCTTTTTATTTTTTATTTTTTTGCCCTAGAGTTTCCTTGGCAGAAAGCGTAATGGAATTGGCTGCCATCAACACCTGCTTTCAAGCTTTCCTGATAAAATTAGACTCTGTATCTCAGCGTCACATATGGCATCTTTATAATTAGTCTTTTTGCAGTATGTGAATGTCAGTTCCTAAAATGCTGCCTTGCACCGTTCATGTGGGAATATTTCTCTTCATTAAACAAATCCAGATTTTCCACTGGAGCTTCTAATTGTTGAGAACCCACGTCTTTGTATGCCTAATCTCAGAACCATGTGGATGGACTGAAATACAGAGTATCTCCAGTTTCACTGGAACCACGCTGCGTGCACATCCCTTCTGAGAGCAGGAACCTGAGGAGCCTCCACGGCCTCCAGACCTCGAGCTGCTTGTGGCAATGCAGCCTGGGAACACACAGCCACCAGAAATGAGGGCTGGGCTTCTCTGGAGGGCTCGGAACTGGCCTCATCTTGGAAACAGAGGTAGGCCTGTGCTGAAGAAAAAAGGAAGGAACTGCTGAAGGAAATACTACTGGACATAACATTTCCAAAAAAGAACGCTCAATTTTTAACACGTGCCTAAGAGTAAGCCAACTTCCATTGAAGTATGAAGCTTGGAGGTGTTTTCAGACGCGTAACAATTGGAATTACCAATCAGAAAGATGGAGAAGAATGGTCTCTTGTCAACGATTCGCAGGTGATTTTTTTAAGAACAGTTGTAAAACGCATTGGAAGTCTTACATCTGTCTTGAGATTGTCCTGAACTGCTACAGGTAACGGTACAGGTGATGGGTGCTTTGTTCATCATTAGTTTCACAGCTGAGAATTTTTATTCCATTTGGGTATGTTCATTTCTCTGCTCAAATGAGGAAATGCACAAAGTAACAAATCATCACTATACTGCTAGCACTAATGTCAGGGGAGTGGGAACATTCGGATGGAAAAGTCAGCATTCGGTGCCTATGCAACAGGAAGAGAATGTGCAAACTGTCAACTCGGAATATAAATTTCTTTAGTTTCTCAAGTGCAAAGTTAGTGCAGTGTCAGCAACACTATCTTCTAGGAAAAAAAAATAAAAAAAAAGGATGACAAATAGGAAAACATTTATAAACATAGCTCTTGATAGCTCTCATGCAAACTGCTGTCAGACTTGTACACTAATGCAGTGAATCATTCAGGCTCAGCTCACTGGGGGTACTCCTGCTCATATTGGTAAGGCTAGCCATAAGGGATTTCACTTTATAGGCGTAGTAGTCCCTTAAGTTGACTGACGGAACTTCTTTCATGCCATCTCCAAAATCACAGCTCCTCATGGCACTCTCTAACTGCTTCTGACGCCTATAAAAGTGGGAGAATTTGTTGAAGATGAGTGTAATGGGAAGCACTACCACCAGGATGCCGGCTAGGATGCATGCAGATGCCGTCAGCTTGCCAGCAGTGCTCCCTGGCACAACGTCCCCATAGCCCACTGTGGTCATGCTAACAGTGGCCCACCACCAGCAAGCGGGGATGGTGGCCAGCCCCTCGTTCTCTTCTTTTTCAATGGTGTAGGCCACTACTGAGAAAATGGAGATGCCAACAGAGAGGTAGAGTAAAAGGAGCCCTACCTCTCTGTAGCTGTACTTCAGGGTGGCTCCGAGGGACCTAAGACCCGTTGAGTGCCTAGCAAGCTTTAAGATGCGAAAGATCCTCATGAGCCTCAGGACTTGTGCAACCCTGCCTAAATTTGCCAAGGTCGGACTACTTTCCACCACCAAGTTGACAATTAAGGTAATATAAAATGGTAGGATAGACATTAGGTCAATCAAATTCAGGGCATGCTGGAAAAATTTTAAAAAGTCAGGAGCTACTGCAAATCTCGCCACCAGTTCAAAAGTGAACCATGCAATACCAAAGTGCTCCACGATTTCAAAGCGAGGGTCTTCCTCAGGGGTCCCGCTGCTGTCAATGATCTGGAAATCTGAGAGGCTGTTCAGGCACATGGTCACGATGGAGCCCAGCACCACCACGATGGAGAGCACACTGAAGATTCGGCTCAAGACTGAGTAGCCAGGATTATCCAGAGCAAGCCAGAGCTGCCTCCTGATGTTTCCAAAGGGTTGTTTGTCAAATTTAGAGGCATCATTGTAGAATGCCAAGATCTCATCAAAAGAAGATGTGGTGCTTTCCTGGTCACTTTGTTCCTCCCATTTCTCTTGATCTGGCTCCATTTTCCTCCCGTGGTAGCTGTAGCTGCAGCATGAGTCTATAAAGAACTCATTGATTCCCCAGTACTCAATCTCCTGGCTGAAAGAAAACACGCAGAGCTCGCCCATCACATGGAGCTTGCCAGTGTTGTAAAAGTGGAGCACGTAGGGGAAGAGCTCAGGGTTCCTGTCAAAATAAAACTCATTCTTGGTGTCATCATAGTCATCGCAGAGCTCCAGGATTGACTCCTTTGAGTGGCAGCTCAGCAGTTTGCCCAGTCTGGTCTCTGGGAACCTTAATAATGTGTTGGATCTCATCTTTTTCTTAAAGCCTCCAACGTTGATGCTGATCTCATTGTCTTCAAAATTCGCTTCGGTTAAAGCCTTCAGGCTCTGCCCTGTCATAGTGAGCTCCTTCCAAAGGTGTGTAGGAAATAAAAGCCTAGAATGCAATTGCACAAAGCATCAGCAGAATGGGCAAATCGGAAGCATGTTCATCCACTGACATTCTCCTTTCCTTTTTCCTTCTTTCTTTTTTTCTTTCTCTTTCATTCTTTCTTACTTTCTTTCTCCCTTCCTTCCTTTTCTTTGTCTCTCTCTTTTCGTTTCTGTCTCTCTTCCTATTATTTTTCCTTTCACCTCTTCCTTTCTCTTTCTCTCTCTTCCTCTCTGCTCTCTCTCTCATTTCTCTCTCCATTTCTCTTTCCTTTTCTTTCCTTTCTCCCCCTTATCTCTCTCTCTCCCTTTTCCCCCCCTTTCCTCCCTTTCCCCTTTTTCTCTCTCCCCCTGCCTACCGCACACACCGCTGCAGCT
>VXAB01011860.1:108893-186146 GCA_013399175.1 Odontophorus gujanensis
CCGGGAAGGGGGGGTGGATCCGCGGAGCCGCTCCGGGCGGGGACCCCACTCGCGGCCGGCGGGGCAGCGTGCTCCCGGGCTGCCCTACGCCGTCCCGGCGGCCGCGCACCTGCCCGGTCGCAGGGTCCGACCTCGAGTGCGGGATAACGGCTAACCGCGGGGCCGCCGACGGCGGCTCCTCCGCCCGCGCTGCGGGGAGATGTCCTTCCTCCCGCCGAGCCCGACACGAGGCCGAGGTTCCCGCGGGAGGTGCCGTGCCGCCGGCGCTCGGGGGCGGTGGCAGCGCACGGCGCGGCACACCCAGGCCGGGAGCTCACCCGCCGCCTTTCAGCCCCGACACCGCCCGCCCCGGCCGCTCCCGGCTGCGGGGGCTCCGCACCTGGCAGGGCTGCGGGGGTGATGCGGGCTGTGATGCTCCTCACCTGTTTCTTCCAGCCCCCAGCACCCCGCAGTTTGCTCCTCACACAACCCTGCTCACGGCAGGGGGTTGGAATTAGGTGACCTTTCAGGTCCCTTTCCAATCTAAGCCATTCCTTAATACGACCCTGCGATAAGTCAGCCCTGCTGCCTGCCAGCAGCCGGGTCTTCGGGTCCTGCTCAGGCTTCCCACTGGGGCACTGTGACCACCCCACCAGGTCCCACCGACACTGGTGTTGAGCAGATGGGGTTCCTGCGCCTCCTGAGACATGCCCACAGTGTTGCTCATGGGCCACAGCTCTGCAGCCCTCTGAGTATGTTTCTTCCTCCAGATGCTCTTCTTCTCTTTGAATCATACAATCTTACAATTGCCAAGGTTGGAAAAAACCTACAAGACCTGTTCAACTGACCACCTGCCACCAATATTTCCCACTCAGCTACACCCCTCAGTACAACATCTAAACATTTCTTGAACACCTCCACGGACAGCGACTCCACCACCTTGCTGGGCAACCCGTTACAGTGCCTGGCAACTCCCTGGGAGAAGAATGATTTCCTAATGTCCAACCTGAATCTCCCCTGGCGCCATTTGAAGCTGTTCCCTCTAGTCCTACCACTAGTTCCACGGGAGAAGAGGCTGACTGACCCTCACCTCACCACAACCTCTCACCAGATAGTTGTAGAGAATGATGAGGTCACCCCTGAGCCTCCTCTTCTCCACACTGAACAATCCACTTGAGCCTTGCTCTTGCTCAGCTCTCCTGCTGCAAGGGTGTTGGAGGAAGGCTGTCCTATAGTCTCCCTTTTCACTATGGACGCCCTGTGTGTCCCACCCACCTCCAGAGCAGCAGCTCCCATGGCAGCCTGTGACAGCCCGGTTGTCTCAGGGCTGATGGACCCACCCCTGAGACGATCTTACTCTCAGTGCCCAGGGCAGGGTTGTCAGGACACAGCTGGACACCACAGCTGGACACCACTCTGTCTGGAGGCCCCTCAGAATTCCCAGGGCAGAACAAAATTAACTCGTGTTCCTCAGTGACGTTGTGAGGAATGATGAGCTGCTGCCGTCAGTGCATCGTGCAGTGAGCTTTCACCAGCTCTGCACCATCCTGGATATCTAGCAGGGGCTTGGAACACTGCAGATTTGTTGAAGACGTATTTTTCGTTACTTTTCTTCCTTATTCTTAAATTAGATTTTTAATTTTTTCCCCTAATGCTGCTTTGGAAGAAATGGAGATACGCTCAGAGGATTTTCAAGCTTTTGTACATTTTCCTTTCCCATTAAGCTGCTTGTCTAAGAAAAAAATTATAGGCAGCCTCATATTCATTTTGGGAATTGCATTTATCCGTTTCTGTTATCTTTACTGCGGAAGGATCACTGGTCTCTCTCTAACCTGGGATCTTTATTTTCTCATTAAAGAACACAGTGAAGTTTCTGCACAGATATCAGAGATAACTCAAAGAGCAAAACTACATAACTGTATTAGGATACAACTCCTCCAAGTCCAATATAACTGCTCCTGTAATTAGGGCTAATTGCTTCAGCCAGAGCATTGTGCTAATAAGGTTAAACTGCCTCTAGCACCCAAGGTAGTAATCCAAAACTCATCTGAATGTTTCTGCAAGGCATCACTCTGCTCCTTGGACGCACGATCACTGACACGGTGCTTTTACATTTTCCAGTGGTGAGCACAGGGCACATTGCTGCAGACACTCCAACACTGGTGGAATCCAGGGCAAACGACCCACTTTGATCTGCCAGAGGGAATCAGACATGTCATTTTTCTGCTGTTGGGGAATTGCCTGTTGGAGTGGGAGGCAGATGGGTGACTAATATCACCTTAGGGCAATGTTGCAAATAACCAACTTTAATGGGGCGTGCTGGCTGTGCTTGGTGAGACCACGTGAAAGATACAGAGTTTGTTCCGCTGGTTCACATGGCACCATGTTAATTAGGGAGCTTGAGAAAGTGCCAGTGCTATATAAAGACCTGGACTATGTGCCCATGTCTGGCCAGGAGTACATATCAGCTATGGTGTGCTTCCCATGGCCATACCTGGATGCGTTGGCCATGTCCCCACACAACACCTGTGGCCCCGTTGGCAGTCCCACACTGTCCTGAGCTCAGTGCAGATGGGGATGTGGCACTGATGTCTGCAGTGCCTTGCCAGCTATGGGAGAAGTGAATCTACTTCTCCGGTTTGTACCGCATCTGCAGCACTAATGAAATATTGAATAGGATTTAAATGAGGATATTGGACCCAGCTCAGTTGTTTAATCAGCACTTCCACTGGTGGGTAGGCTTGCTTTGGAGTTGAGGCCACAAACCTCATTAGGCAGGAGGTGGAAAGTCTGCACGTAATGCTTACTGGAAGGTCCCCCTTTGCCTGGAGCCAGACTCAAACTCACATTCGTGCTGACCGCTTCCTTTTGCACCAGATGGGTTGGAAAATCCTGGAGTCTTAATGTGTTAGTTTAAGATCGATAGATACGATCTGTTTTTCTTTGCAAAACCTCTCAGGCAGCTGGGAGCGAAGCTTTCCTGACAACATTCCTACTACCACGACCGCTGACTGCGGCCAGCTGGTGCATGTGTTCAAAAGAACAAAAATATTTTTGCAGATAATGCTCATTTAAATACTGGAAAAGGTCTATTGCAGAATATTGCCAAGTCAGAAAGAATGAATAAGTTGACAATGGTTTTAAACAAATTCAGAAAGCCTGCTTCCCCCTCTGGAAGTTTATACAAGGGATCTGAGCACAGCCAGAATTGGACTGAACCTGACAGACGGAAGGTGCTGCAGAGGGCTGTTCCCAACGTGCCTTGCCTTTACCTTCCCACCAGTGAGGTCTCACAGCTCACAACCGCCCATGGCCAGCTTTTGCCAACTGAGAAAGCCAAGGCCAACCCAGCTACGGGGCCTTCCAGCTCTGCTGGGAAGAAGGATGTTGTGCCCCCCTCGGCACCAGGCAACCAGCAGTGCCATTTGCTCATGAACCTGCTCCTTACATAAGTGTCCTGCCTGACATGTCTGATTTCTCAGGAGGGAAAGAATCTCTGTAAGTTGCTGTGGCATTTGCAACATGAAACTGGGGAGGGAGTTCCACCTGGCAGAGTGGAACATCCCAATACAGTTTTGCTGTGAGGACTGCAGTCTGTGCTGAGCTGACCTGCTCAGCCACTGTTCCACTGCCCCTGGTGCTCCACTGCAAGGGGCACACGAAGGTGATGATCTCAGCAGACCCCGTGGGCAGCACTGTCTTCCTTGAATAAATCACCATATAGCAGAGTCATGGAGTACAAGAGAGGATCATTCTGAGCTTGGTTCCCATTTAGTACAGCTTACAGAATTTCAGCCTTTAGCACCCTACTGAACACCGGTGTCTGAGCTGGATTGGATGAGCCAGCCCTACAGACCCCTCTGAGAGGAGCCTGCAATGGGTCTGCTTACATGATCATTCCGTTTGGGATGACCAGCTCCAGTACTATGGCTTGGTTTACACTGAGGCTGAGACCCGTATTCTTTCTAGGTAAAAATGGTGCAAAAGCTGAGACATGAGAGTATTTCTAATGCACACCAGCACAAATGGGCATTCAGTCCGCAGCCTTCATCTAGTCCATATAACCTTTGAGTCACCTATAGCATGCACATTATGCCCTAGCACTAGGTGTTCCACCTTAACAAGCTGCTCCGAATGAGCCACACTGGTTGCTAGTGGACTCCTACACCTAGCTCAGGTGTAGGAGTCTGCACTGCAGGTGCTCTGTGTTATAGGAGGTGCATGACTGTACTTTGGGGTTTTTAAAGCACTTCCAGTAGCAGTAAGCAACAAGGAAGAAGGGTTTTCAAGGAATGCAATTTGGATTTAAGATGGTGAGCTAATGCTGTCCAGCTGCTGCCTTCCCTGTGACACCAGTACTGTCAGCGATAGGCCAACCTCTGATATTGAGCTGAATGGAAGCAGGGAGAAAGAAAATCTTGCTTGGATGCAGGTTAAGGCTTTAAACTGCGACTATAAAGCCTAGTTCTGGTCTATCAGACAGCTAACATGGAGCATACAAAGGCCATTCTACCTGCATTTGGAACCTACCCTCACATTTCTTTCCTTACATTTCTCAGACTTATGTATTCCTAGAGGACAAAGACAGAGGAAATACAGCAACAGCACAGACCCCCTGGGCAAGTGGTGTACTCACATATGATCTACTCTTGCTGAGAGCTTGCCTACAAACAGCATTCTGCCTCCATTCTTTTTTCTGTGAATATTTGATGAAGATTGTGAAAATGTGACTTGTTCTAAACAAGTGAAAAAAAGCACTTTACCATAGCAAGAATATTTGAGGTCATTTGTATCTATCTATCTATCTATCTATCTATCTACCTATCTATCTGTCTGTCTGTCTGTCTGTCTGTCTGTCTATCTATCTACATATATACCTGTGGCATAGGAATCTCCATCTTGAATAAAGAAAACAAGCTCAACACAACAAGAGAGAGCAGTCCTTGCTTGGAAACAATTTACTCCAGAAGCACAACTATGAGAAAAACTCTCCTAAATGAAATCTGTTTCAGCGTAGGTGGAAAACTGATGTTGATTATGAAAGCAGCATGCAGGAGGGCAGGAGAAACCTCTGTAGTGAAATGACCCAATCACAACAGCTCTCCCAGCACCCTGGAGCAGCCCAGGGCCATGCAGCACTGCACACAGCTCCATATACAGGTCAGTGAGCTTCAGGTCAGGCTTGTTTGGTGCTGGGATGGTGGGACATCTCCAGTGTTGTCACCCTTGCCTGCCACGGGTATCAGGATTATATACTTCTTAGCAATTCCTGACTCTTCTTCTGTCTGTTTGGAATTATGGATGCTTTAGATCATTCTGTGTTTCAAATAACTATTAACAACACTGAAATTAGAATCATAGATACAGAGAATCATTAGAGTTGGAAGTGACCTTTAAAGGTCATCTTGTGTAACTCCCCTGCAATGAACAGGGAAATGCACAGCTAGATCAGGTTGCCCAGGGCCTGATCAGCTTCGCCTTAAAAGTCTCCAGGGATGGGGTATCCACCGCATCTCTGGGCAACATGTTCCAGTGCCCCACCACCCTCACTGTTAAAGACTTTTTTCTTATATCTAACCTAAATCTACCCTCCTTAAGCTTGAAACCATTTCCCCTTGTTCTATCCCAACAGACCCTGCTAAAGAGTTTGTCCCCTTCTTTCCTGTAGCTTCCCTTTAGATACTGAAAGGCCGCTCTCAGATCTCCTGGGAGCCTTTTATCCTCCAGTCTGAACAGCCCCAGCTCTCTCAGCCTGTCCTCATAGGAGAACTGTTCCATCCCTTGAATCATTTCTCTGGCTCCCCTGGGCACACTCCAGCAGGTCTGTACCTCTCCTGTACTGAGGACTTGCACACCTGGGGCAGACTCACCTCCCTCCCCCTGCTGACCACACTTCTTTTCATGCTTCCCAGGATACAGTTGGCTTTCTGGGCTATGATGGCACATTGCTGGCTCATGTCCAGCTTCCCAACCACCGTTACCTCACGGACCCTTTCAGAATATGCTTGTAACAGCCCCAAAAGTGCTTCTGCTGCCAGTGGTTCCTGGTCCCAATTCTTCAGTTTCCGATGGGTGCCCAATTCTTCCCAGCAGTAAAGTCGCACCATGCACCACATACTCTACCATGAGACCTGCCCCATCACCTCTCACACCCTGTTAGCACAGACCTAGCTGGCATGCTCCACTCTGCATTGGATCAACCATGGAGTGCCCTTCTCTTTCTATGTGTAACCTCAATGCAGGGCAAGGACAGACCTGAGATCCTTATTATACGGCCAGCACTCACACACCGTGAGGCTGGCCTATGCTGGGCCAGATAGAGTTTGAAGTCCTAAATGTTGCTTAACCTCAGAAATATTAAGGGAGCATAAATGCTGCACTTTACCTGTCCAAACGTATTTAGTTCATTACTGAAAAAATTAAAGCTTAACTAATTAAAGGATGAAATAATACAAATAAAAAGAAATGGAAACAGGCATGCTAGTAGCGTTCCCTGCATGTCCCTAAATGTTTCTGCAGAGACAGAGCAGAAAACACACTATCTGCATGTCACACCTGTGTTGTCTCTGCCACTTCATGCTACCCAAGCAGCCTGATGCTTCATGCCTGTTGACCAGTTTCTTAAAAGTCCTGGACCATTCAATCTGACATATAAAACCTGTCAAGACCAGCCTCTCTGAGACTTGTTTGCAATATCCATTACTATGTTTGCCTGAGTTGTGATTTGTTGACTACGATCTGTGTTGTGTTTTTGTTTTGAGTAAGTGCCACCTGGAAGCTGCAATTTTAGAAACTAAGAAGGAAAATGACTTTGGGCAGCTTTCCATTTCTATTCCATATTGGGTGGATCAGAGCACAGAGAGGTGAAATGTTGCTGGTTCTTCCTGGGCTGAGGTTTTGTTTCCTTCTGAGTGCTGTAGGTGACCTGCTACATTATCCACTGTATAGTCCTGAAGATGAATGCTTTCTGTTCTCTGTAAGATCCTCAGTCCCCATGAGCAGAAAAAGCTATCTCAAGAAACATATAAGAAAAGAGCTGTCCATTTGTCTTTTACCACGTGATCTTGTATGTCAATTCTGCTTCCTAGGAAAGAGGGAGAGACCATATTCTGTCCTGAGAGAAAAACTCGTGTAAGTCCTTGGAAGTCTCTATAGTAGAGGTCATAGAGCTTTCGGTGGAAAGATTTTTGGGAACTAACATAAGTTTTGAGTCCAGATCTGATTACAGATGACTATCAGGGACTCCAGTACAGCATCTGGTGACTGAGGGAACTGGGGTCTTTCAGTTTGGAGAAGAGGAGGCTCAGGGGAGAACTTACTGTTCTCTTCAATGACCTGAAAGAAAGTTGTGAAGTGGTGGGGATTAGCCTCTTCTCGCAGGTAACAGTGATAGGATGAGAGGTAATGGCCTTAAGCTGTATCAGGGCAGGTTCAGGTTGGGTATTAGTAAGAATTTCTTACCAGAAGGAGTGGTGATGCTTTGGCACAGGCTGCCTAGGGAGGTGGTGGAGTCAATATTCCTGGAGGTGTTCAAGAAATGTGTAGATGTGGCACTGAAGTGGCACATGATGAGTGGGCATGGTGGAGATGGGTTGATGTTGGAGTACGCAATCTCAGTGGTCTTTTCCAACCTTAATCCTATGGTTTGTGCATCTCAGAGCAGAATCAGAAGCTACTAGTTCCTATCTTCTACACATGTCTCCCTGCATACAGTAACAGCATTGTCTGGTCTTTATGAAGCCACTCAACACCACAGCTTTTATCTTCACAATTCTTGCAATGGGTTTAGGTAGTTCATCAGGCCCTCCAGCGTCCACAGTTCACTTCAGTTTTACCAGCTACTCCACCAGGAAAAGAGCAAAACTGGGAGGCTGAGGTAGTAACTGCACAAAAGGAAGGGTCCCAGCACAGGTACATTCTTACTGCCCAGTACTGCCCAAGGAAAGGAGTGAAGGGCTTATTGCAATGACCTGGCTTCCTGAGGCTCCCCAGGACAAGTGCTATGAGGACTCTCTCCCAGTTTGTGTCCTTTGGACCAGTTAACATTGCCTCATAAACCACCATGTGCAAAACTTGCCATCTGGCAATTTAAGACAGATCTCTCTCCTTGGACTGCCTGTAGCACATAGCCTCAAAGGGCACTGCTTAAGAGATAAGTAACCATTATGCTCATCCAACAGGATATCTTTCTGTAATGGAGAGCTGCCTTCAGCAATTTCTCCTCTTTTAGTGACAAACCAAAACACAAAGAGAAAAATGTTCTGCCACACAAAGCCTTATTGTGATTTCTATAGATATTTTTCGGAAAAAAAAAATTCTGCTCAGTGGAAAACAGATAATCAACTTCAAACTTCTATTCTGCAATAACTGCCCACACAGCAAATGGAATTTAAGAACTTTTCCATAGCGTGCTTAATGCTTATGTCACCATTTTGGGACAGCATCCTCCACCTCTTCAATAGTGATAATGAACTGTTTGCAGCAACAGTGCATCTGTGTGCAGTGGTAGTACCTTTCCTGAAAGGTATCTCCAATGCAACCTGGGTTGTAATTTATCTCAGAGGTCTGATGTGACCATCTGAGGGTGTGATTGGGAGTTTACACATTCTTACATCTTTCCGAACACGTTCTGGTTGTTAAGGAATCTCTCACTGGTGGATGAAGGATCAAGAAGATATTTCCTTTGGATTCACTTTGGTATTTTTTGGATTGTATTTAAACTAAGACGAAGCCAGCTTGAAAAGAAAAAGAAATTATCCCTCAAACCCCACGAAAACAAATCACTAAATAAGAATCTAATTAATGTTTCCCACTGTTATCATGGAACAAAAAGTTTTCAGTCTCTGAAACATGTCGGGACATCTGTGCTCAGTTTCTACACACAATGCAGAAAGTCCAAAACATCATGGGAAACCTTTTTCTGAAGGGATGCCAGTCCTGATCCATGCTCTGAAGGGTTTCATATGGTTCAGATCAGTTTATAAAAAAGCCCATGAACTGTTCTATCCTAAGCTAACAGGATTTTAATCTTCACATTTTTTAACCTTAATTCTGCAAAGCATTTAATGATATACTTAATTATAACCAATTCTGGTCTTCAGAATCATGCTTTTCCTAGGACTCCTGGGGTTTGTTTTTTCATTAATAAAGACTGAGAGGAAATAATACAGTCATTTTTTTCAAGAGCATGCTATGGCATTCATTTAAACCTCACCATTCCACTCTCTGACGTTCACTGGGTACAAAGAGGAGTGTGGGCCAGCGTGTTGTGAGTACAGGGAACATGCATTCCATTTTGTTTGTTTTTCTTTTCAACCCACTGCTTTGTGGAGCAATTCTGAACTTTGCTGCAGTCAGGATATTACACTAACCAGCTGCTGAACAAAGACTTCAGCGAATCTAGGTCAGGTCTAATTTGTGAAGCCAGTGGAGTTAGTCACTATGGCAGCTTTCTGAAAGGTACAGATGGAGAATCCATGAGCTGTGGGAACAGAATTACGGGGCTTCTTCTCGCCATCAGTTTTAATGCAATTTGTTTTATTTCCTTTTCCAGGAGTTCTTTTTCTCAGAGTTCCTAGTAAAAGAGAGATTAAATGTGACAGCCACATCTGTTTTAGGAAATTCCCGTGGAGATATCAGATTGGTAGCTGGCTCAAGCAATGCTAAAAGTGAATGCTTCTGGTCTGAACAGGTGGCCTATGAACGTTATGAAAAATCTGTAGCTTTTTATAGTGACTTTCATCTGAGGTTCTCAGAGTGCTCTATAAATATCAGTTGATCAAGCCTTACAGCATCCCTGTGAGGTGATCACTTTGTAATTGAAGGGAGTGGGTTTTATGGCTCACAAGTTTGCTGCTGACTGTGAAATCCTATTTGTGACTCACACAATCTGCCACAAGTACAGCAGATGTATTGCTGCTGTGCCTGGAAATAAGAGCTGTCTGAGATGCGGTGGTCCTTGTTCCATTCTTACAAAGGTTCTTCTTTCCTTCCAATTTGCTCTACTGTCCCTTGTTCTTCCATCCACTTTTCCCTATATCCTCTGCCAAGTGCATGCGCTGGCAATGTTTGCTTTTGGAAGTCCCACCTTGTGCCACGTTTTCCAGACAGAACTTGACACAGATTCATGTTTACAGATTGCTTCTCTGCAGTTCCTTGAACAAAATTTGTGCCGAGATGTACCTCAGCCAGCCAAGGCATGGTGGGAGGGAGAGCAGCAGTGAAATTCTGCTCTCCATTCTCAGTATTGCTGAATGTAACTTTTGTGTTTCACAGGAAACTCAGCTTATTTCAGAGTGGAGTTTTGATGTAAGATACAGTATTAATGTGTATGCATCTATGTATACGTGTGTGTATGTATGCACTATTTATTGCATACAATGTTTCTTAACCTTTAGGACAGGACTTTGGTTCAAACAATCTTTTATTAATTTTTGTTTTCTATAGCTGTAAAACTTTATAATGAGCACACATCAACTCTTACTAAATATACTTAAAATTCAGCTTATTTCTAACTGCATCCTCTTGGGAAAGAGCTTTGGCCCTTACAAAGACTCTGTCACTTCATAGAATCACAGAATTATAGAATCATAGAATCGTTTGAGCTGGAAGGGACATTTAAAGGGTCACCTAGTCCAACTCTCCTGCGACGAGCAGGGACACCTACAGCTACATCAGATGCTCAGAGCCCCATCCACCCTGACATTGAACATCTCCAGAGATGGGGCATCCACCACATCTCTGGGCAACCTGTTCCAGTGCCACATCACCCTTATTGTAAAAAGCTTCTTCCTTACATATAATCTAAACCTCCCCTCTTCTAGTTTGAAACCATTTCTCCTTGTCCTATCACAACAGACCCCACTAAAGAGGCTGTTCCCTTCTTTCTTATAGCTCCCCTATAAATACTGAAAAGATTAATTCCTTCAGTAAGATGTGGTTTGGGGGTATGGAGGAGGATCAGTATTGCACGTTGCTGCTTGGATAAAGCATGGACAAAAATGCACGTTGCTGTTTGGATAAAGACATGAAATTTTGTTGCCTGTGTGATGACACTCAGGTTATAAATATCAGCTTCTGACAATGTCGACCCACAACCCATAACGCTCACTGCAAATCCTAGTTGGTTCTTTCAAGCATTCTGTAAAATGATTTCTATTTCAGCCTGAAAAGCAAGTCCTGTCTCCCACAGTGTTAGTCTGGTACTTGAACTGCATATTATGTCACTCGTTAAACAAGGCTGATAATAGAAACTCTATTCCCAGACAATATTTGTAGCAAACTAAAAACCTTAAATGAAAAGATATTTGGGGTTCGTGTGCTATGACACTAAAAAAGAACCTGACTTGAGATTTACAGAGGGTTTTAATTTTAAATACGTTTTAATTTCTATTCAAATTTTGCTTTATATTTTAAATTTACCCCATATCCATAGCAGTTGGCGCATGTAGATTCCCAAATTGATCGTGACCTCTGGGCATTGCCATGATATAAACACTGAACAAAAGTAACTACTGATAAAAAAAAATGGGCAAGTTATTTCTTGTCTTGATTTGTTATTTAAAAGATTTCCATGGACATGTGTTGTTCCTATTATACAGCTACCAATAGAGATTAATAGCATGGCCAGTGTGTGAGGACTGTGTTACCGAATTTAAAAGCAAAGGATTCTTTCCAATGGCTGAACCCAAATGACTGAGTTCAGCTTGCAGCCCATTCATGTTTTGGCTATATCACAACATGCTGCAGATGTGTCAGCAAACAGCTCTGAATAATCAAATGGAACCAAAAACTGCCTGGGAGAAAGTGGAAATTCATCTTTAGGAGAGGAAGCAAGGAGGAAGTTTACTACTGTAAAAGTTTATTCTATACCCCAAAGATGGGAGCAAGGAGGATGGAGTTAAAATACATAATAGCGAGCAAACCTTTGTACATTGAGAGCATCCAGTTCTCAACACAGCAAACAGTAACCTAGAAACATATGTGGTGTGCAATAACACTCATAAATCTTAAGAGATTATGTGTTCCTAATGTGAGACTTCAGACTGATCTATTTTGTTAAGTGCCAAACTTCAACATGATTCAATCAAGTTTTACTTAATCTGAATTTATTTACTCTTGGTGATGATGATTCATTGAACATGCCTGTAGTCCATTCTGTTGAACTAATTTATCAGGCATTTTGATGGACTGGTGATTTGTCTTCCCTGAACATTTCATGGTTTATTTATTTATATCATCTGGTTTGTGTAGAACAAGTACAGCAGTTCTGCTAAGAATTAAACATTCCTCAGTGATGCCTTTAGTAACAGGAAACGCTTTCTAGATAGGTATTCTTATTGCAGTGTAGCCAAATAACAAAGCCAGGAAAATTTCTCTTATCTACGTATCCAATTCCTCTCACTAAATTCCTGTGTTAATCTGGGTAGATTTGTATTAGAGACACAACCTTGGAAAGATGGAGGGACAAGAGTGGTGAGGCTTCTCTGCTCAGGACATGAGGTTTTCCTGGAGGTTGGCCCAGAAGCATAGGTCAGAAGAAGAAACAAGACATGAAGGGCTTACCTACATTGCCAAGTGAACATGGGATTACCTGGCAGAGAGGCCTTTCCATGATAGTTGGTTCATTTGGATGATGAAAGCATAAAACCAGGCAGGACTTTCAGTCAGTGTGAATGCATTCCCAGAACTGTTCCTGAATTGCTGTTCTATACTGAAATATGTGTCTGTGACCCCTCTGCTGTGACCACTAACTACTGATCAAGTACAAGCAGCTGGAAGGCCTACCTTCAATGCAAGTATGTTGCTTGGGCCTTCTCTTTTCCAAGGGGATATATTTCATCTGGCGATTTTCAGAAGGATGTTCAACTCTCTACCTATGGAAGAATTAAAGAGCAAACAGGTGAATGAAGCTAACTGTTTCCCGGAGTGTTCATTTTATATATGGGTGGGTGCAGAATGAGAATATGGAATAGGATGAAGCAGAACACAACAGCACAGCAGGGTCTTCCAAGGGGGAACAGACAGGTAGGACTGGGCTCTGCAGTGCTGGAGTCATGGGCATTACTAAAGCCAGTTCAGTGATGGGCCATTGAGGCATTCAGTGTACTGGAGCACCTGACATAGGAGCAGTGACTAAGAGAGCAGGGGCTGTACAGCCAAGGGGAGAGCAGGCTGAGGAGGATCTCAGCTATGTGCATAAATTGGGTGAAGAAGGCTGAATCAGACATGGCAATGGGCACAAACAGAAATACAGGAAATTCCATTAAGACTAAAGAAAAAAAAAGCAGCTTTTCAAAAAACGGTGGATTGATCACTGTCACAGGCTGCCTGGAGAGGTTCTGAGTCTCCATCTTTGCAGCTATTCAAAACTGGACCTAGCTTCTTAGGTGACCTGACCCTGCTTTGGGCAGAGACCGACTAGAGACTCCCTAGAGATGACTGCCAGCCTCAACTATTATGTGATTCTGTGAGATTCAATTATAAAATCTCAAGTACACATTAGTGCAGATGGTAGTGGTGAGCTGAGCACTTCAATCTATCAGGTAGGTGTCAGGCCTCTTGACTCTTAGGCACATCATGTTCTTTTGTTGAGCAAACAGTGAGTATAAATTACAGATCAAGCATCATTAGTGGTACAACAAAACTAGAACGTGCACACTGATATATAGCATGGCTATCAGTTATGAGGGCATAAGAAGCAGGTGTGATTCAAATACCAATTGGATATGCTTTATTTATTTCTGGTCAAGGACTGGTGTTCCTGCCATATCACTGAATCTTATCAAAGATAGCAGATTTTGGCCCCTTTGCCTGCCATTGCTGTTTCAAGGCCTGCATCAGCCCTCAACTTGTCTCAAAGACCTCCTTCTGACTTGAGTCATTGGGGATTTTGCCTAGTTGTTAAGAAAGAAACTGTAAAAATCTAATGTTACTTATGCCGTAAGTGACTGGGGTTGTAAGTAGCACCAATCATGGCAAAAATATGTCCTTTTATTCTCTGATAAGTTCTGGCTTCCCAGTGTACTGCTTTGCTGTGCAGGCTAGCTAGACTAGATACATTCCAATCAGTGTGTATCTGAGGACAGTGAACTGCATGTAAGGTATCCCTAACATGCTTAAACACATGCTTTCATCTTGTCTTCTTTCACGTGGTTTCTGAGTGTTATTAATAATAATATCATTTATTTTCCATGACTGATTCTGTGATTCCTGCCTCTGTATCTTAAATGCAATACATCAAGCCCCAGCTTATTTTCATCTGCAGGGAAATGCATCAGGCATCTTTGGTTATTCTATGTATTTAGAGCTGGAAGACCCATCTGTATACAGGTCTGAATTTATTAAGCAGTCAGAGGTACTTCAAATCTGGTTGTTTTATAAGTATTCCTGTATAACTTTTGAGGCAAGAGGCGTTGCCAAGAAGAAATTAATTGGGTCTTCACATGTAGACATAAGTATTAGATCACGTATGATTTTTTAACATGGGAAACCAGCCATACTTGAATAATAAAATGTATTTATATATACCTACTTTTACTTACTAGTGTACTCACTGGTACTAGTTGTCCAGAAACAGGAGTCAATGTTGTTGGATGTACGTAAAATGTGTAGAAGATCAGGACTGAAATCTATGCTCTTAGTTTTACTTTACGTTCAGAAATCAGCACAGGAACCGTGCACAGATTCAGGACTAAATTTTCTGTCCACTGTGGGTTATTTGTCCCTGGCATCAGTGGAGACAGATGTAGCCAAGTGACCCACTTTTAACAATGTGACTTTATTTTATTATAACTAGGGGATAGTTAGCATGCTGATATGCTATAAACATAACAAAGCCTGAGAGAAAGAAGCTGAAGTGACAGAAGGAGTTAAAAATCTGTTTGAGAAATATCTTTTTTCAAGAAAAGAGGATGTACCATTCTTTTCTTCTGGAATGCTTAAACCATGTCTGAAGATATGCAAATGCAAATACCATCTGAGGATGGTATTTAATGTGTTGTTATTAGCAACTCTGGCAGGATATCTCCATAGACCTGATGAAATGTGCAGAGGATATAAGAGTTCCAGTTCTGCTGTTTACCCAGCTGCGGATCAGCTGATTCCATATAAGAAATTTATCTTTCCACTTTGCTTTTGTAAAAACCTAAAGAATTATTTGAAACTATAAAAAGAACAAACCCATAAGAAAAGAACACCATAACTGTCAAGCCAAGACAGAGCACGCCAGAACTAAAGCTGCCATAATTCAGGTCCACTGTGTGCATTGTCATCCCATTTCTAATTGTATGACCACAGACTGAGGGTTATTTTTTTTGTGGGTTTATTTTATTTATTTAATTTTTTTCACTGCACAGGATGGACCTGCTGTGGGATGAATCATGGTTACCTCACTGCAGAAACTCTGGAATTTGGAGGGTGATGGTGGAGGATTTCAAGACAGGAAAGGATTGTACTGTGGTTTGGGAAACTGAGTGTTGTCCTGGTATTGGATTTTGTTGCTATTATGGATTTTGTTGTTATTATCTTGAGCATCATTCCTATGAAATGCTGGGCTGCTCACTGAACTCAGAAATTTTCACAGATGGTAACTGCTCTTCTGGAAATCCTGACAACTGGAACTGGGTGAATAGTCACTATTATGGGAACTGTGCTTTGAAGATATGTTGTAGATCCTGAAAAAAAACACAACAGTGAAACACCATTCTTAAACATCTCTAATGAGAAACCATAGTTACTTTTTCTTTCAACAATTTTGACTTTTATGTTTTTACACCTCAGCTACCATGAGTAAACATGTAAGTTCATATTCCCTCCTCATCTTCAGGAGCCCCAAGAAGATAAATTATCTGTGTTTGCAGAACACCAGGGTCCTGCAGAGGAGAAGAGCATAAAATGCCTTTTGAGGAATAAGTAGCTGTTTTTCAGTGCTGTGTCAGATGATTGGGTTCCATTCTTAGAATAACTAAGAATATTAAGATTATCAAATACTGATGCCACAATTTACATATAGTGAATTAGCTGAGAACCATGGCAAAGACTTTGAAAGTTCATTTAATCCACTTCCCTGCCTGACATCGGGATATTCTAGGCTTAATATATTCCTCTTAGGCACTTGCTTAAGTGATGGGCTTTTCACAGTCTCCTTGCATAATTTTCCATTTCTTTACTTTCCTCACTGTTAAGAAGTCTTTTCTAGTAGCTGTCTGAAATCTCCTGTCCTGCGTGCCCAGGGGAGCAGGAGGTTTCTCCATGGTACATGCAACATATCTGGAGGGCTGTGTCCAGCTCTGGGCTTCAATACAAGAGAGACATGGATATATCAGAATGTGTCCAGTGAAGAGCCTTGGAGGTGTTAAAGGGACTCAAGCATCCAGTGTGCAGGGATGCACTGAGATGGCACTGTTTAGCCTGTAGGAGAGAGCTCTTCAATGTGCATAGGTATCTGAGGAGGGGGTGTGAAGATGGGACCAGTCTCTTCTCAGTGGTGCCCAGTGAAAGGACTAGAGGCATCGAGCACAAACTCGAAAATGGGAAATTACATTGAGAAAAAGCTTCTTCAGTGCAAAGGTGGTCTAGTACTGGCACAAAGATGATACAGAGCCTCCATCCTTGGAAGTATTTAAACCTCATGGGACATGACCTGGGGCAACTGACTCTGCTTTGAGCACGGACTGACTAGATGACCGCCAGAAGTTGCCATTGTGCTATTTGGTGACTCTAGTAGCAGTGTGTAGAGGGCATGAGCAATTCCTCCTGGGAAATGAAGATAGTGGGTGACTATTTGTTCATTAAAATTGAAGGCAACTGTTTTACTCCTGTATAATAAGTAGAATCAAAGCAGAACTACTTGATGTTTGAGCACCTTTCGTGAGTCTGTATGGTGGGACTCCTCCCTTGCTCCTAGAATGGGGAGTTTGGGTCCTTCCCAGCTCCCTGCAGTGAGGTGTAATTGGTTGTTTCTTCAGAAATTTACTTCCATCTTCGTGTAGTTTTTCAAAAACATTAACTATTTGTCTAACTTAGGAAATACAGCTTGTTGCCAAGTCTAATGCTTCTGTCACCAGCGATATATTAAAATGCTCCTCGTTTTCACTTCTGTCCTTATCTTCTTCAGACAGCTGGAAAGTCTGTTCTCACCGTCTTACAGTTGAAAACATGATTTTCAATGCATTTATTCTTTCATTTTCCTCTTCTCCTTACCTTCACCCTGGAGTATGAGATCTCATTTTACAATGCATTATAGCTTCTTGTCTGGGGAAAGGACTTATCTAAATGAAGGGTAATTTTCCAGTGTATCCTGAACATTCTTGTGGTGCACATGAGAGGTTTAATGCCTTAAAACAATGATCCTGTAAGATATTAGTACCAGATTAACCTACTCCGTGAGCAAAACTAGAATTCAAAATTCCTTTGCCCTTTTCACGTTACCCTCAGATTGCCTAAATTCCTGAGCCATCTGCATGCCTGCCAGCCAAGTTCCTCTTAATCATCAGCTTCTCGTCCTGCTTCCAGAGCCATCCAAATCTGTACTGTGTTGAACAGCCGCCGTGGAAGTTAACTGTCTACTCTGCCACCCTATCTTTTTTATTTTTTCTCTTGAAGTTTTATCATGTCTGTTCCCTTCTCCTGGAAAAAAAGGCTGCGTGAATGTCTTACTCTAACGCTGCTTTAGAGCAGTTACTCCTGAGGAATGATGACGCATGTTTTCTTGGGACTGCAAGCCAAACCTGTGGTCTACTTACTGCATGGTGAAAATATCATATTCATTCGTCATCATGCAACACAATAAACCCTTGAGGGGATACAAGGAGTAGAAGCATCAACAGGAGGGATGGTAACCACCACTCCTCCTGCTAGGCTGAGTGGTTAGGACTCTCCAGAGAGCTGTGAGGTGCGGGTTCAAATTCAGCATGGTGAAAAGGGGAATGAGCTCAGGTCTCCACTGTCCCCAGTGAATGCTCCAGCCCCTGAACTGTGACTTGTTAAGGTTCCTGATCTGAACATAACTTTTTCCTCAGCAGTGCCTCCTGGCAGCTCCTTGGCCTCTCTCTCATCTTTGTGTCCTCAGTAGTTGTCCCCAGGTTTTGCCTCCCAGACAACTATGTTGTCTAGGCAGTTGAGGGGACGGAAAAGCCCATCTCTTTGAATTTTACAACAGATGAGATGCATCAGCAGATAAATCTGGACTATGGTCACTCTGACTGTCATTACCCTGTATACTCATTCTGTTCATCCTTTCAAAGACAAAAAACCTGTTTTCTCTTGTGTCTTTCTGCAGTCCAGCTTTAAGAGACTCAGAAAGAAGAAAAGTCAGACCCTTTCACAGGTCGCTGTTTCACAAGGCAGCACAGCTCACCTTGTTACCGAACCAGACTATATTTCTTTTAGCTTCTTTCTGACCCTTGTTCCTCCCCAGTCCATAAATCAGTCCTCCTCCTCCTTTGTGGTGTTTACACTGTCCAAGTAGATAGAAGTCCCCGGCGTGGTTCCTCACCTCCAGCAGATTGTCTCAGCATTAACGCCTCAGCACTCTCTGATCTCTTTGCTCAGCTGTCATGCAGCCAAACTCATCTCACTGACTTAATTCCTCATAAATCAATAGGTCCAGATACTTACCCTCTGTCTTCCTTTGGGATGACTCTGTTCCACAAGCTCACAGCCAGTTTGCTGGACTCAGCCATTATTAGGACCTTCTGCCTCCCTCCTTTAAGCACATTTCTCCGCTTCATATCTGCACTTTAGGCTGTGCTTCCTCCTGCAGATCGTTGCCTTTTGCCCATCCACTTGGCTCCCACTTTGTTATTTCCAGCCTGTCTAGGTCTCTTTGTGTTTTGTGTCTGTCCCCATTGGTTTACACAACACCTCTCTAATTCATACGAGTCATTACATCAAATATAAATTGAATGAATGTGTTTACTGCTTCCTTCCAGATCGTACATAGACATTAAATAAAACCAGACTTAGAGCAGATTTCTAGCCCTCTCTCCCTCCCCTCCCCACAACCAATCCATGCCCCAGATACTTTCCCATCGGCTCTTTATATTTATCTTTCATCCCTCTTTGTTTATGGACTCACAGCCTGTGTTCAATCTCTATGACAGCACGCATTTCCCAGCCAACTTACATCCATTTTTCATGGCATGTTTTGTAGCTGAGGCTTTACTCAGGATTGGCTGTAGGCTAGTTCTTCGTTCCCTTTATCTTTTTTTTCTAAATCAATAAAAAAGGAGCGATTGCATATTTGGGGGGCAAAAATAAGTCTTAATTAACTCTCTGGGATGATTTTCATGGTCTTAAGCAAATGAAACATCACTGATGGTGTGGATTGTACATGAAATTTCCCTATGCTCCTCACTGTATATGGAATACATTAATCCAATTGTATGAGTACTTACTAATTTAGTCCCTTAAGAGTGTAAAATATGGGTCGTGATGACCAGTCAGTTATTATTCTGTGTTGGCTCTAATTTGCCTCCCACCAGCAAATACTTAATCCATCTGCTTAGGAAGGTCTTGAATTTGTAGCAAGAGGAATTAGATTGTCATAGACAAACTTTGAGAAAAAAATTGTGGCTGATCAGGGATGGTGGAGGTAAGAAGGAGATTCACATGTTAGAATGTCATCTCCAGCAGAGCCAATATCCCTCCTGCACTGCAGACCTGCACTATGGCTGCAGCAACCTGGACTTTGAAGACAGGATCAGGGAACAGGAAGCACTGCAGCTCATCTGTTACCATTGTCACACCCCAGCAGGATGCTGCCATGGCTCAGCCATGCAGCTGGTGCAGAGAAAGCAATGGGAGGAATCATAGAGATCTTGCAGGAAAGACAGGCATGTGGGGATTAATGTTATTGACCCATGATAAAGAAGAGAAATGCTGTGTAAGGTTTCCATTCCACTGTTAGACATTTTACTTCTCCGAATTCCATTGGTGCTGTGAAGTACAAATTAAGCATCTTTTACTTCCACAAAAAAGATATCTCAACATCTTGCCAATTTCTTCTGGCCCTTTCATTTAGGGGCAGAATTTAATCCTTTCAGTACTCTCATTTTCCTCTGCTATCTCACTATCTGCTTTCTTTTTCTCTGCTTTCTGAAGAGATATTTGAACTCTCTCAGCTCCTGTACCTGTATACTGGATCTCAAGCAGGGAAAGCATCTGTGGGAAGAAAGGTATAATTCTACCTGGAAAATAGCCCAAAGGGTAATTTGGGTGAGTAAAAATGATTTGCCAACACTTCCCTTTCAACACCACGTTCCTGCCTTACTTTGATCTGTGATGCTTTCAAATCATTTTAAGAAGTTGGGGAGGACATTATGTTGTTATGGTACAGTATCAGTTGCATACAGATGTTAGACATCTATTGGGAGAGTATAAAGAAGCATTAAAACAGTCTTGGTCAACTTGACTGGCTTTACAATCACCCCATGGCTTTAGGATAGAGGCTATGCAAGGAGGCCTTTCAGAATGAGCAGGGCATGTGGATGTACCTTGAGCTTGAGCTAAATTTGGATCTTGAGGAAGACCTAATAGTATAGAAAAAAGGAGAATCAAGACTCAATGGAGAGATAAAACAGAGGGTGTGTGCAGAGCTGTAGGTGAAGGCTGTGTATGAGCTCCAATGTGACATGACCTAACACACGGTCCAGCAGATAGCTGGGTAGGAAGCAGAGCCAGCAGCCATGATCCTGGGAGGCTTATGAGAAGGACGGGAGAAGCCATGGACTATTCAGTACAAGGAGACCATGCTCAGCAACCAGGTGGAGGGTACATGACCCAGTGTAGGGTTCTGCACTGAGAATTCAGTAAATTAAATGTGTGCAGGCTGAGTATCTGGCACTGAGGTTAACAGGCACAGGGCCTTATTTATTTATGCCTGTTAGTTCACTTAGCTTCCAAAAAAGGATGAGTGCATGCAAACCCTAACTTGATCTACATCCCACATTATGCCTTTGAACTGTTTAGGAGTGTTTGTTGGCATGGCCCCAAGGCATGACAAGGGTTGTTCTTACAACCTTACAGTTACTGTGATGTAGTTCAGGGCTTAGGAACATCCACTGGTGCTTTATAATTTACTTACAGAGATGAGGCTGTATAAACAGCAAGGGACAAGACAGAGCATAGATCAGGATTTGGAGAAAAGGTCAACACCATGGAGTCCAAACAGTATGGCAGGGTCCTGGGATTGGGATCAGTCAACCCTGCAGCAAGAGCTAGTAAGAACACTAGAAAGGAGAGGCAGGGCAAGGCGTGATTAAGAACCAGGAACCAGAAACAACCAACCCTTCAGGAGTCACTGAATGCAGCAGGCTCATAGAGGTAAATCCACTGCAGCTCTTGTGTCAGAAGGTTCTGCTGCTGAAGGACTGAATATGTATTCTCAGTAGGCACACACAAACACACATATACAGTGCATACAGACAGTCACTCTACACAAGGATAACTGCATAGATTTACTCTTACAAGTTATCAGCACTCACAGAAACACAAACAGCAACAAAGGCCTCATCTTGTTTCCCTCCACGGGTAATCAAGATAAAAGTCCTCTAGTAGTAAATACACGTGTAGAATCACAGAATGGCCTGGATTGAAAAGGACCATAAAGATCATCTAGTTTCAACCCCCCTGCTGCGGGCAGGGTTGTCAAACACTAGACCAGGCTGCCCAGAGCCACATCCAGCCTTGTCTTGAATGCCTCCAGGGCTGGGGCATCCACAATCTCTCTGGGCAACCTGTTCCAGTGTGTCACCACCCTCTGAGTGAAAAACTTCCTCCTAATATCTAACCCAAATCTCCCATCTTAGTTTAAAACCATTCCCCCTTGTCCTATCACTATCAACCCATGTAACAGTCATCCCCTCTCCTATTGATATGCTCACTACAAGTACTTAAAGGCAACAATGAAATCTCCCCAGAGCCTTCTCTTCTCCAAGCTAAACAAGCCCAGTTCCCTCAACCTTTCTTCATAGGAGAAGTGCTCCAGCACTCCAATCATCTTAGCGACCCTCCTCTGGACCTGTTCCAAGAGTTCTGCATCTTTCTTGTGCTGGGGGCCCCAGGCCTGGATGCACATGGATCCCTTAAGCAACTGGCCCGAGACACTATGTCTACCCAGCAGCATTTCCTAGATCCCATGTTTCTCTAGTTGCTGGCAAGTGAATATATGAGCCCCCAAGGCCAGTCTGCAGTCTCTACAGTCTCTGTTGCTAACAGACAGACGCACGTCCCCCATGGCACAGCAAAGTCAGCAACCAGCCTACTCAAACACTGATGCTTGTCTTTAGCTGCCTCTTGTACAGAGATGCACACATACACACAAGCACATGCACACACAGACAGCTGGAGCTCTCAGTTGCCCCTGAGGGTCCACAGTCTGCCCAGGAGCTGTCACACACCTTCTGGTGCTAGCTGTTCCTGTGGTCCAGCTCACAGACCTGCATGCATGCAGCCCAGCCTCATGGTTACCCTGATCTTCGGCTTATGACCACTTAGTCCAGCTTGACGTTTGTTAGCAATCACGTGTTGACATATGAGCTCACACTTGCTCCAGTTGCCAACTTCTCAGGCCAGTGTGCCCTTATTGCTTATGGTCCAAAGCTAGTTGCTGGCAGCTAGGCCTCCAATCACACTCATGCATGTAGATAAGAATCCATTCACATTGGAAAATAGAGACGGAGTTTTATCAGAAAACGGAACAAACTGAGTTTATCAGGTGCAAGCCATGGCCAGGTAAACATAATAATCAGCCAAGTGTCTACATCCAACAAGCCCCTTTTATTTCTTTGTCCTTCTCTCTTCCATGCTTGTTTCTCCCAAACAACCTAGTTCACTCCTCTTCACAACCTGTGTCCCTTCTAAACATCCTGTACTGAGTCCCATACCTGTAAGGTGCTTTGGGGATCCTTTTCATTGACTCACCTTGCTGTGTGCCATGCCTGGACCATGGGTGCAAGAGAGCCCAAGGGACAGCCCTCAGGAGGGTTGGTTTAAGGTCTCTTTCTCTGATAACAGTTTTTAACAGACAAAAACCAGAAATCCCACATAGAAGTCATATTTTAGAAAGAAAATACAGGAAGAACATAAGGTAAACATGAAGAAATATATGAATGCAAAACTTATGAAAAGGTAAAAAACATGGTTACTGGTTAGATTGGTAAGCAAGTCAGGAACACCTGTGCTGATGTCTAGTAGTCATGCCATCAAGACAGTTGGTGATGGAGAAGACAGATTTGCATCCTTCCTATGAAGGGAGCAATGGATGAATACTTCTGGTTGAAACAAAAGGTGCCAGTTTAAACTCCAGCATAGTGTGTTCCACTTCACCCACAATCAAAAATACATTTTCCTTATAGCTGGAGTATTGGGATCAGGATATACTTTTAAAAATTAGTTATACAAAAGCATCAACACTGACCCTGCAGGGAGTGTCACTGCTTGGTGGCTGGGCAGTCAGGTCAGCGCTGAGCAGATTGAGTACTTTGGGTCTTACACCTCTTCTTATGAAGTTGTGTGAGGACATACAGTAGATGTGTTACCTTGTAAAGCACTTGGGAATGCTGTGAGAATGCCTGAACAGAAAGTGAAACCTATACAAATTGAGTGCATTATTTGGGCAAGAAAACTGCCATGATACACATGCATGGGGACCACTGAACAGAGCATTTATTTCCTTATTTCTATTTATTTCCTAGCACCTATGAGTGCATTAATGGGATGGTTATTGACACTTGAGTAAAGGAGCAGAAAGATCTGGGATGTCTCATTGATTTGTGCATAGGTGTCACTGTGGTGCTGGAGATGTTGGTAAATAAGGATATGACATGGGTGTCTTGGCCTCAGCAGGATGTTTGTTCTAGAGTCACATGCTTTTTGTGGGGAGGATTCAAATGGTAAGGGGTACAATATGAAGAAATTACTTTTATGAATGAAGGTTATTAGTGTTTTGTCAGCCTCACCTAAAACACAAGGAACAAAGACAGCAGTAGCTGTGGATCCATCTGTTGAGGAATGGGGAGATCAGTAATTTTTGCTCTTCAGCACAGTTAGCATAAATGCTGCTCACAGAGATCCCAACTCTTGGAGAGCATAGGAATAACAAGGCAGAAAATCTTATTTTCAATACTCTTAGGAACCAGATTTTCAGCTTTATTTTTCACCTAAGCCTGTATTAGGAGAAAGTGTGCCATGGTAAAGGAATAGCTGGAATGCTTTGTCTTGCTGTGATTCCTTTAGGGCTAAAAGTATTAAATGGTACTAGGCTCTCCAACTCAGTTTGAAGACAGAATACAACAGAGGATTAGAAGCCACTAACCTGGCTCCTCAGTCCCTGCTCCTCAGTTTCACTAAACAGTCTCAACTGTTTTGAAGGATCTGGGCTTTTCTGCTCATGAGTGAAAAATGTTCTCAATGACTGTGTTTATAATTGCACAAAGCATTGCTTGCATCAAGCCACATACCTAAGTGCTATGCGTAAAAGGGTAAAGCCACCCTTGGTTTGAATAAAGTTGAACTGCAGAAATCATTAAGATATTCCTTTTCAGCCAGCATGGTGATTCCAGAGAGAGGGTCCCTAGAGCAGAGGCACACAACATTGAGCTGCCAGTGCAATTCCCAGCCCCACGCACTGTGCTGAAACCACATCTGCAGTAATGACACCAGTCTTGGATGGCTTGGTGTGGAAAATTATGGCAAGCTCAGGCCTCTGGAGAGAGGAAAAGGGAAGGGTTTAGAGTGACTTTGCACCTGCAAAAAAGTGTGCTGCTATTACAATGCCCAGCATCAGCCAGACTTTGCTCCAGGGAGGCCTGGAGTGCTTTAGAAAGCTTTTTGCAACAGCTATGGTCGCTATAAACACAAACGGAGAAAGCAGCTATTAAAAGATCTTTGAAAGGCTCTCTGTTGGTTTCTGCTCTCTCTAGCTGCCTTTGGAAAGGTTAAGGATGCAGTGAATGCCAAATGATAAGCTTTACAGTCCCCAGCACTCCTGAGACCTGAAAGAAATCTGCTGGTAATTGTTTTAAACTAATGATTCCCTGCAGGTTGATTGGTGCTTATGTGCCTAGGGCTGAGAGGCTGTAGTTACAGAAGTTATGAAAACAAATTTCCTCTGTGTTAAGGAATGCCAAGCTGCCTGCTCAGCTTAACCCACTTCCATATTTCTTGTTTTAAGGTCTGTTTGCAAACTCTGATTTGGGCACTGCTGATTAAATGGCCTCCTGCAAGGACCTTCTGAGACAAATCCCAAACCACAGTAGGGCACTGATAGCAGAACCATCTCTCCTGGTTACATTACAGGGACTTCAGTGTGTTGCATTTAATGCAAATCACATTGATTATTAGGCTTCTGGGAGTTTCCCTCCTATGGAAAAATAATAAAACCTATAATACTATCAACAGGTGGGAGTTGTGTTTAGTCCCAGCCTGTGACTAACTACCTCTCAAAGGTACTAATGTGGGCTGGAACTGGAAAATCACCTGGTTTCCAGACAGGCCACCAAGGAGGCTTTGTTCTGGGCCTGGATCCCCCAGAGGACTTGGATACACAGCTCCTGTGTACCAGAGCACAAAGTACATTTCCCAAACACCCTCATTCAGTAACTGTTTAATTTTGGAAACACCTTAGGTCCCTGGGGGAAAGTTACAAAAAAGACAGATGCCTGCTGCAAGTTAGCATCAGATTCCCAGAGCCAGGTGGATGCAGAGCCATGACCATGCCTGCCTGGACATGGTGTGAGTGGCCACAGGCAGATTGGAAGCTGCTGGCTTTGAGCTGGCGCTCGGGGTCAGCACTGCCCATAGTAGGAGAAGCTGAATCGGAATGTCCTGAGAATCCTGAATTCACAGTTTACTGAGGCTGCAAATCCCGTGCTCCTAAGGCCACCTGCCCTCAGTTGAGCAGAGCATGCCTTGGTGGTAGCAGTGGGGATGCACCTAGTGACTCCGGAAGGCAGAGAAGGAACAGGTGGAAGCAGGACCAACTGTAGAAGGAATAAAAGGAGATGTTCTGGTGTCCTGGGACAGACATGAAATTAGAGATCTGGACTATTTAAAAGCAGTGCATGAAGAGCCAGGTCTTACCTCTAACCACACTTTGTACTTGTACCAACACAAGGAAAATATGATTTCTATCATCAAAGGGTCAGCTTTGCATAACCAGGCCATCTTCATCTTGCAGGAGAGCTACTGGGAAGCTACAAGCAGGGCAGAAAAGGATGGATTGTGGTTTTTCACTAACACTCCCAGCAGAGCTGAGAGAAAGAGTTATTCTCATAGCTTTCATCCCTATGCAGAGTGAAGATCAGATCTGCAGACCCCCAGCAACTCTTGGATGCTCAGTGTGTCAGATCTGACAAAAAGTCCCCTGCGGCAGAGTTGTCTGCACGATGTCAGCTGTGGGATGGCTGCAGAGACTGATGAGGTAAGGGTATAGTAATGGCCATTCAGGTGACTGTGCAACCCACACATTCAAAGGCAGGACTGACCAAATGTTCTCTACTGGTTATGGAAAACTTCTGAGAAAATGTATCTGTCCAGGCTATCTACATGACAGGTGATTTGGGCCTCAAACATAACATTAGGTCCAGACTTGGCAGGCAATAAAGACATAATACCTACATTTTCAGCTCTCTTTTGAAACAATTTCATTTAGTTAGTCTTATTTTTGGAGGTCCATCAGTAACGGTGCTGTTCCCATTATTATTTCTAGTGTCTTTTTTTTCATAATCTCCAACCCTGAAACGGTAGCCCAGACCCTGAATTTTTCCATTATGTGCAGGGATTGAAATCATTCCATAAATGCCTCAGCAAATAGGACATGAGCTTCTCTGGGAACCTGTGCATTTTATGTAAGATGAGTGTGTGATCATTTTGAACTCAAGGGCTATTTTTGTGGTGTGGGAGAGAGAAAGGCAGTCAGAGCTGGGAGCCTGGATGATTTCAGAGGCATGCTGAGTTTTACCAGGAGAGGTGAACTTTTCGCCCCTCTGGAGCTTGAGCCCTTCAATGCAATTACTACTGCATCTTCTGAAAATCTAAACAAAGCCAGCATTGGGGAAATATTTGTTATTATCCACAGAGGGAAGAGATAGGCATGATATACCAACAAAAAGGAATATATTCTTTTCTTGAAGAATTTAATTTGATCACAAGCAGAGTGGGAAGCTTGGTTCCTAGCGCAGTATTATTATTCAATCTGTCTGCATGAAACCTGCTCTTTCAGAATCAGCAGGACCTTCACAAATCTTGTAATAGGCAGCTGCTGCCTAAAGTAATGTAACACAGACCAACCAGCCTATTGAAGGCAAGAACAGTAGATTGACGGCACATTCATGGTTTTCTTTGAAAGTCATGAATTGATTACAACCCTTTCTGAGAAATATCCCTACCTATTGCAATACTCTGCTCAGCTACATTTAGCTGTGAGCTTCCAAGTCAAATAAGCCAGTAAGTGCATATGCATTTATGTTTCTCTTGGTAATCATGACCTTTCCATAGTATTCTGCAGGCAAATGCTCTAGCTGTCAGTGATATACTACAGATGCAAGTTTCTCTGTCAAATAAAGCTGTGCACTAGACATGCAATCTCATTGCTATTGAAATAAAATCAACATGGAAATATTTTTATATCTACAGTAACTTAAATTAGCAGAAAAATTGCAACTGACTATAATCCCCAAGCAACTAAATGGTATGCATTTTGGAGCTTGCTTCTCTAATATATTGACTACTGCAATCAATATGGTCTGCATCATCTACATGAAAAGAGTGCTTTCTTCCCATCCGTACAATAAGGCACATAATCGCCTCTGCAGGCCAAGAAATCCTTCGGCAAATGTACAAACAAATACAACAACAAGTATCTGAACAATTTCTGTCAGTGATGTTTTTGATAGTATCTGTCACCTCATTTTAGATTTCATTAAGTGATATGTATCACTGGCCAATCAAAACTGATGGTTAGCCATTCCAAGAACATTTCTCTGCCTATTACACTTGTTATGAGATGAGGCAAATTTTCAGCAACACAGCTTATAGATTTGGGGGATTTTTAAGACCAGAAGGAACTGCCAGCTGAGCCCAACCTCCTGTGTATCTCCAGCTATTCAGTTATTTCTACTGAGTCCAAGAACTAGGGCTTCTTTAAATGAAAGTTAACTTGCAGAAAGGCATTCAGACTTAAGTAGGGAACATTAACGAGAGAATTATGGAAAATACATCCCTTCCAACTTTTTTCCCAGTGGTTAATTGTTCTCACCACTAAGAATCTGTGCTTGATTTCCAATGTGAATTCACTTGGCTTTACCTCCCATCCATGCTTCTCGTTAAGCTTTTCTCCATGAATATGAAGTGCCCCTCCAAATCAGGTACTTTTTTCTATTATCATGGTAGCAAATTAGTTCCTTATCATCTTTTTTTAAACCCGTTTAGCAGCCTTATCTCTTTAAGTCTCCCAGAATAAGGCAATTTCTCTGGTGCTTCAATAATTTTATGTCTTTTTGCATCATCTTCAGTTTCCCAGAAGGACTCTAAGAAGCTTGAGAAAGAAATAGCTGGTGATATGCTGTACTGTGGTTTCAATGCCCATAATCGGTGGCAGACTTCAGTTCCTTCTGCTCACTATCTCATTCTCTATGAATTGGCATTTTCTGGTAATGGATTTGTTTAATGGGAGTTGTAGCTGGGCAAATGGGAAAATCCTAGTCCAAGCCACCCATTCAAAGCAAATATCCCTCCACTCTGAAAATATTTAGCATCCATTCCTTGTTCAGTAGTGTACTAAATAGAATTTACCTGTATTACCAAGTATTTAGAATCAGTACAGAGTCCTAGTCTTACACTGTTGAACCTTCACAGTTACTCACCTTTCTGTTGCCAAATATCTTATTAGTAATGATTTTATGCTTGTGTCACTGGTGAAGTTACTAGAAGTGCCAGGCTCAGCACTTACCCTGACAGAGCCTTAACAAAGCCAACCATTTGATAATGGCCATCATTATGGTATGTCAGTTCCTCACTAGCTTGATGCTCACTTGGTTGGTACTTTCTAATGCTATGATCAAAGCATTGTGTAATACTAGATCTGGTGTCTTGCAGAGGTGGAAGTGCATTCTTTGTACAGATATGCCTTTACCAAACAGAGATGTGTCAGAAGAACAGTGGAGTTGTTGGAAAAGAATTTATATATTTACCTGTGTATATTTATAAACTCCCTGAATAATCCACGATCAGATCTAGGAATGTGAACAGTAACACTTCTTTGTTCTATAACTGCCCACTTTCGTAGATGCCCCGTGCACTGGAGCCCACTGAAGAGTCAGCCTCTCCCTCCACCACCCATCCAAGAACAACCATGCTTGTCTTCTTGCTCATGCTGCTCATCTCACTCATATCCAGCAGGCAGGAAAGATATTGCCACTGGGGAGGCAATTTGTAGCTCCATTAATTTCAGGTTAAGAAAAGGAAGCCAAACGGGGTGCTAGCCCAGCCCAATGCTGTTGACTGAGAGCCTCTTTACCCGCAGGATAGTCATTTCTCCCCCATAGTTTTGTCTTCTGAAAATCCACTGTGACTTTTCTATGTGAAACACTTCCCCAGATGTTAGGAAGCCTTAGATAGGCTATAGTAGCCCTGCATGTGCCCACTTGGTGACCTTCTCCATTCTTCTCCAAGGATCCTTTGCAACTGGGAACACCACTTCTGCCTAAACAGGGCAGCTTCAGGTTAATTTCAGAGTGCCAGAGCAGTTCAGGTACACCATTTGAACTGAGTTTGCTGTGTAGGACTTGGATGGCAATTGCAACAAACCTGAGTGGCCCCCGCTGCAAATCATGTGAGGACTTTTTCTTCTCTCTTGCAACTTCTCCCTCAGATTTGATGATTTCTCCATGGTGGCTGGGCTCTGCTTTGTTCCTTTGTAACTGAAGAAGCACACTGCAAGTTTGTGGGTTTCTGAAGAAGTGTCACCCTTTATTGTTCATGTGCAGTAATGATATTAAAAATAAACCAGTCAGTTGTCATAGACCAGGAACATGCATATGAATTAGAAACAGACAGTAAGTAATATCTGGGAAAATTCAAATAATCAAAAACTTAGAGGGTTTTAGTCAAGTTCAGGTAGGTCACAGGTAAAGCTTTTTGAAAATGGGATCATTAAATGTGTTTGTATGAACTGCGAGTGTATTTTAGTGAAGCAAATTTTAACTCAGACTTTACAATTTTTCCTGTAGGGTCTGCAGCCCAAGGCCTGCCACGCTGAGTTACTGCGAGAAAGGCAGGAGAGGAAATTGAGCAGAAACTAGCTATGAATAGAAACCACACTAACTCAATTATTCCCGGTCTTGAGCCTGAATATAAAATGGGTGCCATTAAAATATGGATATTTTACACCATGACTGATTGTCTCTCTCTTGACAAAGACTTGAGAATTCAAAATATTCTTCAGTCAGAGAAAGCTTGAAACTACTGGGAGCGGACATTCAACATTGAATGCTGTCTTCTGTAAAGGATGACATACCTTGTCAACAGTTTACAGGCTGGTTCGGCCCAGTTCTGTGACAATGGGGCGGGAGACCCATGGTCCCATGCCCCAGGGAAGGGGGAAAGTGAAAAAGGAGAAGGCAGCGATCCACGGAGCTGGAGCATTAACTCTTCAACTCCCAATGCACTACATGATGTTATGATGTGGAATACCAGTAACAAAAATCATAAAACCATGACAACCTCCATGGGAATGATACAGAACATGCATAGGTGTAACTCAATGCGCTCCCTCTTCTTTCCTCTGTGCAGAAGCACTCTGGTGAGTGCTAAGGGATTCTAATCTTCTGGGAGTACGATGTGAAGGCTGTGGGACAGGCTTGGACTGTTTGCAACGATATCTTACCTGATGCTGATGTGTCATCATGGTTTATTTGTTCAAATGAGCTGTGCACCCATGGAGTGAAGATTTGGTTTCTTTATCCACACTACAAGCAGCTTTCCAAGGGGCTGTTGTGTACCAGACTGTCATTCTGTAAGCCAATGGAGTGTTGCTCCATGTTATGGGCTGGTGGCAAAGTTACTCTTTGACACGGAAAAACTCAGCATAAGAGACAGTACTGCCAACACTGATTCTAACACAAGTGTTATCATATTTCTGTTTTTTTCTTGGAGTTTCACAGAGAAGTAATTGAGTGAGAATCTTAAGCTTTATTTAAAGAAAGAAGGGCAGCATAGGAAAAACTCAAAATGTGATGCACACACATCCCAATCCCTCAGAAAACAAGGAGAAAAAGTAGTGAAAGGATCAACTGATCTGTTAAACAGCTTCTACTTAAACTGACTTTGTGATTTATATTTTGTTGATGTTTCTCCTGAATGTTCAACAGCTTTGGGCCATTCAGATTCTAAGGCAAGAAACTGGATGGAAAGCAACAGAGAAAACTGAGTTAACAAGCTGCATTGTCATGGGCATTCCCATCAGCTGAGGTAAAAGAGCATCTTGGCCTTGCGTGCCTCCTGTTTTCAAACTAGCACCTGAGCTTACGGGTAGTCAGGGTGTAGCTCTGTGCCAGATGAATGCAGGCCAGGGTGTGTCTGCTTCAGCTGTGGCCTCTGTTGAGCCAATGCCCGGAGCACCTATGGTGTGCAAGAGGCCTGTGTCAGACCTTGGGGCTGGGGAGGTGACGTTGGTAAAGGGCTGAGGGGACAGCCAGGTCTGAGAGGGCCTTTTGGAGCTTTCTGTGTGCATAAGAGGCTGTTGGTGGTCTCGGGCATCTCTCTCATCTCTGAGTGCCATCTCTACGGTCCCTGTTCCTGTTGTATTAAGAGAGGACCCTTGCCTGTGGTAAGGGGAAGGTGGGGCTGCTGGGTTAATATTTCTCACATAGACACTGACTGTGGGGATGTCTTCAGTCATGAGATGTGGCAAGGGAACAGGATGGCTACAAACAGGTCTGAGCCAGTCTGGGTAAGGAAATGAACTCATGGCCAGTAATAATATCAAATGGACAATAGAAAAATTGCAGCTGTGAGCCTGGAATACAACACAAATGTAAAATAAACCTTAAAAGCCCCTAGAGAGAACTGCAGAGGTGCCTCCACCCTCTTAGGTTGTCAGCAAACTTCTCAATGGCAAAGAGAATGGAAGGCATCAAAATGCACTTAAAGCTCTGCATCCCTGCAGGCTCATAATGTGTGCACCACGTAACTCAAGAAACACAGGAAGACAACATTATTTAACTCTTTCTATATCATCTTTTTTATTTTTCCAAGAGGAGGAGAGAGGTGATTGCACTAATGTGTTTTTAGAGTTCATTAATTTGTCTCTTCAAACAGCAAAATGAGTCACAAACTCAGTTATTTTCCAAGTCAGAGAATGGGTTTAAGATTTTCCTTTCACAAACAAAATTCACAGGGCCAAAATTTGACAGTTGCCTCTTCCAATGAAAATAGGTGTCCTTCATATGCAGAAACCCTGAGCAGAGCCAGAGTCTGTACACAGAGTGCATCATGCTTCTAAGGAGTCTTTCTGAATTGGGGCCACGATCACGAAATCTGTAACATAAGGACAGCGTTCTGAATTACAACACAGTGAATAATTGGCAGTGGCTGATTTGCCTAGTGAATGTTACTGGCCTTCCAGATAGGCTTGCCCCAATGTTCCTAAATGTGTTCAATGTGAGCTGCTCATGCACAGATGTGTGCGCGTTGCTCTGGCTCTGTTAGCTCGGTTGGAAGCAATTAATGATGTTAGTGTTTGATGCTCAAAATTTAGGCTGCAGAAGTCTCAGGAGTTCCTTTCCTCCCTTGGAGCACATGGTTTGTGTTGTTTCAGAGCACCAGTTAAAGGAAGCATTCAAGCATGTGCTGATCGATGAATGGGGCCAAAACCAGGTTCCCAGGGTAGATGTGTGCAAAGCTGAGCTCTTTGCTTTTCCTTGTCATGTTTGCTGATGCTGCCCCTTTCTGGCTTGCAAGCCTGCAAGTACACTCATTGACCAAATTCAGTGCTCCAGGCAAATTCCTTACCATATTTGCCTGAGATTTGCATTCCAAAATCTCATCTTTCAGCTTCGAATAAAGGATGTTTATAGTCCTCATTACTGTAGAATAACATGAAAAATGCATAAAACATGTCAGTACTGTCTTTAAGCATTTGTTTTTGACAAGAAGAGCTCATCTGAGATTCTAAATGCTCAGAAGATGATGGACAAGAAATCTCTCTGCTCTGAAAAGCTCTGAATCAAGATCTTTGTGTCTTGGATTGCATCTCTGCTGTCCCATATCTACAGGCTGAGGACCCCATCAAGAGGGACTGTGCCAGCCCACTTACCTGTACTTGCTCTGGTGTGGTTGGGGGCACACAAGCCCTAGGAGCTGTGGGAATTCAGAGCTGCACAGAACCACGCGATGACCTGGCACTGGGAGATCTTATAGAAGGACTTGTAGCTGTGCAGGATCCTGAGTCCATCATCCTAGGGGACCTTGCAGACACAGAGTATGAGATTAAATACCAAAATCACAGGGAAGACAGATGAGGATTTGAGCCCACAGTCTACTGAGAACATTGTGTAGCACTTAAGCAAAGCAGCAGTCCAGCAAAACACTTCACATGCACTTAACTTTAAGCCTGTAAGCAATTCATTTCTGAGTATGATTCAAATCATCCAGGACATTGTCCTGTGGATAGCCACACACTTCCTTCCTTACTGAGTGCAATTTGACCTTCATAAGGTTCTACAGTGTCCTTTCTGTACTTATCAGACTGATTGTTACCAAGAAGGAACATAAAATAACACTCAGATGTTTAGCCCTTAAAATCGGACAGGTAGACAGCCACCCTGCGCTCTTACCAAAGCCTTCTTGTAATGCTACATACATCAAGTCTGTTCATATGTAATGCTGAAAGAAACTCCAACACTATGCAATGCACTATCCATTCCTGCATACTCAAGCTGCATGAATCACACTGTATTTAACGCTGCCTTCCAGGTAAGTGTGATTTGTTTACAAGTGTGCGTAGGTTTTCAGATTTTCACAATAGCTGCATAAAAGCATAATTTATCTAAAACTCATTTTGTTCTGGCCTATCAGCTTGTCATGTGAGCATAGCTGGTTTTTTTTTCTTTCTTTCTTTTTTCTTTTTGTCAACACAGTGTCAAACTGTAAATTCAAAGCAAAACTTTGTTTCTGCTCTATCTGAAGTGTTTTGTTTGTAAGAAACATTTTCTACTGACAAGCCTTTGACATTTAACATCAAGTGTTTTAATTTGGAATAAATGTGGATTTCATCCTCGTGTTTCTTGTAGAATTCAGTGTCTCCACGTATTGTGCATATTTCAGAAGTTGAGGACATTCACACAAATAAAAGCTGCTGGGTTGTGCCTAACACAAAGCTGGTACAGAATATAACTTTTATGAGCCTCATAAGATTAATTTAGATTTTATTATCGTCATTCTTTTGTTGAAAGTAATAACTGAAACCACAAACTACCATTGGAAGAACCACCCAAGCAGCGGGTTGGTCACTGGCAGATCTTTTATATTAAACCACTGGGGCTAAGTTCCATCTGTGTTTTTGTGCTTCGTGTTTCTATTGCTCAGCTCCAGGCAGCTGCCTCCTTTAGGTCCCATGAATCATTCTCTGAGGCTTCTCCACTGCCATAAGGAGATAGGTGACATTTAGGCTACAGGTTTTTCTACACTATCTTGAAGTCAAGGCTAGATTCAGTGCAGCTGTGCATGAGTATGAGTCTAAGTCCTCACAACTGCTCCCTCTTCACTGAGCTGCTGGCATCTACTCTTGCTTCCAGGTTCCCCATGATTGTGTAGCACCAGTGATGTTCTCTTGGATAACTACACCAAGTAATAGCCTCTCTGTTTGCCTTTCTCTCTTGAGGTGTGTCAGATCATGTAAATCAATGAGCTAAATCAGGAATATGAAAATTTGCAGACAAATACAGAAATAAAAGGGATTTGTGTAATTTTGTGAAACATTTCAATATAACTTGTTGGAGCATGATATATACAAGTCAGGCGCTATCACTTTTATCAGTAACTGGTAGTTCAGTCCAGACAAAGCATGCTACAGCAGTAATACTGTAGAAAAGTTGCTTTCTCATGTTCGAAGGCTCTGCAGGTCACATCTACATTCATAAGAGGTTGTCCCATGGATTTAGGCTAGCATTATGTAAGAACAAAAACAAAATGATGAGCTGCAGTGGAACACCACCAGTCATGCAGCAGCAGACAGGCTTCGTGGCACAACTCAGGAGCTGCTTATCCACAGGAGGTAGCTGGCTGCACGCACAGGGTTCTACCTAGCCCCATTTCTTGGAGTCTTTCTGAGGTGCAGCCACCATTGCTCAAGTACAGAGAGAGAACACAAATGGGTTGTCTACCCTGAACAGGATTCTCAAAAGCACACTCAAATCCAGCAGTTTACACATAATGTGCATCAAGTTTTTTAATAAAAAATAAAAATCAACCCTGCCCTAGGGTGCATGCTCACAATTCACACTTTGGAGATTATTCCTGTGTATCTGATAGCAGAATTTAAAAGAAGCACAGAATTGCCAAGTGAGAAACCATAAAGAATCCGTCTCCTGGGGCAGCAATCTCAAAATCCCATGAAATGGCTCTGTGAAAGCATCCTGCAGCCAACTTTGCAGGCAGTCCCTCTCTGTGGTTTCAGGAAAGTGAGAGCTGAGCACTTCTCACCCCATTGAAGTAAACAGCAAATACCTTAGTGACTAAGTGTGGCCAAGATCTCACCCAGGACTTTAAGTGTTACAGCATTATAGCTTCCTTTCCTGACAACTCAGAAAGTCAGACAACAGCTTGTTTGGGTATATTTAAAAACAAAGAGTTGAAAGGGAATATCAGAGTGTTGCTAAGACCCTTCAGGCATGTTCCTCATTTGTGCCATAAAGTCTGACATAAAAAAGCAGGAGGATTTGTTTCTGAAGGTTAGTAGTCTTTCCATCATAACCAGCAAAAGCACAGTACTGTGCTGCTTGGAGAAGCCACTCTGTAGAATATCTCAGGCATATTTTTCCAGGAGTAGCAAGGCTGATTTCACCGCTGCTGCTGGAATTGCTCCCACATGCATGCTATTGAATCACCTGTGCTGATGGGGACATGGTTTGGTGGGGTCCATCCTCTTTTTGAAAAGGATCACCCGTGGCACATGGCAGGTATTTACAACTGGGAGTAAAGCTGCCCTTGGCCTTCATTTAGGCTTTTCCTTGAAATTACGTTTCCAATTGATCCTCTTTAAGATTTTGTCAGGAGGACTAAACTGTTCCATAGTTTCTTACCCTGGTATTTTTCAGATAACCTCTGTAAAAGTTCCTCTTTCATACTTGTGCACAGATGGTCTTTGTCACTTGCGGTAGCATCTCTTCTGGGTTGTGAAGAAGAGCATTGTTTAGAGTGGGGTGAAGGGAAATTCCCTCTCCTCGTCAGCACATGTACCCTTGAGAAGTGAGATTTCACCACAGGAATTAGGAATGGATTTTCTCATGCTGCTTTGTTCAGCTTGAAGGCATGTCAATGCCATGAACACTAACATGGCTAACGGCTCTGGGGTGACCACAGCAAGAATCCTGTCACATTCAAGTGACACTGAACAGAGTAATCACGGGCAGCACTATGGAGTCCTGGCTCAAATTATGTACTGTACTCAGTCCTGGGGCTATGCAAACCCACATCTGGTTTCTCTAGAGAAATGTACCCAGGCCAAACCTCCTTAGACCCTAGCTGGATAAGAATGTTGTTGTATCTGAATCTTGACCAAAACTTTGTAACTTCCTTTAAATCTTTTCCTCTGACATGTGACTTTTCTAATAGATCCCCTTCTCAGCAGGACATATGAAGTCTGGCAATGCCTGGTATCATGCATTTTCATTGCTGAGGATTTAACATTGGAGCAATTTATTTAAGGGTGTGTCAGGTTCTCCATCAATCAAGTCTAGTTATGGATATGTTCAACAAGAAAGTTGAGACACGATACAGAGATCAGCCCGGAGAGATTCAGCTGCGTGATTTTCAAGTATCCTTCCATCTCCCTACAGAGAAAAAAAACTTATGTATATGAAAAGGTTGGCATGTACTCACTGTGGATCAAATGAGCTGGGGTCTAAGAGAGAGAATCCTTTATACTTCTGTGTCTGACTTCACTTTTTAATATTTTTTTCTGTGGATGTTAAGTATTTCTCTTTTCCTCTGCTTGAGTTCTAAGTGCATATTTAAAAGTACAATTCTTTACTATCCTCAATTTTGACAACCTCTGTACAGAAATGACAGTTTTGCAATGGTTGGATAAGATTTGGATCATTTGTGCAGAAAGGCAGTTCTAGTCCAAATCTATTCATTTCCATTCAGATAGCTGATCATGTAGTTCGTGCGAGTAAGATTCGAGAGCAGCGCATGATAAGACTGCACATGTGCTGGGGAGGAGATGGCCTCCTCTAGGCGGCCTCTTCAGCCTGGGCAGGGTTCCCCGCTTTATTACTGTGAGTTGTTTTAACATGTGAATTTGGTTGTGTCACTACAGGTGGTCCAAAATCAGTGTCTAAGCTCAGAAAAGTTTGTGAAATGTTAGCTTGGGCCAAACTGGCCCCAAACATTTTTTTTCTCTTTCCTGCCTAAATTCAGGAGCTGTGGCAGTCCCACCCTGTTCTCCTGCCCAGTTTTGGCCTCTGCAGCTGGGAAGTGGCAGCTCCACCTGAGGCTCAGTTGTATGCCAGCAAGCCAAGGTCAGAGGCAGGGCTTGGAAGCTTCTTGCTTTCAGAGTGGTCAGTGGTTTGGTGGAAGTCAGAATGAGCAAGAGATCTATCAAATAAAATAATTGCAGGAGCAGAAAAAAAAGATTTGCTCATGTAGTGTAGTTCTGTTGGGAAAACTCTGTGCTGTGTTTTCTGTGACTACAGGTAGGCCCTAGGGCTAGCAAGATGCTTCTTTAAAAAAAAATACATGCAGTCTGAGATAAGAAGTAACAAGCCTTCCACACCAGTGATTCCTATTAGCCGCTACAGCAATCTGCATTATCTTTCTCACCTCCTGCAGGTTTCAGGAACATAAATGAGTCCCATTGTGTGGGTGCCTGACTAGTTCAGGCCAGATGCCCTAAGAAAAAAGGAATTGTTCTTGGGATCCCTTCTGATCCTGTAATAGAAACCTTTTGTAATTGTGCCAATCTTCAAAGAAGCACGTGAAAATTCATGGTGGAGAAGACAAACCACGAGAACTGATATTTAAAAAAAATGGATCATTTGCCAGGACTGCCAGCTGCTGGCCAGATACCGAATAAGCTGCCTTCCTCAAGCAGCCGTGTCCCCCCATCTGCTGAATAAATGCTCCTTTTGTGCACGTTTTCACAGCTGAGGCTTGAACCAAGAGCCTTGTGGTCTGCAGACAGTGGCTCCATGAAGACAGCCAAAATGACTCTTGCTCTGGACCAGACAGGCGGGAAGCTAAATCCTTTCTCAGCTGGAAGCATTCTTTGCCTATCTCACAACATCCCTTCCAATCATATAAAAATCTTTGAAGGAGAACATCTCCCTGCAATCCTTCACAGAGAAAATCCACTCAGGCAAGGCATGTTTTTGGGAAGAAGCCAGCTTTGCTTGGTGGTCCTGGCTTTTGGCATCCACCATGACTCAGTAGGGAAGAGAGAATAAATAAAGTACTATTAAGAGGTACAACAATGTTACCAAATGGGATTGTGCCTTTCCCAATTAAAGTTGTTTTTCCTATCTCCATATGTTGTATATTACAGAGCCCTTTTGTTGGTAAACATATCCATGGCTCCCTGCAGGGGTGTCAGGGCCACTCACCAGCAACTTCGAGACAGAAATTGTGCATGAAGCCCAACATGCCATGCAGAGATGGTCCAGTTCCCACATGTGTGCTGCAACAGCGTGGGGATATTGGGCAGCTAGAAGTCACTGGAACAGTGACCTGTTCCTCCACAGATACCATTCCTAAGAAAAATGAGGAAGGTAGGGAATAGGCTCAGCAGGTTTTGTTTCCCTGTATGGTGGATCCGCAGTAATAACTGCAGTAACTCACTTTTGCATCTAAGCTTTGAAATCACCTGACTTGTTGGCAGAATGGGCAATAAAATCCCCAAATGCTTGTGCTTTGAGCTCTGGCTGTCAGTTAATTTACCACTGCAGCAAACCAGGCCCAGGCTTGAAACAAAGCTTGAGCACGTCTCACAGCATACTGAAGTTACTCGTGTAGGTACAGTATGGGCTTTGAAATAGGATCTGTTTCTGGCTGCAGCTGTTATTCTGTTGGCCTTTCCTGGCTAACTGAGGAAAAGCTGATGGACACCGGAAAATTTCTTTGTCACACATTTCTCCATTAATTGCTCCGAATGTGTGTGATTCAAGAGTGATGTAAATCATCACTGCCAGCTCACTCTATTTATCTGTTTCCTCAGCAGGCTCTCATGGTAACCAGTAACTACTGTATTTAAAGAATGCACTACACCACACCTACTCTGCACAGTGCTTTGCTACAGAAGGGGGAAGAGAAACAAAGAAAGACAGGAAGATGGAAAGGCAGACAAAAGGCAAAAGAGATGGAGCTAAAACATTATAAAGATAAAATTCCATGTCCTTTATCAGAAAAAAAAATAAATAAATAAGAATGATTTGATTTTTTCTTGGAGTGACTATGAATACCAGATCAGTTAACTGCAGTTTAGGAGGTCTTTCTGTACAGTCTACCCAGCCCTAGTTATTTTAATTCTGCGTTGCCAGCTGGCCTCTGCAGAAATCTATTCAGGGTTCAATTCTAAACAGTAATGTTTGGGAAAAGTACAATCTAAAACAGACAGATCTGTATATGTTTAGGTTTTGCTTTCTTTCCATTTTTAAATATTAAAAATTGACTCCAGCTGTGGGGTAAAGTAACGCCCAACCTATAAAGACACTGACAAATAAATCACAATGCAATTTGCTGTGCATTTTCTGAGGTCTAAACACCAGCTCTTGAAAGGAATTTTCCATGATTACATCTTGGGAAGATATCTTCACTACCAACAATGTGTTTGACTTTTATACTTCTTAAAAGTCATCACATTCCAGCAGGGCTAGACCCTGCCATTACTTCTCTGGCACATATCTGAGTAGCTAACTGAGCTATCTGATGCCCATCAGGACATCCGCAAAACTTTGTTGTCCCTTCCTAGGATGCTGTTAACCTTGTTTTTATCATTCACTTTTTGTAAGGGTAAATTCAACCCCCTCAGCTAATAAGTTCTGCTTGGGTCTTCCTCTTTGCTGCGTCCAGTTTAGGCAGCGTTGCCTGAAGTTAAAGCTTTTATTATTATTTGTCTCAAAATCACCAACCAGCAGAAGGTTTCCCACTTCATCAGTGTGCAGCCCAGATAAGTAAGGTTTAACTACTGAAGCCTGCTCCAGCTCACCCTGCCTCATTTTTGCCCACAGCCATCACTGCTTCCTGTCCTCTGTTTCCTCCCTGAAAACTGATAAGTATTTAGTATTTGAAAAAGGAAAAAGATGAAAATTGTGTCCTGCAGGCACCATGCTGCTTTCTTTCAGGGAGCAGCCATTAATCTAGAGTCCCCTTCATCTGCGCAGCCTGGCTAATAATCTAGAAATAGGTCTGACACTGATATCATATTTTTAAAATTACAGATTAACTTATAACTGAAAAAAGCTGGCTTTGAACCAAAACCCCTTGAACTATCCTATTTCAATTATTTACAAAACATTACAAAAAGGAGGTTTCTGGCTATTGCCCTCTTCCTGCAACATAAACTTTCTTGTGGGGAAAAGTAATTAAAGCCAAAATTCCTGACCAGCTCTGCTCTGCATGGCATTTCACTGGCACTCCCTTCAGATCTGCAAGTTGGTCCCGTCTTTGGAGCTGGCCTGTCCCCACCAGAGCGGAGTTAAGAGGTTCCTGCTGTTCGTGGCCTCCTGCTATGCTACTGCTGCCTCTGTGACACTGTTGCGCATTTTTGCTCTGAACTAGGTTGGTGAAAAAGAAAGAGAAAAGGCTTTGAGAAAGTATGCTTTTATTTCCACTTGTATCCATTCTCTGATCCAGCACAAGTATTGAATTTTTCTAACTAGGGGACTGGGAAAACAAAACAAAACAAAACAAAACAAAAACAACACTGTTGGATATTCATGAGTCACAGAGTGGCTGGGGCTGGTATGGACCTTGGGTCCGTTTGGTGCAATCCCTGCTCCAGCAGGGACCCCCAGAGCAGGGGGCCCAGATTCATTTCCAGGCAGCATCTGAAGGTCTCCAATGAGGAGACTCCACAGCCTCTGGGCAGGTGGTTGGAGCCTCTTGCGTATCGTCTTGTCACTGGAGGAGCCCCGAAGAGCAATTTCACTTTCAAAAGACATTATTGGGACCACAAAATAAGTTGTTCTTCTTGTCCCAGCACCTTTGCCCTCCCTGTTCAAATGCCTGACCATAGGTTCATTCATGGGCAGTGCCAGCTCAGAGCTGGCACTTCAGTGCATCACTCTCTTCAGCTTCAATTTTTGCTCTAGGTTTACTAAAACTTTGTTGCCCTGAGGTGAGATGCCCTGCAGCAATCTGTATGCAACTCAGAGTTCTTCAAGAGGTGAAGGTCTTGGGCAAGATGGGGGTCAGCTTCTGGTTCATCCTTTACTAACTGCCTGCTAAGCGGAAACTCAAATTCTTCTTCTATTGAAAATGGGTAGTGAGCTCTAACAGGAACCCCAAGAAAGAACACAGAACAAACACTGCTCAAAGGCGCTGTGGCAGTCTGACACACTCACTTTACTCAAGAGCTCCTCTTTGCCTGGAGATCCAAAGAAGAGAAGCAAGGGCTTTCTCCTAAGTTGAATAAAAACTGCAGCTTATATAAGAACAAGGTAACTACAAAAAAGACTTGAAGATCTCAAAACACTTACCAACAGCAAGAGATGTAGAAAACGGCAAGCAAAGATAAATGGGTTCAATGAATGCAGCTGATGCATTCACTGAGGTAAGGAAATTCTATCAAAATGAACTGAAAATATAAAGTTTGAAACAGATGCATAAGGTAATTATTAATAACAAGTGGACAGTGCCTTAGGAAGAAGAAGGGTGAAATATGTGAAGCCTATTTTAATGAGTTAGAGATCTCATGTAGAAGGGCCTGATAATACTTGGGAGAGTCAAAGAATTATCAAAACAATCCCTGAACAAGAAGTAAGTGGCTTTGAATTGTGAAGATATCAGAGTTAAAGTAGCTAAAGATACTTACCTTTAAAAGGGGTAAGATATAGAGGCCTGGAATGTATTACTTAGACAGTTTTGCGATGATTTAAAGTTATTCAAATGAATGTATTTATTTACAAGTACCTAGATGGAAAACATACAGTTTGTAACAGGAACATGGAATTGTTAAGAACAGATTATGACAAAGCAATCTATATTCCCTCTTTGAAAAGAAATGGACATACAGAAGAGGTGGGAATAGATGTGATCTGTCTTGGCTTAAGTGAGATTTTTGACATTTTTGGATAAAACATTCTTATGCAGAGATTCAGCAGTCTGGTCTAGTTGAAACTGCTCGGGGGAAGATGCACAAATGGCTGGAAAACATAGTTAAAAGAAGTAGTTCTCAAGAATTTACTGACAAACTGGACAAGTGGCATGCATGTTACTTCAAAGATATCTGTTCTGGGCTTGGTACTGTTCAGAATTTTCAGGAATTACTTGAATGATGGAAGAAGAAATATGCTTGTAAAATCCACACAACACCATACTGGCAGGCACTGTGGAGGACAGGAGAAGAATTTAAAATTATCTTGATAAATTTAAGATATGGTCTGAAATCGATTAGATGGAATTCAGTGAAGGCAAGTAAAAAATTCTAAATGTGGGAAGGGAAAAATCTATCATACAAAGACAAAATAGATTCAGGAATGTCTCTTTCTAAATGTGAGGCAATGTTTTGAAGTAGAAAGAACTTAAGATTACAGTTCAATTTTCATGAATCCTGAGGGCAATAAAAGTGCTAGGTAGTGAATATGCACTCCTCTAAGATTTTAGCTTTAGCTTTTCACCTGAACAACAGTCACAGAAAATTTCACATTTCCATTTCCTAAAAGACACGGAAGGGGCAAAAGGCCAGCTTTGTTCTCCACAGTGCTGGAACCCTTCCTGGCTACTACTATAAGTTAAGACTCATTGGAAACCCATTGAACAAAGGATGAGGGAAAATACATACCTTTTGTTTTCTTCATAAATATCAATATATCAATATAATATCAAGAGCTTCTCTATTTTCCTGGCTGATAATATCCTGTCTAGCCACATGGAGTTAAATCAAAGCAGGCTTTTAGTGAGAGACTATCAGGAAATGAAATGATGTAAAAGTAGAAGCATAAATGAATAAGTTCCTATCCTGGAGTACACAAGAAAGTGATGAGTCCCTTTCCATGGCTCAAAGTGCACATGATTTTGCTTCCTGTTGGGAAGGTACTGTTTCCACCAAAAGAAACCTTTTTCTATGACAGCTTTCTGAGGGGCTGTTCTGCCCAGATCCCAGCATGGGATACAGGGTCATCTGGAAGGAGCTGCTGCCAGAGGGCTGGCCTCCCAGGGACTGAAGGGGCTCTCTTGTCCTCCTCTGCTTCTCTGCAGCACCAGGAGAGACAAAATTTTGTGCTAATGGTGTTGGTGTTGGCCTTGGAATCAACCCTCCCAGGCTGCTGGCACACAGCCTTGGGGCAGCCAGGCTTCTGGGTGCTGGACCAAGGTAGATGTCATCACTCTCCCCTGGGGACTAAGTTGGTTTTAGAGTAGTTGTCACTAATGAGGCTTCTCTGGAGCATGGGGTGGCATGGGAAGCTTTCCTGTGGAGCAGGATGTGTTCCCTGGGTAGGGTGACTTCCAACTCCTCCATGCTGTGTGTGGAATATCCACTTCTGCTATCATTTATGAGAAAAAGCTTTCTCAGAAGTATAAATGGTGTAGGCATTTCAGAGACACTGGGAGTTAAGTGGGTGTAGGAGAAAGTGTGTAAGTCCTACAAAAATTAGCTGAAGAATATGCCCACAGAGAGGAATGGAGAGACGATTGCAGTACTGCAAAAACTGAACAAGTGATAAATTCTCTCCCTCTTAGTAAATGAGTAAGTAACAAAAGAAAATAAATAAAAATTCACTGTTCTTACTCAGAGACAGCTCTCACCACCTTCAGCCTGCGTGCTCTTCCCTGGACATCGGAATCAGTCAGCATCATGTGGATTTAATGCTGCCTTTGCAGGTGCAGAGGAGATCAGTAGTTTTACACACTTGGGTCTCTACTGTTCTGTTTGCAAACTCTAAGAAATTGGTGGCAATGTCACAAGCCAGCTGAAATCACAATGCCAATGTGCTGCTCACAGCCACCCAGCACCTGGTGCCCTTGTTTGAGGATGACAGCTGATCAGCAGAGAAGCTTCCACCAACAGCCCAAATGATCTCAGGACTAAATCCAACAAATAGCCCTTTTTTCTCCTTGTTGTTGTGCTGAAAAGGCAAAACAGAGACAACATTTTACTTATTAATAATCTATCTCTGTTTAGTTAATCTAAATTAGCACTATCATAAAGACTTTCAATGGACAGCCAGAGAGAGTCAGGTTAATGACATCATGACTGCCCAGTATAAATGGATTGTGGTTGTGTGGTGGTAAGAGGCTGTGTTAAAATCATGTTTGCTGTCTGAAGTGATGCCCTTTTGCAGAGGAAACCCTTCCCTGTGTAGAGGTGTTTAAATGTGATTCAAGCACTTAAGATTTCACAGATGAGTGATTTTCCAGCTGTGTATTTACCTTCGCTTCTGCTGACACCTGCTGAAGAAGGAGATCCCTGCTGTCAGCTTGGAAGCATCAGTGCCTTTGGAGAGAGAAACAGCACTTGCAGCACCTGTGCTTGCTGTCTCTGCTATGGGATGGAAATTAAGTTTTCTTGAATACTTCAGCTGAAATCCTGGTTGTGTTCAAGCACCATGCTCTCCTGGATTTACTACATTTACAGCTGCTTTGCCTCTGCCTGCCAACCTTAAAAGAATAAGAAGGATAAATAAACTCCTTATCTAGCAAATATCTTTTCAGTGACCCACCTGGCTTGGAAGAAGTCTATGAGAAGCCCATTTCTACAAAAGTTTATTGCTACATTACTATGGCTTTGTTTTGACAGAAAATACTGGCTTCTTATTAATTAGCAAGGAAAAACTTCCTCAGCCATGTTTCTAACTCTAGATTCTCCTCTCTGCTTTGAGGAGCAAGGAATCCAACAGCTTCTGCTTTTGCTTACAGATGTGAAAATCAGCTGTAGAGCTCCTTGTAAGAAAAAATGTCACAAGTGAGACCCAGGGGATCAGAAAATTCCTTGGTCTCCCTTCAGACAGAGCAAGGTTATTGCTTGCTTTAGGCCTTGCAACATACCAACAGCAAAATATTATTATTACCATCATCACAGTCTTCTTTTAGTTCCTACAAAGTGCATCCATGTGGCAGCAAAATGCTGAGTATATTGAAGCTATTTGAAATGCACCTCTCTTTCTGTGCTCTCCTGTCTCTCTCCACAGCATCCTGAAGGCAGTTTTTGTCCTGTGTAAATGTCAAACTGTATGTGTAGCTGAGACATGATTCTAATGCACTTGTGCCTGTAGGAAATCACTAAATACCCCTGGTCTGCAAGAAGGCCGAGGGAAAGTTAGCATCAGTTGGTGTATGCTTTATAAATCTTCAGGTAACTCAGAGCTATAAGACTGAGCATCCACACTGTGTTGTTGCTGCTGCTGCATGCTGTACTCACCTCCATGTGTTCCCAGCACCAGTTACCACTGGTGACATGTCCCACCCAGAGCCCAGCTGTGCAGCTGGCAGAGATGCTGCTGGCAGGGTCCCTGCAGCTTGCTCACTGAGACTCAGGTGCAAGTGCTTTGTAGCCTAACCCCAGTGTCAGTTCCAGCCTGCTATATGAACTGCTTTAGGTCACCAAGAATGGTTTGAACCATAGAAGATACTGGACTACCTGAGGGGCTCACATTTCTCTGTGTCCTAGCAGAGGTGAGGAAGCAATCACAACTGCACCCAGGAAAGCAGCCTGTAACCCTGGGGTTGGAAAAGTCAATATAGAAACACTGAATCACAGAATCACATAATGGCTTGTGCTGAAAAGGATCATAAGGACCACCCAGTCCCTGCCCCCTGCCATGGGCAGGGTTACCGCACACCATATCAGGGTGTCCAGTGCCCATCCAACCTGGCCTATGAACACCTCTGGGGATGGAGGATGAACATGAAAAACAGATTTGAAATCTCTCACCTGTGTTTTCTATTGATACAGTAGATTAGATTAGAAGCATGAAAGAAAAGAGCATGTAGCTTTCTTGCACTGGCATTCTTGGACACTTTTGCAATACTAGCAACTGAGCACAGTGCTAATGCTATTTGTTGGCCTTGCAACTGGAAAGAGACACCAGTGGGATGGTTTACAATGGGAAATTACATCATGTTAGAACATGTTGCTTGGGACTCCTGGTGACTACCACAGCGTAATTTCCCGTCATAAACAAGGCCTGGGAGACAGCTGTTGGGAGACTGAGTATAGCAGAGCAGTGGGCTGGGCTGATCCTGCTCATCTATGTGTCTCGGGCAGCAGTGACTCAGTGGACACCACTGGGCAGAGCTGAGTCCCAGCCCCGGCATAGCTTGTGATTTTTTTTTAACAACCTTCAGAGATAATTACATTTTATCTTTTTTTTTTTCTTTTTTTTCAGTCTTGAGACAAACAGAATCTTCTCCCAGTATCTTTGACAGGTTGCCACCAAGGTCAGAATAGGGAAGTGTTGATGAGCAGGAGGATGTATGTTTTGTTCTGTGACTGAAAGGGGTGTCAAGTGCTTTTAGGCAAGAGTATATATGGCAAAACATTTTATTTTGGAGCTAAGTAAGCTGCTCCAAAAAGCAAGAATTCATTGGCTCCTTGCCATTAGACAATACTGAAGAAATTAAAAAATAGCACCTGCAAGAATTATTGATTTGAACAGCAGCCTGTGACATTTTGCCTCAGGAAAAGTGAAACACCAGAGGACAGTGGGTTGTACCTCAGATCAGGTTCATTATTCCCAAATCATGCCAAAGCACTCAGGCCTTGCTCACACCTCTCCTGCTTTGTGCAGGTTCCACTGCATTGTGCAAGCTGATCACTTTGTCCTGACCCCATTGCTCTGCACAGGCCCCATCGCTTTGTACAGGCCTTTGCTGAGATGTGGTGGCCATGGCTCCTGAGCAGCCTTCAAGTAACATGTTATTTCTGCATACTGGAGTGGGTGCATAATTTATAGGGGGCACTGGGAGACTTCTACATCAAGATAAGCATAACTGTAAGCAGAAAAGCTATAGAAGTAACCCAGCAAAAAAAAAGTCTTCAGTCAGACTGAGTCATGTCTGACAGTGGTTTCCACTGGCAGTGTCTGCTGGATTGCTTCAAGTTTTTGTGAAACCTCAGTACCAGTCATGTCCTTTAGGATCAACTTTTGTTCAAGGACAGAATTTGGAGATTCTGAAGGTATGAGCAGAATAAATCTGTGTTGTCTTTGGGGTGAAAAACCTTAAAACATTGAAAAGTGGACTTCTGAGGTGGCAGGAAGGCCAGGTTGGATACAGGGTACTCCTAGTGCAATGTGACACTTGGGCTTGCTTCATGTACATCTGTCACTTAACCCTACACTGCAGAGCTGAAGGTCCTGTGAGAAGCAAATGGTGCTTTCAGTCTTCCACATCTGAATGGAGAGCCTGAAGCCATTAGGATCTTCATGATGAAGTGTACAAAGCTCCTACTAAGCCAGGTCCACAGGTAGCATTGCTGTAGCTCATTGCTGAGCACTAGCACAGGTTGGCCAGAGACTGTGGGGTTTCCTTGGAGCTCTTCAGAAGCTGCCTGGTCCCCTGCCCTGGGTGTCCCTGCTGGAGCAGCGGGTGAGTCAGATGGACTCAGAGAGCCCTGCCAACCTCAGACAACCTGTGGAACTACCCAACATGAAAGCCTATGAAACTTCTAGCCCCATGAAAGTCCTACCTTTATTCTCCATTAGTACAATAAATAGGAAACTGTGGATAAGAGATTAAGTCTTGCAGGGACACAGTATTTAAGCTATTCCTAGAAGAGGTTTTTAAAAATTTAATTAAAAAGCACCTTTCTTCCAATTCCTATGTAGTTTTCCCTTTCTGATAAGTTTCACACACAATTCTACTGAGAAGAAGCTCGCAACAACTTCAAAGATACTGCTACATTTGCAACGGAAGGAATATATCTCTGACAGTACAGCAGCACTAGCATGTGTTGGAAAATAAGCATGCACTACTAGGTAATGTGCTACACATGGGGAATCATAAACAAACAAACTGGTTACAGTGTGACCGCACACAGAGATCTAACATGATTTCGAAGTAGCTGCTTTCAGTACCTTGGAGCACTGAATCAAACTGCAAAGAGCAAATATGCAAAAGTTGCTGTTTGCCTCCACGTGACAATAATTATTAGGAGAAGCATTATTATTTTGTACACTGGAGTCTTTGTGTATGCTGAGAATATGTAGGTACAACCGTAGTGCAAGTTATTAGCAGTAACAGACACAAAATACATCCTTCCTCGTTGAAATTAGTGAGTGAGTGGAATCTGTATTCATGCCTCCAGACAACATGAGGTTGAGCTAATGGTACAGAACTAAACTGTTGCAAAAGCTTGGTATTTGCAAAATTATATTTAAAATTACTGATGTAATCAGTATCAGTGTATCAGTAATTTACACAGGGATCACTTTCAAGCTGTACCTGAGGCTGATGGGTGATCTACAAAAGTCAAAAGTGCCTGGCAAATATATTGTCCATGGAAATGCTTCAAATGAAAAGTTTACTTCTGTTTTTTCTGTTTTGTCTTTTTGTTGTCAAACTTGTCTTTTCAGGACACTTCAAATGTCCGTTAAGAAAACTGTGACTCAGATGTGCTTTATATTGAGTTTAAAAACAATAGTACCCTTGCAAAAGGAAAAATATCCATTTTCCAAGCAGCTCTCTCAAGTGATAATACTGCTAACGATAGGAAATTCACTTTCAGCTGTAGGTAAGGCAAAAATAGCAGAACATTATTTTAGACCACTTTGTCCTGAATGTCTCTGCTGCACCCACAACCAATGTCAGAGTGAAATCCAGCCCCATCAGCTCCATGCCAGGCAGCATGCCCCAAAGTCCCCTTCCTCCTACCACCAGGGATGTGCATTTTAATCTAGGATGGTTTGGTGCCTGCCTGTCCACAGGGATTTCCCATCTCAGAAGCCAACCACGTAATCCTTTTAGCCAGCACTTTCAAGGTTTTTTCTTCTTCTTTTTAGTGCTCTTTGTCTACATCTCGATTTTCCAAAGTAGCAAACGTGGGAGCTTTGCATCTCAGAAGTCCTCCACAGGCTTAATGGTACAAGTTTTACTTCGCCATTCCCATATCTCTGGGGGGAATGGAGAGGATGTACCCGTCTGAAAGATTCATCCTGAAGGAGAATACAAAAATGGAAAAGTCAAGGGGATGAGAAAAGTCCTTGCAGAGACTGAAAATACAGTTTACATCCAATGTAAAAAGATAGAGGAAAGCTGGTTTACCCTTCAAACTCCACAATAACATTTCGCACAAAGAATCTAAATAATCCTCTATGATATAGGGAAAAAAAATCAAAACTTCTCAAAATGTCAGAGCCCTCAAATCCCCATAGCTTACAATTTTTATGTATATCTTAGCTATTTTTAAAGCCAATCACCACAGTTTCTGCCACACATTTCAGTTACACATGTCTTGAGCTAGCAAATTAGTGAATACAACTCTGATCTAGATAACCATGGTAATAAGCATATATGTCTGTGTACAGTCTAAACTGTGCTTATTTAAACAACAGAAATCACCACATTTGATTTATAAAGAGATGAGGGGGTTTCTGCATGAAGTTCCACCGTGGGCTGGAAATGGGCTCTCCTCACCCACACATGCATCTGGAATTTGATCATCGACCTTTAGGAGAAAGCCACAAAACCTGTTCTGCTTAGGAGAGTATATTACAGGGCAAAGGAAAACCTTGCAGACTTGAGATTTGGGTGGAATCCATTTATTCCACATGTGAAAAGACTGGATGAGGAATTGGAGGATCTGCGATGGCCAAACTGAAACCTCTCCATGTGTTATACACATAAACTACTCTTGATTGAAATCCTGTAAATCTTTTCCTTATATAATATGTTTCCTTGTCTGGTACAGCTAGATTTCAATTTATACTGCTCTTTTTTACTTTCCATCATGTTCAAAACTATCTTAAACAGTCTGTAAACTTTGTATCACAAATGGCTTTCTAATAATAAAAAAGGTATTTTCGGAAGAAAGATCAGTTCCTCATGGCTAAGTTGAAAAAGGGACACTGTCACATGTTCTGAGGTTAAAAAAAAAAAAAGATCGATTTGACTTAAAATTATTATAATATGGTAAAAATATAATAAATACGGGGAGGAATGTTCTACAGACTCTAATAAGGACCTAAATTTCTGGCAAGAAAAGAAATACTTTCCCCCAGGGAAGATAAATCTCATGCAGCATCCCTGATGGAGGTACTTTCTGTGTTTTTCAGAATAAATACATATTTTAACAAAACTGTTTAGGTCTACAGAAACCACAAATCACAGGACAAATACATATTTTCTCCACTAATGCAGTTAGTTTTTTTCTTCAGTGCAGTGCAGTACAAATCCATCATTTGTCTGAAGAAAGTGTAGCCCCTCAGCACCAGATCCTCCTGCAAAATCTGAGTCCTGTTTGCTTACACCTGGTGATAACATTCCTCACCAAAATAACCATCTACACTTCTGCAGCAAATGCTTCTGGGATGCTCCTTCAGGAAACATCTGTGTTGATGTACCTCAGTGAGGATGTACTCTGAGAAAGAAATCTGTCACCATGCTCTTGATTTATTATTATCTAAAGCTGTGCTGTCCAAATAACCCAACAAGTTTGTGCTCATCTCTGTAGATGTGTACAGGTTTTTGTTTGCTTGGGTGGTTTTACGCTGATTAAAGCAGCATTTCCAAAACACTCCAGTGAGTATTTCTGTAGCTAATGTAAAAAGCAATGGACTTTGATCTGTGGTGTTTATAAAAGCTAGTTTATAATCAGGATATCCTATCTATTTTTATAAGGCAAAATAGTACATTTATGAAATCAGAACTTCTAAGGAAATAAATCTTGAATCTTCATTTAAAATGGAAAGGCATAAAATCATTTTGTTCTTTGTAATGTGAAGAAAGCTTGTTTCCAATTCCACAAATATTTTAACAAGCAATATTCTGTATATACAAGCTTTTCAATATCAGTGGAGTAGTTATTAAACATATTTCAGCTCTTCCCTGCTCCCAGCACACTCTCACACACACACATATGTGATATTCATGTTAACAATTTATTTATTGGAGGGAAGAAACCAGTACTTTCTTATTCCACTTCTCCTGGAGGTTGGCTCAGGTTATTTTAGTTTTTATCTTCAATACTGAGGGGATTTTATGGATTTACCAAATTACTATAATTTTTATTTTTTAATCTTTTTTTCAGATAGATCCAACCCAGATCAGATCTTATCACACGCTGTTTCAGTTCACTGCCACCATATGAAAGTATTGTCAAGGCTATAATAAATGAAGTATCTCGCTCCAAGGCTGGTTTCACTGTGGTTTTGGAATAAAGATTTGATAATACGCTGTTTCCTTCCTTCTGAAGTTAACGGTCTATTCAGGGGATAAAGTTACCAAAGCACAGGTCAGATCTTCAAAGGTACATAGGCACCCAAATTCTGTCTAAGGAGATTCTGCTGATTTTTAGCCAGGTATCTGTCTGATACCCTTCAAAGGTGGGAGTGTTCTCCAGACCAGAGCTAGAGCCTGTTTAAACAGTCACTCAATCAATCCCAGGTGATCTCATGACTGCACATCCCCTAGCCTTGCAGTAAAGCCACTAATATAAGATATAGGCAGAATGTTCACTCCTTCAGGTGAGACTTAACTGGGGCAGAGCCATACCCAGATTGCTCTAGCTCAGTCTGTGAAATGGGGAGACCTGATGGATCTTTTGCCCTTGGGTTGCTTGAGTATCTGAGATATAAATCTATGCACACGTGTGCTGAGCTTGCTGCACAGATGGTCTGCAGACATGTGCCTCTGATAGGGACATCTGATGCGCCTGGGATGCAACAGACCAGCTGAGCAGGAGCAAGGCAGCTGAGCAGCATGTAGGCGACAGTGCTGATGGTGTCCATAAGCACCACACTTTCTGTGTCTTCCCTATGAGTGTGTGGCCTCTAAAACTGTCCCAAGGCATCAAATCTGCCGTGGTGCTGTGTAGTGACAATAGCATATGCCTGCAGCAGGATTTATTTGCTACAGCACAGAAGACACAGCTGAGAAGTCCAAAGAGATGCCAGTGCACTTAGAGTTTTTGCACCAGATCTTCTGCTAAAGCTGCTGTACGCATGAAAGTTAGCTAAACACAGAGAAATGCTCAGAACTAACTTAAATCTCCAAGAGAGAAAAAAAGACCATGTCTGGGAAGCTCAGCTGTAAGCTGTTTTGACTCCCAGATCCAGAGGAATATCACCTTGCCCTGCTGCCCCTGGGGCTCTGGCTATGTTATTTGGTCTCATTCTTTCTTGATGCACTCTAACCACTTGAGATGCTTGTGGTCAGTGGCAGATAGAGGCCAAAATCTGAGGTGGCAGTCTTCAGCTCTTCATTAAGAAAATGTATCAACATTTAAATTGTTGAGTCATCAGGATGTACACTGGGCACATTTGGTTTTATTATAGGTCTTGCCATGAAACAGGCAAAAAAAGACAGGGATGATGCTTGGCAGAAGGTTCCCAAAGATTTGCCATCACTCTGAAGAGGTTTGTAATTGATTTCAGAAACAGAAAATAAAGCCCTTGTGTATCTAAATGAGAGTCTAAAATTGGTATCACTTGATCTGCCCAAGATTTAGCAGGATGATGCTTTGGCTCACCAGAGTGGGAAAGTGTCTGTCAGGAAAAAAATGACAACACGATTTTCCTGCTGCTCATATTTTTCCCTAAGCCGACTCTAATACTTCTCTGTTCTCACCTCCTTAGTGGGTTCCTGTGTTCCTACACAGCCAGAACAGACAGTGCTGCAATATTTGGAGTTGTGGTGTCTTTTCACTGTGTGTATGCAAAAGTTACCTGGATCCACAGCAAGTTTGTCCCTGTGCCCTGGATCTAAGGAAAATGCTGTTTTTTGGAACTGTGCTGGGAAACCCTGGGAAAAGGTGTAGATTGGGAGCAGGTCTGGTTCGGGTCTTCTGTAGTCTTGAGGATGGAGGGAAGGAATTAGGGAAGGCAGGGTCAGCACTCTGATTGGAGGGGTGAATGGACACCCCCAAGGAGGGAAGAACTGAGCAGATATTCAAAACAAAACCTCCCAGCCAACTTCTTCCAGCACATCCCAGGCATAATTTTCCCCTCAGCAAAGGTGAGCTGGTACATCATTTCCATGAGACAGAAGGTTTAAGTTTTACCATCACTCATTTTTAAGAGGTCTTAGGTACTTGCTCACAATCATGTAGCGTATGCTGACATCTGGTGGCATTCAGTAACCAAGTCATTAAACAAATAAGTTTCAGCTTGAAAGAGTTATTCTCATTTTTATTCAGTTGGATGAGGAAACTGAGGATTCCTCCCAATTTCAGGTTGAGGAGTTAGTCCAATGCACATCTATGGGACAGGTATTTTCCTAAATCTCTTTTGCGACATTTACATGGGTGCTGTCCACCAGATAAGCAAGGGAGCACTAGCCACTACTTGCCTTCAAATACAACTATTCCAGCGCAAAACAGAGCAAATGGGTTCTTGACTTTTCTCATTCTAAATATGGAGAATCACTACACTAAAAATGAGTAAGGCAAAACTACCAGGAGCATGAGCAGGAACTGGAACACTGTAAATTCTTATGTGGCTGTACTTCTTATATAATTTATTTTATCTTTGTTTCATATTGGAGGAATAGAAGAAAAATGACATGTATGAAGAATGAATGAGATGTACTAAAACTCTGTTTCATGGCAAGTGAGAACAAATGGCATGGAGTCAGCTGTCATGGTTTAAAAGATATCCATGATGTAGCTGTTCCATTAAAATTTGGATTAAAATCATGTTTAAATTTCATTTCCTCCAGTCCCTATCCTGCTTTTGATTAGTTTTAAGAGCAGTTGATGGTCTTGTGATTTGAAGATTTTGCATTTTAAATTTTGTGTACATGGTCTGGAATTTTATGTGAAATTGTGGGTTTGATCTTTGACCTCTGTTTACTACAGTCCTGATTTGCCACTAATTTGATAGCAAGCCATAAGTGCCTACTGTAAACAAGCTACTCACTTTACATAGCTATGTTTGGCTCCTAAATGAACAAGTATGTATGGAGTATACTTTGGGTACTGTAGCCTCCTAAAGAGATAATAAAAAACACATCACTGCTTAGCTCTCCAGGTAACGTTTACATTTGGAGAAAATCAGTTGCATACCTAATAGAGAGAGAAAATGCAATTCTTATCCATCTTAGGCTTGTTTGTTTTAAATTGTTCTTTAAAGTATTTGAGAGCTCAGTTTGTCTCTTTTGAAGTTAGTGGGAACTTTGCCATTGATTTGGAAAGGATCAGTATTAGCCTAAATTGGTAGAGTCTAAAAGACAAAAAAGAAAATATCCAAAGTCTACAAATCTCTCACTGATCCACCATCCAGAAAGGAAAGACAAAGGCCTTCTCCAAGGTCTGTAATTTACATCTTGATTCCAGGACTCCTGTTTCTCTTACATTTGTAGGCTTCAGTATGGAAAGTAACTTCCAGAGATTGATAGCATATGGAGTAGGAAGCACTTGTACTGTGGACTTGTAAAGGTTCTTGGGGAAGGGAGATGAAAGTTACTTGTAAAAATCAGTGTACTGTCTGCGCAAATCTTACACAATTTCTCCTGTGGTAACACTACACAATATACCCAATCTGCAACTCTCGCTGGCCAGATTCCCCAGCTCAAAGGATCAGTCTTCCAGGTATCACGTTTACTGAACACAGTAAATGATCTGGCAAAAGTTTGCTGGTGGACAATTAACTTAGAAATATTCCTGCACAATTTTCGTGATTTTAGCACTACTATGACACTGGCATCCATGTCCTCGAAGTCAAGGCCTTCATTGCCCAGCTGAGACCATCTATCCCAGAAGTGAACTTTCCATTACCAGGATTCTGTCCAAACAGTGGAGAGTAAACAGTGGTAGGAACACCAGCATACCCTGAAGAAAGGGCTATTTTCCTATTTGACTGAGAAAGTAACCATAATCTCAATCATTTTCCAGCTTAAGTAGTTTTGATAACTGACCAAAATCCAACAGACAAGGAATGTGTGCTCTTCTTGTCTAAAAATATGGTTCATCTACAGTGACAAAGTGTAAACTCTGAGAAGGGATGGAATATTGTCCAACAAAGCTTTCTTCCTACAGTCTTTCAGACCAACCATGGTGCAGTTCTGGGCTGTTCCAGCTGTTATCAAAATTACATCATTAACAAAAAAGAGTCTAATAAGCACAAATATAATTTAAAAGGAACTTTTGATGATAGAAACTAAGGAATCTCTTGTATTTGATCCTCTGACTGGCAGTGAGGCAGGTTCATAGAAGCTTGCTCAGGCATCATTCTGCCATCCTATCTTCTAATTCTTGCAGAAGATATAGGTACCCAACAACCAAAATATAGCTTTAGTAAGAGAACAGGCTTTCGGCTACTCTCAGACAAGAAAGGCTTCTGACAACCAAGTGCATGGAGTGCCTGAAATGAAGTAAGCTTAGAGTCAGGTCAAGCTATCCATGGAAGAATGTGGGAGCTTAAGCAGTTAGAGGTAGGAAACTGCATGCAAAGGACAGCACAATGACCCTGATGGTTTATGTGGTCTCAGTAACACACAAGCCAGAGTTCAGGGAATGACAAGCATGAGGCACCATCCCAGATAACCAGGACCTGAGGTCAACAAAATGTCCATTGCAGTCTACAAAACCTTGTGACTCAACAGACTAACATCATCTTCTGCTAACAGAGATCCACACTTGGCTAAGGAATATCTGATAGAAATACAGTATCCAAGTAAGGAAAACCATGCAATTAAATCCCACAATGGTCTCTCGTGTCTCCATTGCTCAGAAGTAACCCAAGCTGATAAGAGCTTAATGAGAGCCACTAGAAAAGATGGATGCCATTTTCCATACTGTGCAAGCCCTTCACTCCTACCCCAAAATCATTTGTAACAGGATGGGAAGCGTCAAAGATTCCCGTCTTGCTCATAACTTAATTTAAGCATCCTTGAGATTTTCTAGCAACACTAACAGCTCAGGCAACATCTACTTCATCTTTGGCTCCACTGAAGACTGGAAACACTGCTCTCAGTCAAAACATCCTACAGGTCCCAGCTTCTGCTTTGTCCCTGTGGAACATGTCTTCAGAACATTCTGAGCATAGGTCCCAATGGGTTTAGTACCTCTATGCCCATCACTTCAGTATCAATTGCAGCCTGAAATCTGCAGCGCACAAGTACAGGGACATGCGCACATGCTGAGTTGGTTTAAATAATGCAGGGTGGTAAGTGACCAGAAATTGTTTCTAAAGTGCTGTTTACTTTCCTGTTAGGACTGGCTTAAAACCTAAAGAAAGGTTAAATTAATCTGAGTAACTTTGAGCTCTTACATATGTGAAACAATCAGAGATTTTAATAAATAAAGCATGCCACAAGGGCCCCTGGAGTGCTTAGACAGAGCGGGCACGTCCGGACCCAGTGTGGAACTGTGATCCATCACTGCTAGATCAATTTCAAAAGCAATTCAACAAGGGCTCCACGTAGACAGCATTACAGAAAACCAGTTCCAATAGCTTTCTTATGCATGAGAAAACCACAGCCACGTTGTGTTTTAGGCAGGGAACTGATGAGAATGAAGCAAAACAACAAGACTACCCTCAAGATATATTTTGGGCTGCTCCTGTCCTCCCACTCCCCTTAGACTCCATTTCAATCTCTTACCAGTTCGTGAATTTATGGCAACTGAGGACGATGTTACATAGGTCACTGCCAGCCTGGTGGGACTGCTGTGGCTTTTGGCCACCAGAGACAGTTTTGGGCCATGGCCTGGTGAAGTGCCAACCTCTTTCATCTCCATTCTGTGCTGGAGCAGAGGTGACTATGAGTGATAGAAGAATGGGAAAGCCTTCCTCAGCCCAGCAATCTTTGTCAATCGTTAATGCTTTTCCTCCTTGCTCCAGGATCTGCCATCTAACCAGTGCAAATTGAGGATGACAAATAAGAACATTAGCCTGGTGTTTCTGCTAAAATGATCCTCCTTGAAGTAGCTGATGTTGACACTTAAATTGTCAGCAGACTTCCAGTTTAGGCTCCAGTTAGAAGAATGAGTCCATTCACACTTCCCTCTGAGCTATTGTTCCAGCTCTCTCTGGACCAAGCAAATATCACTGCAGCAGTTTACACTCCAGTTCCACTTTAAAGTGGAAGGTTGTTAGGTTTTTTTTTTGCAATCATAATACAAATTGCCTAGAAACTTTTTTTAAATGTAGACTCGGTCTCCAGAGAATAATTACACAACACTGTAAAAATAGTCTGCAGCAATTTACATAGCCGTGAACTTTTGGAGCTGTGTTTGTTATTTTTTCAGTGTACCTACCTACACACGGTGCAGCTAGCTACAGTGGACTCACGGAACTGTGATAGCAGAAACTGGTATTTCAAGTTAAACCAGACACGTGAATAAAACATTTCATGGTTTCTTGCAAGGTTTCTTATTTTGGGGTGTTATATCATCATCTAACCAAAGCACTGCTTTGCCATTTCTGCCTCTCCCGTATCCTAGTTCACCTCTGGCTGGATTCAGATCCCACTCCTGTGGCTAGTGCAGCCATTGTCGATGTAGTAAAGAAAGAAAGTATTGATTTAATTCAATATCCTTCCTGTAATTATGCGCTCCTTTCATTTCCAAAAAAGTTAATCATACGGGGGGCTGTATCCTCATTTGTCTCTCTACAGTCACTTTTACTGCTGTGTACCCATTGGGTATGGCATCTCCTTGCCTGCTGGACCTCACTCCCCAGCCTGCCCCACTGCATGCTGGCTTTTTCTCTTCTCTCCTTAAACCTTCAGCTGATGGTGGGATCACCAGTCCCTCTGCAACTAAGAATCAAGCCCATTTCTTCTGCAGAAGAGCAGGAGAAATCTCTGCAGCAGCAGGTGGTACAATCACTGCAGGCTGAGCCTTGTCTGTCACAGAAATTGTCACTTTGGACATTTCCAACCCCATCTGGCCAGCATTGCAGTACTTACATGGTAGAGCATCTTCTGAGTTCTCCAAGTAACAAGCAGATAACATGCCTGGAGCCAGAAGATGCAGAAGCTTAATTTTTTCTTTCTGTACTCCCCCATAAGGTCCTTTTTGTCCCTTAGTGTAACTCTGCCAAGCTCCTACCTTGCTAGCTGCTAGGCTGTCTTTTAAGGAGCTTTTTCAGTTGTTTTCCTCAAGAGAGCTAAAGTGATTACAATAAAAGTAACAGAATGAAAGGATAAAACCACAGGTTGGAAACAAACCCATTTCCTGAAATCTCTGCAAAGAATCTATTCCGGATACCGAATCTATTCGGAATAGGTATATTCACAGGTAAAGAATACATGGCAGAAATAAGAATTTATGCAAATGAGTGCATGAATATGGAAACAAAACCCATAACCTGGCAGTGAATATTATGGCCATGAGATTTAGGTACTGATTTGAAGGAGTTAAATTCCCAGGCTGCCTTTTCAAAGCAGGGTGGGGCGCTGGGGAAGACAGAGAGGACAAAAAAAAAGGCACCTGAGAGCTCTGGGAAAGAGCAGCAACACCTGCAGACTAAGTCCTTTTCCACTTGTACAGTTTGATGCAGATCTTCCCCAGCTGAGCATCTGCCAGAGCCCTTGGCTGGGCTGTGCTGCTCTGTGCACCCTGAAGTGTGGGGTGACCTACCCGCACAGTCCTGCCTGCACCAGGAAGCCAGTGCCACGTCCCCTGCTAGCCTCGCCTCCAGCCACCTATCTGTACTGGTGTGGCCCTGGCATGGCCAGGGGGACATGGACATCCTCCCTGAATCAGAGTGGGCGTCCCGAAGCATGTTCTTTGAGGGCACTTTCTCCAGCCCCTGGTACAACAAACACAAGGTAAGTGCCAGCCCTATGGCTCCAGGAGGGAGGGCAGGGAAATCATTTCAGCTCCTCCACACTGCTCTCTGTAGGGCACCTTCCAGCACCCATTTGCTGCCAGAACCTGCTCCTTCTTCACCCTCTCAGCAGTGGCAGTACAGGAGGCTGTGATGCCCTGGTCTGGAGCATCTCTGAAGTTTTCTGCTGGTGTTTCTGATGTTGTCAGGGCTGACAATGTGGTATTTGGGTGACTGCAAAAGAGAGACTGAAGCAGCCCCCAAGAACTAGCAAGTTGAAGCATCTGCTAACAATAAAAATGAATTGGAGGCTGATTAAATCCTTTACTTCTTCCTTGCTTTTGGTCTCATAAAGTAGGAGGCATGGCAGGGTGCTCAGCATTCTTGTTTTTCACTACGTAAGAAGCAAACCACTTTTTTTATGATGCAAAGTACCGGTATAAATTGTGCATAAAATGGCTTGTTGGTAACTGCTCTCCTTTCTTTGTGAGCAGCCCAGTAGCAGGTTGTAACTCAGGGAAGGTCCCCAAAACGTTTCCCTCTGGATTCTGCATGTGCTGCTGGCTGGATATCCAGGTGGCAGGAGTTGTTCCTCAGCTTCAGAGGGGAGGAAAACTGTGAATTCCTCTGCTGGTGTCCTTGAGCAGCAGTGATCCTGCCTGATGCCCAGTGGTAATGCTTCTGGGGACCAGAGCTGGGACCTCTTATGAAAGCAAGAGTGTGGAGCCAGATGTGTGTTTGGGAATTAGGGCCCTAAGGCTGGGAGTGCTTGAAGAACTGCTGGTGAATGCAGGGATGAGTCCTTTGCCAAGGGGAGAGCTGCCTGCACATCATGATGCGGTTATAGATTTGCTTGCAAAACATCCTAGGCCTGCTCCTGTGTTTCTTGGAGTAGTTGTGTGAGAACTGCTGTTTTTTAAGCTTAGCAGTTTTCTTGCTCTGGTTTTCTGTGCTGATAGAGTTGAGCGCCTCGGAGCAGACAATGGGTAACTCTGGGTCATGTGCTGCCAACAACATTCGTTTTCCCAAGAGTTAGCTTCTTTTGTGCACCCACATTTTCACACTTTACATTTTTGGAAGCATCAAAAACCATTTACCCCATCCTTTGCTGGCAAATGGACTGTTCTGTCTGTCTCCATGGATCAGTCATTTCAGATCTGCAGGCAGAGGTTCTGTTCTTTCCTCCTGGTAACACAAGGCCGTTTTGTCCTCTTCATTAGGTTTTGAAGAGGAGATCTTTGTTTTCTACCTCTTCCAGCTCTCATCTGCCTGAAAACATCCCAGGAAAGAGGAGGTGGATTGTTTTGGGGGGAGCATTTTCCAGCCCCATGGGCCATCAGGAGGTTAGAGGTTGCACAACCATGAGGGGCTTGGCATGGCTGGTGTCCTCAGCTGCCTTGTACCGTGTGGATATCAAGGACATCCACTGAGGCAGGGAGATATAACATATTCATTGGGGAAATCCATGGCACTCCAGCAAGTCCTGAACAACGTTTGGAAACACAAAGCTCCCTGGAAGAAGTTAAAGTGCCTGTGTCCTTATTGATCCTAGGAGATCAAGGGTACAAGGGTAGCTGAGGGAATGCATGGTTGCAGTGACTGGAAGTGGGACTTGCTGGCATCAGCGTGGATGCAGCTTGCTTGGTGCTGCTCGAGGCTGTGCACTGAAAGCCTTCCCTGTCACAGATCAGTATTGTGCCCCATGGGACATGGACATGTTTAATGATGTAGCAAAATCTGATGAAGCACTTAGTTACCTGATGTATCCCCTGACACCTACCACTACTGTAATAGTTTAAGTCTGTTGGAGTAATGAAAGTAAGAAGCCACCACATGTGGAATTTGTCTGCTTAATTTAAAGTGCATGTAATTGCTTCAGTTTAATCCTTCTCTTAATTTCTCTTGGCAAATCTCAAAGTTTGTTTATTTATTTCCAAATTTGTTGTTTGTGGGCAAAAACATTTTACAACATTACTTGAGGTTATTAACTATGACATTAATCAAGGTTTGACTTTGTATCAGAGAAGGAGAAAAGAGCTTGAGTAGAAGCAGTCACTGAAAGCTCAGAAGAAACACTTCCTCCATATCTCAGTATTTTATGTGACTGCTGTGTGTAGTCACTGTGTGTGGTTGTTAAAGCATGGAAGCTGAGCCTAAGGGGGAAAATCCTTTCCTTTCTGCATTTTTTCCCTTCTTTGCCTGTCTCTTAATAAGTCTGAGGTTATTACAGGCTGCCCAGGCACTCGCATCAAGAGGTTGTTTTGTTTCATGGGCTGTAATAAGTCGTTTTGGCTCCATCCTTGAGGTTTTAAATGCTGACAGCTCCTTCAGACAGACCAGTGGCCTCCTGTCCAATGGCAATATATCAGCATCTGTCGCAGGCTGGCTGTGCAGGTGGCAGCTGTGTGCAGTCAGGAAACCCAATCTTCGTGTGCTCTGATCTGCCAGCAGCAGTGGCTGCCATCAGGTGTGGTGAGAAATCCCCAGGATTAAGCACATTGCTGTGAGGTCTCTCTATGCTGCCTTCTACCACATACATGAAATGTAAAGTGCCACAATTAAGGCTTGAGCTCATTCTTTTGAAGGAGTAAGTCTGCAGCGCTTCATCTCACCTCATGCTGCTATGAGCTTGATGCACCCTCTTGATGACCCCAGTGATGTGAAAGCGTGGTTTGGCCCCAGAGGGAACTGCTGGAGGAAGGTTATCTCCTCGTATCCCTTGGCTAGAGGAAGTACACCAGAAACAATGACAGCCTCTTCTGTGAGAGCTGGCACTTACACCAGAGAAAACTTGTCACGTGCTGTCCTACAGGCTTACACTGGGATGTTTAAAGCACTTGAAGAATGAATTTTCCTCTGCAAGAAACAACCTCCAGGTACTATCCAGGACGATGAAAGTGTTGAAGGCAAATGGTGCAAAGCCTCCTATTTTATTTTATTTTTTTCCAATTTAAATATTTTGTAGCTTTTTTTACTGGTTTTTTTTTTTTTCCCCCAGCCTCTGCAGGGTCCCTCACACCATGCTCTGCTCCCTGATGGACTGCAGATGCTCAGTTTCAGGCTGATTGATAAGCCAGTCCCTGAGCACAGGGAGAGCAGAAACAAACATGCCCTCGCTCTGCTTTCTGCTGCTGTACTCATCCGTGAAGGCTATGGTGGAAAACTTTTCCATATCCCATCTCCCTGTTCTAAAACTGTTGAAAGCCAACTGTCAAAGTATCAAAACTGTCTCTACTTCCTCATACCATTCTCTTTCTGTTAGGCTTCAGAGTCCACTGGTTTTCAGTTTCCTTTATCATACAGGTGAATGTGTACAGAATTCTCAGTGGGAAATGTGTTCTTTACAGCCCTGGTAGTTACAAAAAGGAGTTTGTTCAGTCGTTTAAATACACCTTTCTCTTTTCATCTGTCATGGGGAATCCAAAACTCAAAACTTTTAACTAAAAAGAAAAGCACTGTGAACACTTGTTGTCAGTGATGTTACACAGTCTTCTGCTATGTTCTGCTGTTGTGAATCCAGCAGCAATTCCAGAGCTCTGTCCGCATTTAATTAAGCTATGCTAGAAAAGGACATGTTGCTTAGGGTCACAAGTGCAGGGTTGTCAGCTGGGCCAGCTTTGCACACAAGCTGTCTATTTCTGCCAAAGCTCCAGGTCTGATCTGCAGTATCCAGGTTAGAGAAAGAATAGCTGGTGCATGAGAATCTATTAATTATTCAAAGATAAAGGATATAACTACACAAGAGCCTTACCCTTGGCCTGTCTCCTTTGCACTTGTACCATAGGCAAATCTGTATTATTGTAGCTCTCAAATTCATTTTTTCCTCTATTTGGTGTAGGAAGGATGAGAGTAAGCTATGGGGCTGTTTATACCTTAATACAGGGAAGGCAGGGAATGGGGCAGCAGGTCTGGAGCAGATGCCATGGATGGGCAAGTAGTCTGAAGACTGGAGGCAGCATGCGGTTTTCTCAGCCAATCTAAGGAGTCATCTGCTAATCTGGATTTCACAAGCCACTGCTGAAGGTCCCAGAACTGTATGTGTATAGACCCTACCAGAGCTCTGCAGGGTGTCTGTTTCCTGATTCTCACCAGGCTGTTTTTCCCAAATCTCATACTCTTTCCACTCCTGCTATGGTAAAATGAGTTTTTCAGTTTTCTGAGGATATTTAAAGAACATGTGAATTTGATATTTTTTCAGGTTTTTTTTTATTATTATTTAGGAGATAGAGTTAACCAGCAGCTTCTTAATTATGCTAATCTGTTTCAAGAGATTTGAGGGCGTTAATGTGTAATTTCCTAGGCAATAAAAACATCTTGTCATTTGTTGAAAAGGGGGTGCAGAAGACCAGTGTGAGAAAACTTTACTCACCATTTTCCATATCCTGCCTATTGCAGAAATTAGTTTTGCTTTGGACTGCTTCAAAATGGTATTTCACCAGAAGATTCAGGATATAGTTCAGACTCTGACAGATATCCATCTCACATGGATTGCAGAGCTTAAAACAGGCACTGCCCTTCAGCACAGTGATTCAGAGCAGCAGAATCAGATTTATTCTGGAGCAGAATAGGGTGATTGCTGCTCCTCCCCTTGTCATCATCAAGTAGAAAACACCAGGCGGAAGACAATTCTCAATCCCTATCCTGCATTGTCCTGCCCACCTTGAAGCTCTGCAAATAATGGGCTCTAAATTAAACTGGCTGTGGCTATTGTGTTGATTTTGGTGTCCCACAGTCTTGCCTCAGAGTTGGAAGGTGAGGTAGGTTGAAGGTCTGGCTGCTCATGCAATCATCAATCTGCAAGTGAGATTTCCTGAAGGCACTGCATGTTTCTGGGGCATCACTGAAGACATCAAGCCTATGCTTCTGCTGCTTCACTTGCTCTAGCGCTTCATTTGGTGAGACAGTTTGTCTGGACAAACAGGCAAGAGAAAACTCATCTAATTTCTTAAATAAAAGTTGCCCTTCTCATAAAATCTCACCTAGGACCATATGGACACTTAAGATCTTGTGATCCAAGGAAGACTTCATTGCTCTTTGAAGCTAAGTTATGACGTTCATCTTCTTATGTTCTGGAAGTCTGCTTTGGGCACAAAAAAATCGATGTCTCAATCTTATTCTTGCATCACTCCAGCAGTATGCTGGGTCTGATTAACTCCTGTTTGAAGGTATCAAAAAAATCCCAGGGACTCGAGTAGAAATTTGACTGAACTCAGTAAACCAGGCTTTAGAAATAAGAGCAAACACCAGAATGTGTACTTCAGTTGTAAGGGGGGTAAAGACCTTTGGCTAACCTAATAACCAAGGCTGTGATTATTTCACTTGGAGTTTTGGTGACACGTATAAACTGCTACGTTCATGTTTATAACGTCACCACACATCATCCCAGAAGAATGGCATTTATTAATGTGAACATTTGGGAGATATGCTTTCCATTCTGTGACTAATCTAGGCTTAGAAACATACTGCCAACAGCTTCAAAAGACAGCCAGTTGGTGTGTGAATCAACACCAGGCCTAGAGCAGAGATCTTAAGAAATGAGGCAGTGATATTTGCAGAGTAAGCTCAAAAGTAAATAATCAATATCAAACAAACAGATGTGTTTTGCAAAAATCGAGGCTATGCCAGTGTAACTCCACTGTTCTCCACGATACTCATAGTTAACATTATCTAGGCTGGAAGCTTTGGCCACCGTTGTTGATGTGAACTGTTTTGCCTGTAAGGTGAAAAAATGAAGAGGGAATTTGGAAAAGTGATGGAGAGAAATCATGGGACTGCTCAAGTTTAACACTTGGATGAGGCACTCAGTGACTGTCTAATAGAAGGGCTGTATCACCCTCTGTATCTGGCACCATGTTCTGCAGAAGCAGTCCTGTGGTTCATAGGTCTGTGGGATATTGGCCCACCAAGCTAACTGCAAGGTCTGGAGGAAGACCCTCCATGTGTGGAAGTCATCACTCATAGCAAAGCAAGCTGGCCGTTTGGACATTGCTTCTTCATGCTAGCTAAAACAAAGTAGTTAGCTAAGTTTAATGCTGACTTTAATCCCCTTTAATTGAACCATCTTAGTAGAAGCTAGAATTTACACTAGACTCTTAGCTAGCATGTACAATGATTTAACTGTTATCTTGATCAAAATGAGGTAATTTCGCCAACTGATACAGATTGCACTTGAATCCTTTTTCATCAACAGCCAAAGATATCCACACTGGGAAGAGATTCCTGTAAAAACAATCAAAATATGAGCTTTGTGTACATAACAGACTTGTTACCAGAGGGTCAACTGGCAATTAAAACCTGCTTTAAATTTTGGGGGCTCCAACCTTGGAGTGAATGGATTTTGATTTCATTTACTTTGCTTTATGACTCTAACCTACTCTTTCCTGGCATTTTATTTGTATATTTATTTTTGGACTTGTCATGAAGTTCTTGCATTTACTGACTTCTAATGACATTAATCTCTTTGCTTTTATTTTTTTTTTTTCGATTTCAGTGACAGTCTGTTGCTCCCTGCAGTGACTAAAGCACCATTAACATTATCATTCAGTGTCAGTGTTATCATGCAGCTGTGACTCAGTCATCATGTCAAGATGATGGAGAGCAAAGCTTGTAGTGTCTGCTAAAGCTTCAGTCAAACAAAGACTAACAGCTTTTATTGGATCAAGGCTCTAGAATCACTTGGCTATGGGTCAAAAGCTGCTAGGACAAACTAAAGAAAAATTATGTGGTTTACAAGAGCATAGAGCTGATGGCACCTAAGGAAAAGGGTGTTCCGTTCTCTCTTTTTCTTTTAATTCCTAAAACAGAATGGACAGAATTTATCTTCATAGTTCCCATCTCTGTAGTGCTTCCCATTGAGTAGAAACTGTTCTACTATGTAGATCGCTCTGAAAGTAATGCCTCCTATTTATTTCCACAGAAACTGCAACAGATGCAAAAAGCACAGTAACACCTTTTGATAGAGCAAATATCAAATACAAAACAGTATTTTTAGCATAGTCATCGCCATTAACTATGTGATTTTGCCAGTGATGAGGAAGGGCCTGCATGCTGCACTTGTAAAACCTGCACCAGCAGGTGGTGACAGCCCACCTACTGCTTCACTGTGCATCCATCCACTGTTTGGTCTCCACATTCAGCAGGCATTGATGAATGTCAGTGGCTGCCATTTTTTCCACGCTGAGAAATTCAATTCCACACGTTTGCTTCACACTCACTCCTGTGCCAGACGCCATTTCGTCAGACAGCCTCTCTGCTGCCATCTGTCACACAATAACAAAATAGAATGGAATATTGTTGGGAAAGTTCAACCTCTACTGCCGTACCATTCACATCTGCCTCTGACATCAAGGACCAACATAATAAAATAGGAGGTATTAGTTTTGGAGCAGCCCTTGTGCTGTATCCTGTACTGAATTAAAATACCAGGAGAAAGCCAGCAATCTGGAAGCTAAACTTGCTAGAAGAATGCTCAAAACTAGCTGAAAATAGTTTTTATCTCATTTAAAAGCAGTGGAGAACACAAAAAGTAGATAAAGGCCCATAGAAGAAATTGTCCATCTAAATTGATTTCTGTTTTCTCTAGCAGAAGGTCAAAAGATGTTTTGGTTTGTGGTGAACTAGACATTTCCTCTGTATGCCAGCCAGCACCCATCACAAACTACAAAATGGCTCACAATGCTTTAAATTGAGCTACAGATCAAAGAAAAAGATCAAAATGCACAAGTGTAATGTGTCACAGGGAAACAGAAAGGGAAAACGAGGCCATTGTCTACATCCCAGGCTCCTGCAAGAAACTGGTTTATGAGATCGTTTCTCTAAGAAATGTATTCATTATCCTAAACCCCAGATTTACATCTTAAAATTTTGACCAGAAGCATCTGTAAATTAAAAGCATCCAGTTGTGTTTGTGCATCTATGCACCCACATACATGTGTGCGAATATTTTAATGAGTGCAAGACCTCTTGTTTTTAAATCATCACTGATAATCTAGCAGTTGTTTAAATAAATGGTGTCACTAACCAGAATGTTCTGCCTTCTGGAGTCCAGTCCTCCTTTTACATTGCAAACTATCTGTAAATGATTAACGCTCTCTGTGGAAATGAACAAGGAGAGCCAAGTGCGTGAGGGGCAGGAAGAAAAGCAAGAAACAAATGTGCAGCACCCCTCCTCTGCAGGAACTGGAAAGGCCTTTGGGCTGTCCATTCCTCTACCATATAATCATATAATTCTTTTCCCAGATGGGTCAAGCTTCATTCTAAATGCTGTTGAATCTTTTCTTTTTTCCCCTCCTCTCATTCCTCCTGTTAGGAGCTGCTCTGAAGTACCATCAGCCTGCAAGTGTCCTAATTTCCCATTCATGTTTACTCAGTCCCACGAGTATGACAGTGGGGTCCAACAACTCAGCATACTGCGTTCCTTCTGTGCACATCGAAGGAAGAGTTAGCTACAACTAACAGAGTATTTGATGAGAGGGGATGAGAGACTAGTCTGCCTCTGTTGGAAAGTGACGCATAAGAGGTGCATGCTGGAAAAGGCATGTCATTGCCCTGCTCCTCACAACCAGTATGGGAAATTTATACTGCTGCTGTCAGGGCTTTGGATGTCTCATGTAAGTGGATTCTGTACTCCAGCAAGGACTGTACTAAAATACCAGAAGGGAACAAGCTAGGTGTGTTTTGTTCAGTGGCACGTTTGTGTGTACATGCAGAACAAGCCACTCTGTGCCTTCTCTTGCAACCTAGCATAACACTTAACAGCATGATTTACTCAGCCATTCAGGTATCTCCTTACTGAGTTTGCCAGTCTTTCTGCGAATGGGTAGAGCCACTCCATCTTCTAGAGCATGAACTGTCCCCAGAGAGTCTTATGTGTGCTCTGTGCTGTGATCTGCCTCCTCAGCTCTCCACTTGGGTGTCCAGAGAGACACATGAAACAGGTAGAGCCTCTCACTGTGAGCCAGGCTATCATTTCTGTGAATTGATATACCAAAGGTTTTATTGTTTGGGACTGTACCTTGCCTTTTGTACCAGAAACAAGACCGGGATAGATTGGAATACCTAAGAATCCATCTCGTGAGCTGCAGCAGTGGTGTATCGCTGATTCAACTGTCCTTTTTATGGGAGAAGCTGGTCAAACAGCGCTTGCATCTTCGTTTCTCCAGAGGGACCTGGAAACTGACAAAGCTTAATAATCCTTTTCTTGCTTTTCTGGGTATGTAATTTCTGTAGTTGCCACAGAGATGCTATGTGACAATCCTTGAGAAAATCCTTCAATTAAGGTGTTACAAACTATGATTGAAATTTTTAGAGCCTCTATCATACTCACACTGAAGAGGCTTTTATTTGCCATCTAACAGATGATATTAAAACATGAAATGCTCTTTGATTATGCAGCACAGTGTCCCAGCCTCTACATCTGAGAAACAGTATAAAAATCCAGTCTGTCACTTCCCCACTCTCTCATTTATTTCCTAATTCTGATATTTGATTCCTGAGTATAGGAAATTGAAATTTAGGAGATGAGAGGTTTGGCTGTAACTCCTCAAAAAGGAAAGAAATTACTGCTCATAGTGCTTGTAATATTATAGTAGATGGATATGCCTGTATATACACTTAGTGAGCGTGTTAGAAGTTACTTTTTTATCATCTTTTCCCATTAAAATTCATCATCTCAGTTTGGAATACATCATGGACGTTAACCGAAGTAATCAGATTGAGGAATATAAATAAGAATGCATGAAAATGATTTAAGGATGGAGCTGAACAGAAGTGGCCCACTTCTGTGGATGATCTATCCACTCAAGCTCCTACACCTTTTGATACCTTGCCAAGATCTTTTTTCAGCTGTTACAATTTCTCTCTTTTCTGGAAAAAAAAAGAAAAAGATATACTCTAAATTCATAAGCTAATGAAAGATAAAACATAGTAAAGGCAAGAGAACTACAGTATTCATGAGGTAGGAACTGTATCTACTGTGGTTTGGAGTACTGCGTGACAACTTATATAAAACATGGAAATGTCTTGTCTTCACTCAGATTTACTCTGGCTTAGTTCCCTAGCTTGCCTCTCTTCTTGTGATCCTGAAAAAGATGGACACAAGTGTTTTAAGTCTCTCCTTCTTGTATGTCCTTTGTCTTTAATGTCACAATGAACAATGCATATGTATTTTCATTAAATGTTTCAATAATGGTAATAGCTCCTATACTATTGTTTCATGTCTCCTTTAGTACTTTATGTGGGCTTAAATCACATGAATATAAGAATTTCACTGTGAAAACCACTGAAAACAAGGAACTTATTTTCTTTATACATCTGTAAAGCACTGAGTACAGCCAGAGCTCTATAAATAGTAATAGCTAAATGATAAGCTTCTCCTAATTCCACATGGTGACTCTTTCAAAACTATGTTTTTTGTTAAGGATTCTGGATTTGGCTTTCTTCAGAGCTAATGCCTAATTGGAATTTTAAGAGGAATTTCTCCTATTTTTGTTACAGGATCCATTGAAATCTGGGGAAATGCTAATTAATGGAATCCAAATGTGGATTTTGAAGCCACGAAATTCATGACATTTGTTGAGAACACCTTTAGATCACAAATAAATGCAGAAATAAAGAAAAATAGGAGGAGCAGTTTAACTAGCCTTGTTAAGTTAGCAGAGAATGTACCTTTGAAATGATTTTTTTTCTTTTTGTCAGTTTAATTTACCAGCATGAAAAGTTTCCATAAATAATGCCCATATACCTTTTACTCAATGCAAATTTAGTTATTCTTTCTAAGTATTCATTTCATGGGCCTGGAAACTTCAGTTTAATATGCAATAGGAAAACACAGATGTAATATGGGTAAATTGCATCTTGCTGTATAACCGTATCTCCAATGCAGATTTTACTCTGCTGGGGATAAATTTATTAGAATTAGTGCCAAAAATTTAGATTTCAGCCTGGCTTTCATTTATCATAAGTCCCTTGCTTTACTTTAACAATAAAAAAGAGACCTTGCATATAATAGGCACTTTTAAAACACTGCCAGAATGATGTGAAAAGGTGTTAGGATAAGTAAGCATCAAGCTCTGCATGAGTGCTCAGAGGAGGATCGACGCAGCAGTATGTAATTCTGCTGCTCATTTATTTTAAATAGCAATACATTACCACTTCAGTTGGCAAGTGGATGCCTTCTGTCTGACCCTTCAGAGCCCCCTTCCCCATGCCTGGGCTTGGGTGAGAGGCTCAATACAGCTGGGTCATGGGATGACTGGGATGACTGGTACTGCTGAAGGTGCTTTGCTTGAGACAAGTTTGTCACCTCTTGAATCCCTTAGGCAGTCCCCCATAAAGTCATGTCCCTTTGGTCACTTTCATGGCTGGCAAACCACACAGGGTCACCATTTTAAAGCACTCGCTGTGGCTTGTGAATTTTAATCCGCCTTCAGCGTTCAACACTGGCAGGTGGCTTATAAAGAACATGATGCTAATGGGGTATATTTTGGGAGGGTTGTTTCAAATCTGGAACAGTGCATTCCTAGACTCACAAATAGCTGTTTTAACATAAACGAGGCAGTGAGGAGTGGAGGCCTAGGAATGGGGGACAAAATGCATTCCTTGAGCCAGTTTTGCCAGCAAGGGAAATATAGAATCATAAAGTCATAGAATCTTTTGAGATGGAAGGGATCCTTAAAGGTCATCTGGTGCAATTCCCAAGGAATGAACAGGGATCTGTGCAGCTAGATCAGGTTGCTCAGAGCTGTGTTCGGACTGGCCTTGAATATCTCCAGGGTGAATGTCTAAATCCACCACCTCTCTTGGGAACCTGTTCCAGTGCCTCTCCACTCTACTTGTAAAAAAAAATTCTTTCTTATATCCAATCTAAATCCTCCCTCTTTTTGTTTGAAACCAACTCCCCTTGTTCTATCACAACATACTCTGCTAAAGAGTCTGTCTCCTCATTTATAGCCCTCCTTTAGATACTGTCACTCTCAGGTCTCCCTGGAGCCTTCTCTTCTGCAGGTTGAACAAACCCAGCTCTCACAGCCTGTCCTTGTAGGGAAGATGTTCCACCCCTTGGATCATTTTTGTGGCTCTTCTGTGGATAGAGTCCAACAGGTCTGTGTTTCTCCTGTACTGAGGACTCCACATCTGGATGCAGTACTTCAGAAGAGGTTTCACCAGCACAGAGTAGAAGGGCAGGATCACCTCCATTGTCCTGCTGGACATGCTTCTTTTGATGCAATCCAGGATACAGTTGGCTTTCTGGGTTGCAAGGGCTCATTGCTGGCTCATGTCCAGCTTGCCATCCACCAGTACCCCCAAGTCCTTTTCAGCAGGGCTGTGTTCCATCCTTACATCCTCCATCTTGTACTAATAGCAGAGGTTGCCACAATGCAGGTGCAAAGCCTTGCACTTTGGTTTGTTGAACTTCATGAGGTTCACCTGGGCCCACTGCTCGAGCCTGTCTAGGTCTTTATGGACAGCATCCCATCTCTCAGGCATGTCATCTGCACCACACAGTTTTGTGTCATCCACAGAATTACTAAAGGTGCGCTCAGTGCCACAGTTTGTGTCACTGATAAAAATGTTAAAGAGAACTGGTTCCAGTACTGACCCCTGAGGACAACACTTATCTCTCATCTCCATCCAGATACTGAGTCTTTGACCACTGCTCTTTGGGTGTGATCTCACAACCAGAGGTCTGCCAAACATTGGTAAATCCACAGTGTCAGTCTACGGTCCATGTGCTGCAAAGCCAACAAGTGAGTTTAACAGCTTTTTTTCCAAATGAAATTAAGGTAAAAGAAATATGATGTCTCTATTTTTCTACTTACTGGAAAACTTACAGGAAGGCTTTCTCTGGGACAAGTGTAATGCATTTAGAAGAACTGGTAGAATGCATCAACAGTTTGAAATCTGGGGTACAACAAAGTGGTCCATAGGTTCAGACGGGTGTTTTGGAGTTGAAGGGATTTGCACCTCATGCCAAAAGTTTTGAGTATTTCAGTCTTTTTCCTGTAGAACTTCTTGTTTGAGTGAAGCACTATGGTTTTGGAGTTGTGTCTGCAACTGAATTCCCTCATGGAGATCTGTCTCAAGATTTGTGTGTGGGTAGCTCTGCAGTGGTGTGGATGATAGCACAACTGGACATCACAACTGGAAACTCTGTGTTCAGGGAATGTCATATTACTTACAAAACTGGCTGCTACAGCAGTCCTCTAGCCTCTGAAGGACAGTGAATGGCAGACACAGCACAAATGGTAAAGCTTTTTATATGACAAGATGGGAACACAAGGATTCTGGTCACCTTCAGGGCAACACAGTGGCCATTTCAGTTTGATAGGATGATCTGTCTTCTGTTGCAGGTCATCATCTTTCATTCATGCCCAGTTTTATTAGTCTGAAATGTTGCATCCTATTTTTACTCTCTTGCTTTGAGCACTGCTTTGTATGATAGATCTTGTGAATTAGGAGAAGTCTGTTAGCTTATGACACTCTGATTTGTGAAGTTTACAATCAAATTTCCTCCTTTACTGAATTTTTGTTTCCGGTTGTTTTCTTAAACATTGGCATGTCTGAGTATGAACTCACATAAGAAAGTTTTACTGTACTATAACTGTGTGGTGTGACTGTACTTTCATCTTGGCTCCCTGAATGTGATATTTGACCTCTCTCATTCACTGCACTCTGCTTTGAATCTTTAGGGTTTGTCCAGCTCTGGCTTTAGAAGTACGATGCTATTACGGTATTAACCAGAACTCATTAACACGTGTCAGTTTAGAGCAGGCAGTGCAGTATATATGCCAACAGCAACATTCAGGTGAGCCATGTGGTCATTACGATAAAATGACCTGAGCAATGAGGGTTAGTTTTGAGCTCAGACTGCCACTGTAGTTTTACCATAGTCCTATGCAATCTCTGTACTCACCAGGGCTCCCCAGCCCTGCCCATGGCTCAAGTGTCCACATCAGTCCTAGGACTGTCAGCCTGTGCCCCAGTGAGGCCACAGCAATACCAGGCTCCAGCCTGCCAAGCTGCCAAGGCCCTGACAAGGACTCTGCCAAGCCAGGCCTCTAGTCCTGCCCATCCTCAGTCTGTCTCCATCTCCAGGGAGGTGCCCAGTGCTCCTGGCTGCCCTGGTGCCCCTGGCTGCCTGCTCCTGGCTTGGGATGGGAAGGCCTCACCCCTCACTTTCCTTGAGGAGTCACTGGCACTACTGGTCCCTGGGAGATATATTAGGGAATGATAAGTGAAATTCTGGTCTATGTATCAGGGAAGTACTGAAGCTATGGTCACATATGTTATCTCAATACTTCCCAGAATATTAGAAGACCAAATATTTGAGCTGATCCAGGAAATTTCTGGAAACTGTAAAAAGGGCAGTGACTTGGAGATAATTCCAGTTCTTACCTTGTGTGATCATGGTCAGAAATCCGGAGTGGCCCACAAGGCTATTTGAATAAAGCTCACTCTAGTCTAATGAAGCAAAGCCCTCATGTACCTAACAAACCAACCACTGAAGTACAAAAGCAGTCAGTGCTGGAGGGGACACCAGCCATGCTCAGCCTGGGAAGACTTCCTACTAGAGNCTGTCTGACCCTTCAGAGCCCCCTTCCCCATGCCTGGGCTTGGGTGAGAGGCTCAATACAGCTGGGTCATGGGATGACTGGGATGACTGGTACTGCTGAAGGTGCTTTGCTTGAGACAAGTTTGTCACCTCTTGAATCCCTTAGGCAGTCCCCCATAAAGTCATGTCCCTTTGGTCACTTTCATGGCTGGCAAACCACACAGGGTCACCATTTTAAAGCACTCGCTGTGGCTTGTGAATTTTAATCCGCCTTCAGCGTTCAACACTGGCAGGTGGCTTATAAAGAACATGATGCTAATGGGGTATATTTTGGGAGGGTTGTTTCAAATCTGGAACAGTGCATTCCTAGACTCACAAATAGCTGTTTTAACATAAACGAGGCAGTGAGGAGTGGAGGCCTAGGAATGGGGGACAAAATGCATTCCTTGAGCCAGTTTTGCCAGCAAGGGAAATATAGAATCATAAAGTCATAGAATCTTTTGAGATGGAAGGGATCCTTAAAGGTCATCTGGTGCAATTCCCAAGGAATGAACAGGGATCTGTGCAGCTAGATCAGGTTGCTCAGAGCTGTGTTCGGACTGGCCTTGAATATCTCCAGGGTGAATGTCTAAATCCACCACCTCTCTTGGGAACCTGTTCCAGTGCCTCTCCACTCTACTTGTAAAAAAAAATTCTTTCTTATATCCAATCTAAATCCTCCCTCTTTTTGTTTGAAACCAACTCCCCTTGTTCTATCACAACATACTCTGCTAAAGAGTCTGTCTCCTCATTTATAGCCCTCCTTTAGATACTGTCACTCTCAGGTCTCCCTGGAGCCTTCTCTTCTGCAGGTTGAACAAACCCAGCTCTCACAGCCTGTCCTTGTAGGGAAGATGTTCCACCCCTTGGATCATTTTTGTGGCTCTTCTGTGGATAGAGTCCAACAGGTCTGTGTTTCTCCTGTACTGAGGACTCCACATCTGGATGCAGTACTTCAGAAGAGGTTTCACCAGCACAGAGTAGAAGGGCAGGATCACCTCCATTGTCCTGCTGGACATGCTTCTTTTGATGCAATCCAGGATACAGTTGGCTTTCTGGGTTGCAAGGGCTCATTGCTGGCTCATGTCCAGCTTGCCATCCACCAGTACCCCCAAGTCCTTTTCAGCAGGGCTGTGTTCCATCCTTACATCCTCCATCTTGTACTAATAGCAGAGGTTGCCACAATGCAGGTGCAAAGCCTTGCACTTTGGTTTGTTGAACTTCATGAGGTTCACCTGGGCCCACTGCTCGAGCCTGTCTAGGTCTTTATGGACAGCATCCCATCTCTCAGGCATGTCATCTGCACCACACAGTTTTGTGTCATCCACAGAATTACTAAAGGTGCGCTCAGTGCCACAGTTTGTGTCACTGATAAAAATGTTAAAGAGAACTGGTTCCAGTACTGACCCCTGAGGACAACACTTATCTCTCATCTCCATCCAGATACTGAGTCTTTGACCACTGCTCTTTGGGTGTGATCTCACAACCAGAGGTCTGCCAAACATTGGTAAATCCACAGTGTCAGTCTACGGTCCATGTGCTGCAAAGCCAACAAGTGAGTTTAACAGCTTTTTTTCCAAATGAAATTAAGGTAAAAGAAATATGATGTCTCTATTTTTCTACTTACTGGAAAACTTACAGGAAGGCTTTCTCTGGGACAAGTGTAATGCATTTAGAAGAACTGGTAGAATGCATCAACAGTTTGAAATCTGGGGTACAACAAAGTGGTCCATAGGTTCAGACGGGTGTTTTGGAGTTGAAGGGATTTGCACCTCATGCCAAAAGTTTTGAGTATTTCAGTCTTTTTCCTGTAGAACTTCTTGTTTGAGTGAAGCACTATGGTTTTGGAGTTGTGTCTGCAACTGAATTCCCTCATGGAGATCTGTCTCAAGATTTGTGTGTGGGTAGCTCTGCAGTGGTGTGGATGATAGCACAACTGGACATCACAACTGGAAACTCTGTGTTCAGGGAATGTCATATTACTTACAAAACTGGCTGCTACAGCAGTCCTCTAGCCTCTGAAGGACAGTGAATGGCAGACACAGCACAAATGGTAAAGCTTTTTATATGACAAGATGGGAACACAAGGATTCTGGTCACCTTCAGGGCAACACAGTGGCCATTTCAGTTTGATAGGATGATCTGTCTTCTGTTGCAGGTCATCATCTTTCATTCATGCCCAGTTTTATTAGTCTGAAATGTTGCATCCTATTTTTACTCTCTTGCTTTGAGCACTGCTTTGTATGATAGATCTTGTGAATTAGGAGAAGTCTGTTAGCTTATGACACTCTGATTTGTGAAGTTTACAATCAAATTTCCTCCTTTACTGAATTTTTGTTTCCGGTTGTTTTCTTAAACATTGGCATGTCTGAGTATGAACTCACATAAGAAAGTTTTACTGTACTATAACTGTGTGGTGTGACTGTACTTTCATCTTGGCTCCCTGAATGTGATATTTGACCTCTCTCATTCACTGCACTCTGCTTTGAATCTTTAGGGTTTGTCCAGCTCTGGCTTTAGAAGTACGATGCTATTACGGTATTAACCAGAACTCATTAACACGTGTCAGTTTAGAGCAGGCAGTGCAGTATATATGCCAACAGCAACATTCAGGTGAGCCATGTGGTCATTACGATAAAATGACCTGAGCAATGAGGGTTAGTTTTGAGCTCAGACTGCCACTGTAGTTTTACCATAGTCCTATGCAATCTCTGTACTCACCAGGGCTCCCCAGCCCTGCCCATGGCTCAAGTGTCCACATCAGTCCTAGGACTGTCAGCCTGTGCCCCAGTGAGGCCACAGCAATACCAGGCTCCAGCCTGCCAAGCTGCCAAGGCCCTGACAAGGACTCTGCCAAGCCAGGCCTCTAGTCCTGCCCATCCTCAGTCTGTCTCCATCTCCAGGGAGGTGCCCAGTGCTCCTGGCTGCCCTGGTGCCCCTGGCTGCCTGCTCCTGGCTTGGGATGGGAAGGCCTCACCCCTCACTTTCCTTGAGGAGTCACTGGCACTACTGGTCCCTGGGAGATATATTAGGGAATGATAAGTGAAATTCTGGTCTATGTATCAGGGAAGTACTGAAGCTATGGTCACATATGTTATCTCAATACTTCCCAGAATATTAGAAGACCAAATATTTGAGCTGATCCAGGAAATTTCTGGAAACTGTAAAAAGGGCAGTGACTTGGAGATAATTCCAGTTCTTACCTTGTGTGATCATGGTCAGAAATCCGGAGTGGCCCACAAGGCTATTTGAATAAAGCTCACTCTAGTCTAATGAAGCAAAGCCCTCATGTACCTAACAAACCAACCACTGAAGTACAAAAGCAGTCAGTGCTGGAGGGGACACCAGCCATGCTCAGCCTGGGAAGACTTCCTACTAGAG
>VXAB01011860.1:187499-246882 GCA_013399175.1 Odontophorus gujanensis
ATTTGGCTTTCTTCAGAGCTAATGCCTAATTGGAATTTTAAGAGGAATTTCTCCTATTTTTGTTACAGGATCCATTGAAATCTGGGGAAATGCTAATTAATGGAATCCAAATGTGGATTTTGAAGCCACGAAATTCATGACATTTGTTGAGAACACCTTTAGATCACAAATAAATGCAGAAATAAAGAAAAATAGGAGGAGCAGTTTAACTAGCCTTGTTAAGTTAGCAGAGAATGTACCTTTGAAATGATTTTTTTTCTTTTTGTCAGTTTAATTTACCAGCATGAAAAGTTTCCATAAATAATGCCCATATACCTTTTACTCAATGCAAATTTAGTTATTCTTTCTAAGTATTCATTTCATGGGCCTGGAAACTTCAGTTTAATATGCAATAGGAAAACACAGATGTAATATGGGTAAATTGCATCTTGCTGTATAACCGTATCTCCAATGCAGATTTTACTCTGCTGGGGATAAATTTATTAGAATTAGTGCCAAAAATTTAGATTTCAGCCTGGCTTTCATTTATCATAAGTCCCTTGCTTTACTTTAACAATAAAAAAGAGACCTTGCATATAATAGGCACTTTTAAAACACTGCCAGAATGATGTGAAAAGGTGTTAGGATAAGTAAGCATCAAGCTCTGCATGAGTGCTCAGAGGAGGATCGACGCAGCAGTATGTAATTCTGCTGCTCATTTATTTTAAATAGCAATACATTACCACTTCAGTTGGCAAGTGGATGCCTTCTGTCTGACCCTTCAGAGCCCCCTTCCCCATGCCTGGGCTTGGGTGAGAGGCTCAATACAGCTGGGTCATGGGATGACTGGGATGACTGGTACTGCTGAAGGTGCTTTGCTTGAGACAAGTTTGTCACCTCTTGAATCCCTTAGGCAGTCCCCCATAAAGTCATGTCCCTTTGGTCACTTTCATGGCTGGCAAACCACACAGGGTCACCATTTTAAAGCACTCGCTGTGGCTTGTGAATTTTAATCCGCCTTCAGCGTTCAACACTGGCAGGTGGCTTATAAAGAACATGATGCTAATGGGGTATATTTTGGGAGGGTTGTTTCAAATCTGGAACAGTGCATTCCTAGACTCACAAATAGCTGTTTTAACATAAACGAGGCAGTGAGGAGTGGAGGCCTAGGAATGGGGGACAAAATGCATTCCTTGAGCCAGTTTTGCCAGCAAGGGAAATATAGAATCATAAAGTCATAGAATCTTTTGAGATGGAAGGGATCCTTAAAGGTCATCTGGTGCAATTCCCAAGGAATGAACAGGGATCTGTGCAGCTAGATCAGGTTGCTCAGAGCTGTGTTCGGACTGGCCTTGAATATCTCCAGGGTGAATGTCTAAATCCACCACCTCTCTTGGGAACCTGTTCCAGTGCCTCTCCACTCTACTTGTAAAAAAAAATTCTTTCTTATATCCAATCTAAATCCTCCCTCTTTTTGTTTGAAACCAACTCCCCTTGTTCTATCACAACATACTCTGCTAAAGAGTCTGTCTCCTCATTTATAGCCCTCCTTTAGATACTGTCACTCTCAGGTCTCCCTGGAGCCTTCTCTTCTGCAGGTTGAACAAACCCAGCTCTCACAGCCTGTCCTTGTAGGGAAGATGTTCCACCCCTTGGATCATTTTTGTGGCTCTTCTGTGGATAGAGTCCAACAGGTCTGTGTTTCTCCTGTACTGAGGACTCCACATCTGGATGCAGTACTTCAGAAGAGGTTTCACCAGCACAGAGTAGAAGGGCAGGATCACCTCCATTGTCCTGCTGGACATGCTTCTTTTGATGCAATCCAGGATACAGTTGGCTTTCTGGGTTGCAAGGGCTCATTGCTGGCTCATGTCCAGCTTGCCATCCACCAGTACCCCCAAGTCCTTTTCAGCAGGGCTGTGTTCCATCCTTACATCCTCCATCTTGTACTAATAGCAGAGGTTGCCACAATGCAGGTGCAAAGCCTTGCACTTTGGTTTGTTGAACTTCATGAGGTTCACCTGGGCCCACTGCTCGAGCCTGTCTAGGTCTTTATGGACAGCATCCCATCTCTCAGGCATGTCATCTGCACCACACAGTTTTGTGTCATCCACAGAATTACTAAAGGTGCGCTCAGTGCCACAGTTTGTGTCACTGATAAAAATGTTAAAGAGAACTGGTTCCAGTACTGACCCCTGAGGACAACACTTGTCTCTCATCTCCATCCAGATACTGAGTCTTTGACCACTGCTCTTTGGGTGTGATCTCACAACCAGAGGTCTGCCAAACATTGGTAAATCCACAGTGTCAGTCTACGGTCCATGTGCTGCAAAGCCAACAAGTGAGTTTAACAGCTTTTTTTCCAAATGAAATTAAGGTAAAAGAAATATGATGTCTCTATTTTTCTACTTACTGGAAAACTTACAGGAAGGCTTTCTCTGGGACAAGTGTAATGCATTTAGAAGAACTGGTAGAATGCATCAACAGTTTGAAATCTGGGGTACAACAAAGTGGTCCATAGGTTCAGACGGGTGTTTTGGAGTTGAAGGGATTTGCACCTCATGCCAAAAGTTTTGAGTATTTCAGTCTTTTTCCTGTAGAACTTCTTGTTTGAGTGAAGCACTATGGTTTTGGAGTTGTGTCTGCAACTGAATTCCCTCATGGAGATCTGTCTCAAGATTTGTGTGTGGGTAGCTCTGCAGTGGTGTGGATGATAGCACAACTGGACATCACAACTGGAAACTCTGTGTTCAGGGAATGTCATATTACTTACAAAACTGGCTGCTACAGCAGTCCTCTAGCCTCTGAAGGACAGTGAATGGCAGACACAGCACAAATGGTAAAGCTTTTTATATGACAAGATGGGAACACAAGGATTCTGGTCACCTTCAGGGCAACACAGTGGCCATTTCAGTTTGATAGGATGATCTGTCTTCTGTTGCAGGTCATCATCTTTCATTCATGCCCAGTTTTATTAGTCTGAAATGTTGCATCCTATTTTTACTCTCTTGCTTTGAGCACTGCTTTGTATGATAGATCTTGTGAATTAGGAGAAGTCTGTTAGCTTATGACACTCTGATTTGTGAAGTTTACAATCAAATTTCCTCCTTTACTGAATTTTTGTTTCCGGTTGTTTTCTTAAACATTGGCATGTCTGAGTATGAACTCACATAAGAAAGTTTTACTGTACTATAACTGTGTGGTGTGACTGTACTTTCATCTTGGCTCCCTGAATGTGATATTTGACCTCTCTCATTCACTGCACTCTGCTTTGAATCTTTAGGGTTTGTCCAGCTCTGGCTTTAGAAGTACGATGCTATTACGGTATTAACCAGAACTCATTAACACGTGTCAGTTTAGAGCAGGCAGTGCAGTATATATGCCAACAGCAACATTCAGGTGAGCCATGTGGTCATTACGATAAAATGACCTGAGCAATGAGGGTTAGTTTTGAGCTCAGACTGCCACTGTAGTTTTACCATAGTCCTATGCAATCTCTGTACTCACCAGGGCTCCCCAGCCCTGCCCATGGCTCAAGTGTCCACCTCAGTCCTAGGACTGTCAGCCTGTGCCCCAGTGAGGCCACAGCAATACCAGGCTCCAGCCTGCCAAGCTGCCAAGGCCCTGACAAGGACTCTGCCAAGCCAGGCCTCTAGTCCTGCCCATCCTCAGTCTGTCTCCATCTCCAGGGAGGTGCCCAGTGCTCCTGGCTGCCCTGGTGCCCCTGGCTGCCTGCTCCTGGCTTGGGATGGGAAGGCCTCACCCCTCACTTTCCTTGAGGAGTCACTGGCACTACTGGTCCCTGGGAGATATATTAGGGAATGATAAGTGAAATTCTGGTCTATGTATCAGGGAAGTACTGAAGCTATGGTCACATATGTTATCTCAATACTTCCCAGAATATTAGAAGACCAAATATTTGAGCTGATCCAGGAAATTTCTGGAAACTGTAAAAAGGGCAGTGACTTGGAGATAATTCCAGTTCTTACCTTGTGTGATCATGGTCAGAAATCCGGAGTGGCCCACAAGGCTATTTGAATAAAGCTCACTCTAGTCTAATGAAGCAAAGCCCTCATGTACCTAACAAACCAACCACTGAAGTACAAAAGCAGTCAGTGCTGGAGGGGACACCAGCCATGCTCAGCCTGGGAAGACTTCCTACTAGAGTCCCTATTCATTTATTACATAGAGCCATAAAAGAGGCATTTGATTCAGAGTTTCTGGAAGTGGCTACTCAGATCATCATTGGAAACAGTAAGTGAGTGTAATTTTGCACTGTTTTTTTTTTATTTTTTTAATGACAAATTAAACAAATAGTCTCATCTTCTGCCACCAGCTGCATGCAAGTTTTGCCTTAAGAGAAAGGGACATTTCTGAGAAATATTATAGGTCATATGGTACCTTACACCTGGGTTTTCATCAACCCAGAACATCTATAAAACCACAGGTCTATCCACTCATGCGGACTGAGCTTGGTGCCCTCACTGTTTCCACCCATTCTTCACTGTCAGCTTAGCTCACCCCTTACAGTCATGACACGTACGCCATGTATGAGGACTGCTAGAGTTAGGGCTCCTGCCTAAGGAATTTTACACTGAATGATGAATGTGCTTTTGACAGCTTAAAAGCTGGATGGAGAGCCCCCTTTGAGACCAGTGCAGTTCCTCCCTGAAGTCTGGTTGTCTCCTGAGTCCTGCTCAGTGTCTGTGACCATGGGCTCGGATTAAGAAGCTGCTCAGAGATGCAGCTGTGAGGGCTGCATTGGCCTCTGAACTGGAAAAAGTCACAGAGTCCATGCTCTGTGCAGGAACTAACAGGGATACATTACAACTACTTACACAAAGGCAACAAAATGGTGAGGTAAATGAGCTGGCAGTTCCTGTTTTCTGTTCCCTGCTGTCATCTTATTCTTAAGCCCTTTATGATGAAGCTGACAAGGTCACTTCTCCACCTCCTTATAAAAGAACATGTTGTCATTTAGAAAGAACAAGTTTTTGGAAGCAAGAAAACAATTTTGATTTAACTGCTATTTTATTGATATCGCTGTGTGTTTGCTGGATGAAGAGGGGAATGCAATAATCCACATATGAATAGTCAAACTTGCACAAGATGTAGTATCACCAGCATCAAAGCTTTGGAGAGAGGCTGTGGATTGGTGAATACACTTAGGACAGCATACAAAGATTGCAACATTTCAAACATATATGGGGAGCTCTGCTGTGTTTCTGTTAATTGAACTTGCTGAAATGGCATTTTGAATGGCTACTTCCCTAAATAACGAATCCTACTTGAAAGCTTTCAATTTCTCAGCCTCACAGAAAGTTTGCAAATCTTAATGAAAATTAGACATGCTGATTAGAAAAGGATTTGGTTAAATAACATGGTACATTAAAGAAGCTGTCAGCAGACCTATGATCCTGGCACCCTGTCAAATAGTGGATATGTTGAAACATAAAATTACTGTGTTCTAGTATGAACAATGTGATTGCTGTTGACATGTTCTTCTGAAGGGCTGTAAGACTGCATTGGGATGGCCTTCCAGTTCCCTGTTGTTTACTGCTTAAGCATGTACAAACTTTGTTATTACAGTCCACTGTACAGAGAGATTTTTTATCAGTTTCTTAGTGCAGCATGAACTCAGTGACTGAAAAGTGCAATAATTTGTTTTTGATCCTGTTATGATGTACTATCAGAAAACTGCTGTTATATTGTTCTTCTTCACCTAATAAGAATTTTCTGTATTTCTCTGCTTGGTGATCTTGCAGACCGAGCTCTTGGGAGTTTTACTTGCTGCTGCTTCAAATTTTCTGATTAGCATCTCTTTGAGTATACAGGTATGAAATTATTCTTCTTTATTCCGAAGTGTTTGTTTGTATCTAGAAAGCAATTCATTTTATAATTTGTTTTTATGATGAAGTTCAAAATACAAAATTTGTTGCATTTACTAAACATTCCCTCTCTTTCTTTAACTGGTGTCCTGCAGCAGTTTTTGGCTAGGTGATAAACCTCAGCTGGTTATTTGCTGTGATTCCCATATGAGAACAGAATTAAAATTCATAAGTCCTCCTACACCTCCTTGCACTGTACCATGACAATGTATCAGATGTGACCTCCATCTGGTCCCACTGTACATCATGGAAACCTGTCTCATTATGTCCAAATCTGAACTGGAAGCAAATACACATTCTTAAGCTGCTTAATGAAGTGATTAATGTAATTAAATGCCTGCAGCCATAAAGATATTTGCTTTTTTGTTTGTTTGTTTATAAAAATGCAACATACAAAATACTGTACATTACTGTGAATTGGTGGCCTGTGGCTTGGGGAATTTTGCTTTTCCTTATGTTCCCTTTCTCCTTCAAGGGCTAAGCTTCTTCCTAGGACTTCATCCCCTGAGCATATTCCAGAGCATGAAGCTGCCATACCATTCTGCTTTTTCTCAGCAGAGAAAAAGCTATGACGTATCAGAGACATTATTGTTTGACCCATATTCTGTAGCATGACCTGCAGAATGAAATGGATGCATGAGGAAAATGATTTACAACTTCCTTGTGACTCTGCAACAGCACTTCTAAAATCAAGTATCAGATGGTGGAGTCAAAAGCATGCTTTACAGTCATTTATACCATGTTAGCTGTATCAGTTTGTTTCCATCCCCTTTTTTTTTTTTTTTTTTCCTTGACTCATTTCCCCATGCAGAGGTGCTGGTGGGGAATTTGAGAAAGGAAATGATATTCTGCAGAACCAGTGTGGTGAACATTGTGTCCTTCTCCATAATGACACCTTCCTCATGGTAAATGCCTGGGCATTCATTTCAGACGTCAGCACAGTCAAAGTCATTTTATCTTGTTATATACAGATACTTTCTGTACATTCAGAGGGAAAACAATTACACTGTGTAAGTGATACCTTCTCCACGTGACAAGTACTGATGAAATACTACTCAAGTATGTATTTCTCATGTTGACACTTTAAAGCTGGTTTTCCTGTTGAAAATAATGCTTTACCTGAGATCTTCTTCTAAGGTCAGGTAGGAAATTGTAGCAAAATTCTTAATTCTCCCTAATGAATTAACTGTCCCTCCTACAGTAGTTGTGCTGCCTTTTCCATCTTGGAATTGTGCTCCTAGATAGAATACATTTCAGAAGCAGAAACACCACATTGTTCAGTCCCCTTCTCCCAGTCTGTTACCAGAGTTCTGATTCTGGCCCACCTCTTCCCTTTGGGTGTTACCAAATTTATGGCACAACCTGCTCATCTGTGCTCTGGGACTAGAACAGAGGCTTGCAGGGGTGGCTGAGAAGCACTAGCTAGCATTCACTTCATGCTTTTCAGGTTTATTCAGAGGTCTAATTTTTCAGTCATTTCCACCATAGCTTAGGAAGTACACATCTGAATTAACACAAAGCCATCTGTCTGCAATAACAAGCTGAAAGGCGTGTTTAAAGAGAAAGTGTTGACGCACCTGGAATTTGAAGATGACAGCCCCTTAATTACTCCAATTTTGCTATACATAAGAACACAATGGAAGTCTCTCTTTTCATGCCTGTTCCTAACAATTAATTTTCTAGAAATGTGCTCATCTCCAACTGGCTCGCCAAGCTGAGCAGAAGCTCTTCTACACGAGCAAGCTGTGGTGGTGTGGAACTGCCCTGCTGGGCCTTGGAGAGCTGGGCAATTTCACAGCTTATGGATTTGCCCCCATTGCTGTTGTTGCTCCACTAGGATGTGTATCTACCATAGGTGAGATGTTTGCTGTGTTTTGCTTGGGTACCTGCTTTGACTGAATGCTTATTTGTGACTGAAGGATAATACCAGGGGAACTGCAGCAGGAATGAAAGAGGAAAATGCTAATGCTGTGGTTTGAAAAGAAATGATTCATATAATTACATGAGCTGACAATTTAACACAAACCCTCTACTTAACTCAGAGGCTCTTCTAACATTTTTCTTTTTTTTTCTCTGTGGACTCTTGTCACTCTGTGTTGTACTAATTCTTACCATTTGGTCACCTACTGCTTTACCAGCAGTGCTGGCAAAATGAGCCCTTGAGGCCAGGAGCTATCCTGCTGCCTGCAGCGTTACGGTCAGATCCTGAGTACCCACAATGTGTTTTCTGTGTTACCATCACAGCAAGTCGTTCCTGCTGCCTGCCCCTTGCCCATCCGCGTGTTTTGTGTTGGGTTGAGCAAATTCATATGGCTGTTCTCACTAAGCACTGGCAGGTGCCCTTGATCTTGGGTATTCCTTGGGATTTGAATAGTGGCAGTTTGTCCTGACCCACACACTATAGTCACTTCTGCAGAACAGTATGTTCTGTAAATCTGCAGCAATTTTTCTCTCATTAGGTCATTACTTTCTTTTTCTCACTGTGTTTTCAGAACCCTTGTCTGAGCAAAGAATACTAATGGCATCAGGGACTAGAAATTTCCTGAAATTCTTATCTTAGTTATGGAAATTTCATAGAATCAGAGCATATTCCAAGTTGGAGGGGATTCATAAGGATCATTGAGTGCAAATCTTGGCTTTGCTCAAGACCACACAAAAATCAAATGCACAGATTAATTGGACTTAAGCAGAATTATTTGTATTGTTAAGATGCATGTGATGCAATCTTTACTCTTCATGATTGGATTTTGTTTTGTTTTGCTTTTTTGTTTGTTTGTTTGTTTTGTAGTTAAGGTTTTCAGAGGGCAATCCCAGGTATGAGATCTCTCACTTTTCTGATAAAGAAACAGACATTTTAAAAGATGTGGGAAAACAGAGATACAGAGTACAGCACATCCCTTAATCATGTTGTTCACGACCACAGCTGAAACACCCAGGGCTGAGATATCACAACAGTTCTGTATACACTGAAGCTCATTTGCTTGCTATTGACAAGTGATAACATTTCATGGTCTTTGTCTAGCTACCAGTTTCATGCTTGGAAATAACATTGCAGTGTGTGATTCTGCATTTTGAGAAGGTAGAAAAATGAATTATCTTCCCTGTGGACTGTCTGTCTGTAGTGGAAGGAGGCTGCCAAACATATGTGGGTGCAATTTAGCAAAGAAGTCGTGGGGAAAGGAAACTGCTGGCAATTTACTGTAACCTTTAATGTTAAACTATTGCAGAATTTTGGAGAAAGAGATATAAAACCACTGTAATTCACCATTGTAGGAAAGATTTCTCAAGGAAAGGAATGAGATATTACCTGAGATGAAAATGTAAATTAACAGGACAGATCCCAGTGTGATTTGGTGGCTGCAGTTTTACGTTTAACAATTGCAGGCATTTCCAGATGCTTCTGAACACATAGGAACCTGATCTAATTTGTTGCCCATACTGAAGAAAATGCAAATATATACATCTAAAAAGAAAAAATAAAAAGCATTGAGAAGGGGGAAAATTACATTGATTATTAAGCTGCTGCAAAGTAAAGGTCATATTTAGGGTGATTTTCATCTGATTTAGCAGATTTCTTCTTCTGTACCCTTGCAATATATGAAGAAACACTGCATCTGTTTCCTTCATTTCCCATTTCCCCTTACTTGTAACAAATACAAGAAACCATTTTTCTTACTGCTATATTTTATAAAAACTCTCATCCTCTATTTTTTTTTATTTTATTTTTTTGTAATTTTTAACTGACCCCAAAATGTTTATCCTGGAAGACCCCAGAAAGCACTTTAGTACCTTATATTCCATTCCCATATATCAGCTGGCAGTATTCCTTTCTTAACCCAAACAATAGAGATATCTGAAATTGTATTTAGTCTAGCTAACATTCCCTTAAGGAAGGAAAAGTAGAAATGATGTGGATGGCCAATGGCAACAATAACTTCCCAGTAATACTTCCTACCACTGGATACTTCCCTGTCTTCTGAAATTAGAACCAGAGTGAGAGCAAGCCTCTTTTTAATTTTAGAATAGCTACGAGTTTAGGACAATGGCAAACTGACCAAGACGCAGCACATTAGCTGCCAGTGGCTGCACAGAGGATAGGTCTTCCAATTCCAAAGGTCAAGAAATACTTTTTCACTAAGTTGTGACCTCTTTTGGGTGGAGAGTGTGGACTTCGTGTAATCTAGTTAGCTGCTCTTTTGAGGCATATTGTAGAATATGCAACTTTTCTTGAGATTTTTTTTTTTTCTTAACGAAGATATTAAACATTTGCCAACAAAATCCAAATGTGTATTTGAACTTTAACACTGCCTTTTGGGTCAGCACTTTTTTTCGGAATGCATTGTCAACACACCTCAGAAGGTAAGAGGTGACACTGGGTGCTCAGTAAATGTGGCTGTGCAGAGAAGAACTGTGTTCATGGTGTGCCCAGCTGTCCTTGAAATCTTTGTGACTCGGGGCTCATGTGGAGACTTTTTGCTTGAAAACCAGGATGTGGGGAGAGGATAAAGCACATTGGAGTCTGCCCAGTCCAGATTTGGGCTATTCCCGTAATGTATCTCAAAACTTCTGAAATAGAAAGCATCCTAGGTCTTAAAATAGATGGAGCCAACAACTGTTTTGTCCTGCAATCACATTAAACCAAATTCAACCGAACTTTGCATTTAATTCAGTATCAATTAAACAGTAAAATGTTTGTGCTTTGTCCTATTGAGATGGGTGCTTCTGATGGATATTTTAGAAAGAATTCATTACCACAGACCATGAGTTGGCACAACACCAGTAGATTTTTCTCTTTTTTTAGAATTAAGCTACAAAAACTATATGTTTTTTTCTTTCACAGTGGAAGCATTTCTATGTGTGGTTGCAGTGATGCAAGCTCTGCATCTGTTCAGGGTTTTAAATAGTTTGAGAAGACAGCAGTTGTTTTCTTCCAGAGGAAAAACTGGTAAATTTTTAATTAAAAAAAAAGAAAAAGAGGAGTAATACATGTTTGATGTGATCATTAAAAAGCTTTTTATACTTAAAAATTAAAAATCATTTTTTACATGCAGTTAGGGTTATTTTAGACCCTTGTGGGTTTTTTGTTCATTTCCTTGCTTTTGCTTGCAGAAATAACTTAGGGGGGTTGTGTGAGGAGAGGCCTGTGGAATCAGAGATGGCTTCTTATGCAGTTTTCATCATTCTCTAGAGAGTTTTTTTTACACTTAACTTACTTAGGCTGACAGTGTTGAGATCCCTTTTCATTTTTGTATGCTCCTCCTAAATAGCCGTGGGGCAAGATATTGCTGTAGGTTTTGGAAAATGATATCCCTGATGGTGTTTTAGAAAAAAAAAAAAAATCTCAGATATTTGTGCAGAACAGCATTTCTCCCTCTCCCTGTAATGTAACACCTCTGTGGTCCAAGACCATGAGATTCTAAGAACTCTTACTAATGGAAGCTGGGAGGCATTCACAAGACTGTTCTTTAAAGTGCTTTTCTAAAGATGCAACAGAATTATTTCCAGAGTTCTTCCTTCTCTCTTCAGTGTGTATGTTCTATAACCTAGTTTCCAGAATTAAACTCACTGCAATGGCTTTTCTTTTGAGCAATTACTCTGACATCTTCCTTGTTTGTTTATTAGGATATTGACATTGGGGTGGGGAAAACTATATAATGTCCTGTCCACCTCTTTTCCAGTAGAGATTTTTTCATCATGTTAGAAATGTTATGTGCTCAGTGTGCAGAATAGCTGTCAAGAGGTCATGCACCATTTGACTAAAATCTAATATCTTCCTTTGTATTTAGCCCACTTAAACTAGCTATCATTTAAACTAAAAGTAGCTATCATTTAAACTAAAAGTAGCCGTAATGATCAGCTGTGATGAATTTGTTCCTAGATGTCCTGGTCAGAGCTGGCTCTCTGTTTAACTCTATCTGTGCTACAGACATTCTTTCATTTTCTCCAAATTCATGTTAATGGGCCACGAAGGAGGCCCAGGACCCCCCAGGTCTAACAGTACCACTCCACCTCATACCTGAAGCCTCTCCCTTGTCTTCCCAAAATCACCCACAGCAGGATTGTAGCCTGGATTTTCATGGGCTGCTGCCTTTTCTGTGAGCAAGATAGGGATGTAGACAAAATAAGATGGTAGAGACTTCAAGCTGATGGTCCCTGGGAGGTTTTGTTGTGAATTGTTTACTTGCAGACTCACCATGGAGTTGCCATTACAGGTGCTTTTCAGCTAAACCCCATTCTTGCGATAACCAGCAACCTCAACCTGTTCAGTATTTTTTCTTGTCCCACTCTTGGTGTTTGGCCTCCAGAACACATGAGGACATACTGTTACTTACCCAGGAGGAGTTGCTCAACCACTGTCTCTCCCCTCAGCATCCTGCTTGCAGTGATCAAATGTATTATGTGCCTCAACTTCTCTCCAGATCTTCCTGCCCATGTGGCAGCATACATTATACTGGATGGATTAGCAGTCTTTTTAAGCTTTATGATTCTGTGATTTAAGATCCGTCTCACTTCTGTACCACAATTGTTCTAAATCTCTTCAGCTCAGAAGATAGACAGAGATGTAAGGATCTCTCTCTACAAAGCATGTTTCACGGTCACATTTTCAGAGAGCACTCCTCAGAAGTTTTAGTGTGACATCAGCTAGGTGAGCTTAAACTGCTTCATAAAGTGGTGTAAATGGTTGGACACAAAATGAAAAGCTTTCCCTTATTGCACAAACTGGGATAGGTGCAAACATTAAACAAACCTTCACATCATGGCTAGTACTCCTCCTTTGGCATTTTTCCACATTGTCAGTGAAATGCGTAGAGAAGCACTCGCAAAACGGGTGCTTTTAGGAGCCTTTGCCTAACTGGTGTGATCTCAGCTTTGCTACCAATCAGTTAAGCTTAAAAGAATGGATATTTGAGGCTAATGTTCAATTTCTTTTTCTCACTGTCTAAAAGATAGAAACAGCAAAATTCATCTGTGCATTTCTGAGGATTGTAGCAATTATTTAAAATAAAGCTAATCTAAGACTTAAAATAAGGAAAATGAAGGATGTACTAGCATTTTGGGTGGTCCTGTGTAGAGCGGGATTTTGACCCAATGATCCATCTCTGGGGGTCCCATTCAGTCTGGGATAATCTATGATTTATAGTTATGGACAGTTATGAAAATCATTGCTTGAGGTAGGATCTGAAATTAAAAATAAAGGTAAAATGGTGAGATTCATAGTTTCAGTACCAGGAAAACAGCTTACTAATGAAAAATAGTATTACATTGTTTTGGGTAGAAAAAATGAATAATGGGCACTTTTTCCATTTGAGTCTTTTAAGGCTGGATTGGATTAAATGCAAAAAAAAATACACTCCAAAGTTCAGTATGTATTTTCTGTTTTTAACTTCTGTTGCTGTATATTATTCCTTTCTTAAAAAATAAGCAAGCACACAAACAAGAAACAAGCTGAACTGCACATTTCTTGTCTAGGAGGCAGAGGAGTTGTTTTCTGAGCTGGATTCTCACCCTTCAGTGTCTGCTGGTGGTGGAACCCACACATCATGCTATTCTTTATTTCTGTTTCTACTGCAGAAAACCTACATATGGAGATAATCGCATGCTATCACTCTCTTAGGAGCATCAGCATTTGATTAATTTATGTGTAGCACCATTACACCTCTCCCTTAAGGCACTTAATTGTATACCATGCAGAAAATGGACATTTCCTATCATATTTTCAATTTAAATAGAACTTCGCACACTGTAATAATAGACAGTGTGTACAAAACAGACTGTTTTATGTTGATGTGTAAAAACACAGGGTTGTTTCAGTATAACAATTAAGCTCCTGAACAAACTCCTCTTTTCACTTTTCCATTTGATATTTTTTATTTATCACAATTTCAATGCAATAGTAAGCCATAATATTTTTCACTTGAAATAATAATTCAAATTTCCAGATTGAAGAGCTTCAGGAGCCTTCAAAATGGCTCTATTATAAAGATACAGATATTTTATTGATCTTATTTCATTTTATTTGTATGGTACTCCTTTGCCCAGGCTTGATTCTATAATGTTCAGTCCTTAACAGATCATAGAATCACTGGGGTTGGAAAAGACCACTAAGATCACCCAGTCCAACCATCAGCCTGTCACCACCATGCCCACTAACCAGTGCCCCTCTGTGCCACATCTACATGTTTCTTGAACACCTCCAGTGATGATTTTCTGCCCTTTTCTTGATCTATCAGGCCAGCTGCACCTGCTTTCATCTGGAGTAAGATCCATGCCTCATTTTCAAAATTTTACTTCAATGGTTACTTAATAAACTTAAAATGTTGTGATTCAGCTGAAAGTATAAAAATCATCTCAGACGAGTGGAGATGCAGTCTTTGCTTCAGTGACTACAGGCTGACAATTGAGGCTTCGAGTTGTGCGTGTTATTGAACCAGTGGTTCCAAAACAATTAGCATGTAGAACTATGATAAATTGCTTGCTTTGTAGCCACACTGTTGCCAGCTTATGCTCTGACAATTTTTTGTGTTTACTTTTCTTTGTTGTTGAATTCAATCGCTGGGCATTTAAAAAAAAAAACAGAGAATAGTCCTCAGTGACATGGATTCCAATCTCTGTGACTGTCTATAGATTTTTATTATTATTATTTTAAAGAAAAGCAAGCAAATAAATGAAGAGTTGGAAAGACACATAAATACTTTTCAGCACAGCAATTGCCCAACTTCCTTAGTCTATTCATTCATAGGGTTGAACATAATGTTCAGTGATTTCCTACCCACATCAGAATAACATCAGAGGATGCCCACAGCTCCTGTGGCAGAAGAGGGAACAAGAGCACCCTCCGTGGGAATGGGAAGACTGGGGCTGGGTGGTGGGAAGGGCTTTAACTCATGTATTTGGTGGACTCTGCTCTGGCCTTTGGCGGCTCACTTACTCTTCTGCCAGGGGTTGCCACAGCCCTTGGATAACTCAGGCTGGAGGGGACCATGGGAGGTCTCAGCCTCCTGCTTGTAGCAGAGCAGCCTGGAGGTCACTGGCCACAGAGGAAATGGCAGGGGCAATGTTTGTCAGCTAACATTGGCTTGAGAAGTGGACATCTAAAGCCACAGAATAGACCTGAGGCTGTGAGGCTTTTGCTTTTCTGTTTCACTTGAGTACATATGAAGCCTTGGTGGCTTATCCACAGGAACAGGTGCCTTTTCTATTCAAAGTTTCCCTTGTGTTTCACTCTGCTCCACTTCCAGTGGCATCTCCCCTTCTACTTCAGATTTTACCAATTCCTCCCATCCCAGATGGCCTAATGTACGTTCGCTAAGCTTCTTTTTTAGGTCCCTCTACATATTACACTTCATAAAGAACATTAATTATACATATATTCTGTTAAGCTTGTGATCTCTTGTGCATTACCAGCTATCTCTGGAGAAAGAGCTTTCCATATTTGCGTTATTCAAGAAGATGACAGGCTGAGTGACTCGTTTCCTTATCTGGATGCATTCCTGTGCCTACTTGGAGGTTGTGGTGTACCCAGGTTGTCATTTATCATCACCAGAGATCCAGGCAGTGGAAACTGGGGCATAAATCATATCACTCCAAATTGGATGCCAATACTGGAATTGAACATTGTGTCTACTAGATCTCCATGGGGAGCCCAGACAAAGTGGTGAAAAAAAGAAGTCACTGAGGCATCAGCTCATTAAACAACAGATCTGTGCTGTTACAGTGGCTAAATACAGGGTGGTCTGAGATGCGGTTGGGGAGAGCTCTGACAGCAGTAATTAATTCCTGCACTAACTCAGGTTGCTGCTGCTTCTCTCCTGGCTTTCATCCTCTCTTTTCAGAAACTAGTTAGCTCCGGTATTGCCAGTGTTGCCTGGATACCAGTGTTTTTTATCCAGCAAAGTTCCCAGTGAAACACTATAAAATAGAAAACTATGTCAGATAGTTTGCTTTCAGCAAGGCATTTTCAGTCAGAGATTCTTTTACTGTTCTTATTTGTTAGCATAGATCTCCATTACTCTTCATGCAGCTTAAGTTTTGTCTCATTTTCTACTGACATGATGATGAATTGTCATTCTAATTATCTCTTATTATGAACCTATTTTGATATATTTACGGAATATCCAGTAGTTAACAGCAGATTAATTTTCCCATCGGAGCAATAGAGATAATGATGCAAAGATTGTCACAAAAAGATCTATTATTTCAAGAATAAGCCAATAACTTCATCATGTAGGCAGGAACAGAGACCTTGTAACAGCTTCCCGTTATTTAGGTTCAGTGTATCCTTTCACAGTCCCTCCTGGGACAGCGAGACCTCATTCTTTGAAGTTTCTAAATCTAATATTACCAGTGTATTTCTCCCAAAGGTTTTTCTCCATCTCTTTTAGCTATTCAGCCTCTTTTGCCTCCCCTTAGATGTAGGTGCTCTAAAGTTGCATACTGGAAGAGAGCCATCTCTTCCAGGTGTCTGACAGTCTCACTGGTACATCTTAGTTCCAAACTCCTTCTTCCTTCTCTTGCACATGTCCACAGTGAGCTGCTCACCAGATATCCTGTTGTGATGTCTGCTGCTGCTCACCCACTCTCTGCTGCTGGGTTGGGCTGGGAGCTGGCATAGACGAGGTGGGAGACCTTGACAAGGGATGGAGCTGCCCAGAAAAGATGAGGTCAATTCCATTTTTGTGCGTATTTCCAGCGCTCACTTCCATTTCTCCCCTTTCTCATCACAAGTCATTCTAGAAGACCGTGGGCAGCCCTTCTGTCTGGTATATGTACTATTTCCTCCTCCTGCATGTTCATAATATTACATTTTTGCAGTGGTTTTCTTCCTCTCGGTTGTATTTCTGCTACTTTACTTATAGGTTTCTAATACACCGAAGTCTAGAGGAGCAGAAATTTATCCTTCTATGTCTCGATTGAGTCCATAGAGTTAGTTGAGGGAAAAACAGGGTGTGGAACAGCAGGGCAGATCAGTACCCAAGTTTCCTGATGCTTCCATGTATGACTGAATCAGGGCAGTTTATGCAGCGTCTGTGTGGGAGATAGGAAGGGTATTGCAACCCTTCAACTACGTAAGAGCACGCTGGTTATGTCTAAAATTATACAAAACTAAGTATTGGTTGGTTGCTGGAATGGTCTCCTGTCTGGTTATATCACGGTACGGTGCAACAGCCTTGAGATATATTTATACTTGGCTCAGGGTGGGTTTTTGCTATAGCACTTGATATTCTATCCTACATTTATATATGAAGTCTTTATATTTCTGTTCTAGGTAGTGCATTTATTTCTGTCTTATTCCTAAAGAAGACCATGAGGGCTGCAGATATATTGGGTAAGTAAGTGTTTGCTAATATGGACATGTGCGTGGCCATATGCTTAGCAAGCTGAAGCTCTCATTCAACCCCCCACTTCACACTCCCACTTCCCATGTGAGTGTTTTGAGGCAGATACTTACAAAATTGGGAAGAAGTGACAAAAAGAGGGACAATCTTCAGTGCATGTGAAACAGGCTGCACTCCCAAATCCTCTGCACTTATAGTCATAACTCATTCCTTATGTGTCCTTTTGCTCAGATTTATTTTCACTGTCTGTTTTTACTTCTAAGGCTGTATTTAGCATTATCTTTATGAGTATAATGCAATTATAATAAAATTAATGATATTATTGAGTTATTCATTCAAATGTAAGGTTGTTTGTTTTTTTTCTCTACTGCATAGATATTGCACAAAAATTCAAGTTCAATTAAAAGAGGCAAATTCCCTTTTGATATTAATTTTATCACTTCAAAGAGCAAACAATCATGTTGTCAAGAGTTCTGTTGGGAAACATGGTCTTCATTACAAAAGTATGTCATACTTGTGTGTGTGTGTGTGTGTGTGTGTGTCTGTCTGTCTGTCCAGGACTTCTTACATATCAAAACTGCCCTGCTTGTAATAGTGAGAGGCAAGCAGATTTCAGAGTTTGGATTTTAGACCAAACATTCTCAACATAGAGAGAACACCTGATGGGTGCCTGCCACAGGGCACCTGGTGTTACTGTAGAGCTTCCAGCATCAAGGCTTGACTGTCCATGCTATAACAAGGACATCCCAGATGTTCTCATGAATGTTTTTGAGAAATCCATTCAGAATTGTTCCAGGAATACTATATAATATTCATTTAGGTTTGAGATCCAAATTTGCCAGCTCAGCTGCAACATTCAAAATTCCCCCTCTCCCCTCAACTGATCGTGTTTCCTTTATGGCCTTATAACTGTGGGCTGCTTTAACTAGTGCTCAGCACTGATTTATTTTATTTCTGTGAGTTAGACTTTGCAAGAAGGATTTAACAATGTTGCTACATTCCATAGGAATGAGCTGTATGATGGGAAATATGGTGATGTTTTTGCAAGCACATAAATATAGAACAGTTCTACTTTTCCAAAGAAACTGTATGTGATATCAATGCCAGCAAAACCCTCCGGATGTACTTTGTTTTGTATTCCTGAGTATTGTATTCCACACCAATTTATAGGTTTGCCAAGAATTTTAAAGATTACTTGAAAAAAAATTGATTAGCTAATATCTTCCCTAATCCAATACAGCTTATGAGCTCAGAATCAGCTCACTTCTGTCTAGATAACTCAATGAACATCTGTGTTTGTCAGCTGGCTGTCCACAAGGCAGAACTTCCAGATTTTTATTAAAAGCACAATAATGCAAGTTCGACCTTGAAATGGGGCCCCAGCAACCCAATGGCTGAGCAGCCTTTTGCAAATCAGCCTTTTATAAAACAGTTCATAGGTCTGCAAATGCAGAAAGGAGTGGCTGAAATATTGGCTTTGCATATGCACTGGACTAGAACATATCTGTTGCTCTTGATGTTTGCACGGCAGGTCTGTCGCTGGTGCAGATCTCTGTGGCCACAGTGACTACAGGAGAGCAGTGTATGTTTATGCTGGTTGATGATCTGCCTTAATAACTTCTTCTCCCAGGTGAGAAGTTTCTACACCCTGCTTTGTGCCTATGAAGAGTACGAAAGATCAGTTCTCCTTTGCAGTGCACTTGGTATTAGAATTGAGTGTATATGAAAATGTGCTGCTGCATTGTGACCCTATTCCATGAGGTTTTACTAACAGCCTTGTATTTTTTTTTGTATTTCCAGAATTCTTTATGTCTTTAGTAAAATTTGTACTAGATAAGATCACAGACAGTCCAAATACCTAAGCCCAGATCTGATCAAGAAGACTTCCATTTTCTTTTACAAGCTACTTCTAAGTGAGCTGGAGAGCAAGAATCACCACAATTATGTGTACTGACAAATTCAATGTTTCTTTTTCTTTAAAGGAGGAACTCTGGCAGTAGTAGGAACATACTTGTTGGTGACATTTGCTCCAAATGTACCCCAAGAGCTCACAGCAAGACGAGTACAGAATGACTTAGTGAGCTGGCCATTCTTGGCATATGTGGTGAGTATTTAGTTCACACTTCTGCCTGAATCAGAAAAACTGGGGTTCCTGGGTTCTGGCCAGCCATATGAATTAGTGGCAGAAAAACTGCTGCTGCAGGTATGGGCATTGTTCCCTCTGTGGTTTTCATAGGAGAGAGAGCCCTAGTCCCCAAGCTGAAAATATGTGTTCATGCCACACTGTCTGCATATATATATATTAGTTACAGTGCTTTTCTGGAATGTAATGAGATTGTGCTTTTGAAAATAGTCCTCTGTTCTTTCATATCACTCTGTTTTATCTACATGTAGTTGAACCTGCCCTGAAGGAGCTATGTATGGAGCTAAAATGTGGATAGAAAGCCTGTCTGCCATTCAGATTCATCTGAACTACAGTTTGAATTAAATATAAAAATACCATTTTGGTTAAACTATCTGCACACAAACTTCAAATCCCATAGATTTTCTTTGATGTATCTAATTGGCATCAGGAACAAGACAAGAGTGAATAGGAGGAATTTCTCTCTTTCTCTTCCACTCTGGAATTCTGAAAATTTTTTTGCCAGCTGAATGTAAAAGATGCTTCAGAAGTGGTTACTTTTTTCTCACTTGAGCTAGATTATTGGTGCCCATGGTTCCCTCCAGGAGGAAGCTGAGTTAGAAAGTCACTGAGTAGGCAGACTAAGGGTCTTCAGCCAGCTTGCAGATTTTAAAAGTATATTAACTCATTGAGGGTTCTTACTGAGGAGAAAGTACATGATAACATAAAACAAAAATTGATCCTCTTGCTGTATTATTTGTACCCTTTTAAAGCTTCTGAATTACAATAATCCAACCCTAGGAAAGAAATTAATGGTCACTCTCCAAAGACATACATAACGTAGCACACACTTTAGACCAGGTAGTAGATTGGCTTTTGAAGACGGAGCCTAGGAGTTTTGAGGCACTCAATAAGGCCATCCTCAGCTTTGGCAAGAGCTTCAGCAAATCCATGCAATTAGCAGAGGGAGAGCAACCCTTTTAGGAGGTAGTTCAGAGCAAGAAGCTCAGTTACTTCTTGCTGGAGCACCCTCTCTTTTTCGTACTGAATATACTCTTCAACTATGTGCTTCCACCTATAGATACCAAAACAGAATGTTGTTCTAGGTACAGACTTCTAACTACTGATTCACCCTTTTGTGAAGAGAAGGTGGAAGGAGACAACCCTCCATCCACACATCAAGACACCATGAACTTTTGTGCCATATGATGGCCACATTTTCTTAAAGCCAACAGGTTGCTGGAAAATGGCTTTTCCCCAAGAATTTCAGGAATGGTTAATAAGAATACATCTGAATACCTAGGAAGGTTTTGTTATATTCTTCTTAGGAGAAAGGATAAAGAGGTGATAGGTAACCCCTGGACTTTCTTTTCCCTGCCTTAGCCAGCATCCAATCCTATAGCATGGATTGCAGGGGAGAATAAAACATCTACCTAGCAAGTGTTCTTGACTCAACAACAAATCAAGCTTGATTTGTTCCTTCTACACCCTGGATTAATTTGGTTTGAGCTTCCTGTACCAAAAGAAAAAGGAGGAATTAAAATCTCCTCAAGAGACCCAGAGATAACAGCCTGATTTGCCTGATATGCTGCTCGAAGTTCAAGCAAACCCTGGTGTAAAAATTCTCTCTGGACAGGGAATTAGCTTTTCATATTTGTTTGTAAAAATTCTAGCACAGGTTGGCTGCTGATATATAAAAAGACACAGCTACACCAGAAGTTGCTGAGTTTCCAGTATAAATATATATAGAAAGGAGACAGTGCAGCAGTATAAAGCAGTCCAACAGTCCTTCTAAAGTAGTCCTAAAGTATGGTCTGCTGAGGAATACAAAGCCCCAGTGGTATAAAATGTTCTGTGTGGGTGATAAACCATTCCCATGTGGCTCAACACTGGCATCAGTGGAGTTCTGCAGAAATAGCCTGTAGTTCACATTGGACAGCTTTGAGCCACCTTCTGAGACTGCATTCTTGTCTGAGCAGGAATGACTATCCTAGCTTGCTTTCTCTTTTGTTGATGTGCACTTTGAGTCACTGCAGAAGACATCAGTTATGGATGAAGCTTTTAGACTTCCCTAAACAGATGAGTAGTGAGCACTGGGTTGCTCATTTTTAATATCTGTAAAATCAGTTTCAAAGCATTTCTGTTTTTTTCTTCAAAGTGTCTAGGAGCCCATTCTGGTTCATTGGTCCCTGCATTGCTGTGTGTCCCAGAAAAACAACTGAGGCAGACAATGCAGTGTGCTGTTCCAGCGCCTTCTGGTAACGCTTAGAAACATAGAAAACATCCCAATTATGAAAATGTTGATAATGTGGACTTGAGAAGACTTCAGTACAGATCAGTTACAGTTGTAAAAATGATTGTAAATGAGTCAAGTTCCTTCAGTTCTATAAACAGAATATATTAAGTTGTTAGATTCTACGCACTTACATTCCTGGTTGTTGTATTTAACACAACCTCAGCTATCATCTGTTGAAACTGAGCACCATTTTGGGTAATTCTCAAGACATAACCGAAGGCAACAGCCAGAACACCCGAGGAGTGTCCCAATCCTCACAAGGTCTTGTTAGGAGCCATGCACTCCACCTTCAGTTCAACTCAGTGCAATGGCCTCCCCTTGTCTTCTTATTTAAGGGGACCTCTTGACGGGAAGAACAGTTTGGCTGCTGGGCAGCAGGAGGTAAAAACTAATATTTTGTATTTCATGCTAAATGTGAAAAGGAGAGTTGTATAAACTTATATAACAGCCCTGAAAAGCAAGCATCAGCTTTCTTCCTAGGTTCAGCTGCAGATAAAGGCTTTTTTTTTGTGTGTGTGTGTGTGTGTGTGTGTGTGGTGACTGGACCTCTTAAAACTGTCTAGGGAGTATAGAATGGATGGATATCTGAGGTACAGCTGGCTGCTTATGCACACTCTGCAGAACCAGTGTGAGGGGCTGGGGGAGGCGATGGGTGCTCAGGTTTGCAGCAGGGCCAGGGAGCACGTCCTGCAGTGCCATGTATCATGGTGCCATGCCCCCATCCTTATCACACCACCCTGTGTGCCCACCCTGAGCCAGTTGGGCCGTTTACCTCCTAAGCCAGCACATCATGAAGGAGGAGTTCTTGAACATCTCTGGAACTTCTTTCTAGCAAGAGGATCTTCCCACATGGGAGATATTTACTTAGCACAGCTTTCTTTTATTCCATTATCTATTGTTCACTGATTAGAAAAAAAAAAAATAGTAATAAAGCAACTGAAGCAATTTGAAGGCTATTGTATCTGCAGATGGATACTGTGATCTTTCCCTCAGGCCCTGAGATCTGTTTGCCAGTGGCACAAACACTGAAGCTGCTACCTTTACTTTTCCTCTTGAGTTCCCTCAGAACCATTGCAATTTTCCACAGGGAGACCAAGATGAACTCACAAGCCTGCAGTTGCTAAGATGTCTTCTACTTTGTTTCCCAGTTGAGACACACCCAGTGTTACCCTGCTGAATGCAACTGAGTAAGAGGCTGAGGTTCCTTACTGGGAGGCTGAGGTAAAGGCCTCATTCTACTGTATGGTGTCCCAGCTTTCATCCCTGCAGGCACACTAGGGGTATCACTCTGGAGGGAGAGGAGAACAGCATTCTGCAAGTGGTTGCAAGAGATTGAACAATTATTAGTCCAGAAATATATATATATATTTCTGGACTAATAATATATTAGTGTGTGTGTATATATATATATATATATATAACCAACAGCAAAATGCTTTCCTACTTTCAAACATTTACCAAAAAATGTAAAATGTTCCTTTTTAAATTTTTTTTTTCTCTTTCTATCTTGTAAGAAATGTTTGAATTTCTTTAAAGAATGGTGGAATAAAATCCAAATTTGTGCTCATACTAATTTGACATGCAATGGTCTCTCAGTTGTCTTCAAGAGCAAGAGGTCAGTGTGAAAGTAAATCAAAAGTGAATTAAAGTGTAACCAAGTTCTGTTCATATTTTTGCACACTAATAATCTGGGGGAGAGTGAGTGTGGTAGAGGATGTTAGTTGCTGAATGCAACTTATATTAAATATAAATATATTTAATAATTCTCCATGATGAGAAATTTGCAGTCTTACATTATGTAACTACTGCTGCTAACCTTTCAGTTCCTTCTTTTTAATTATCAGCAGAGCAGCACCCAGATCTTCTTTATTCTAGTGCTATGCTAAGTGTGGAGGGGTTGTATAAAATAAAAAATAACGTGGTATTGGTGGAACTGAAGAGGTAGAGGTGAGGTTTTTCTTTGACTTGTTTCACTGGTAAAACAATTTAAATAATCATATTCAATACTGACGACAATTTCATTTTCTGTCTTATTTCCCCCATTCAGTTCCCTCCTCATGTGCACAAACCTTTCTTTCTCCATCCAGTCTTTAAGGCCAGGGGGCTCTCAGCAGCCGTCAGAACTGAGGTCCCATCCTTCCTGTTTTCAAGGAGTTTTCTGCACTTGCAATTCCTGTTGACGTTAGGCAAAGAGGGGCATCTGGGCAACTACCTTATGCCGTGGTAGGAGAGGAATCCCCACCCTTTTGGGATGCTGTGGATGTGGAAGCTCAGTCACTCCCCGAAGCCATTAGTCACCACTAAGCACAGAGAAAAGCCTGCTGGTGGCTAGGGCAGCTGGAACAGCAGGGAGCTTCTGCTGAGGTGATGATGCAATGAGACAAATTAACAGCAAGTCCATAAATTTAACCAACCGTCAGAGTTTGTTGAGGGAACAAGTCCGGACCATGTGCAGAGTGAGTAAAAGCGCTTCAGAAGCTGCAGCTGCCCTGCAGTGTGGTCTGCTGGTGTGTCACTGAGCTTCTCCAGGTGAGCTCCTGACAGGTACCCTGCCATCTGAGAACTACCACAGGAAATAAATGTTTTCTCCCTGATGATGTATGACAGAAAGTCAGGGCAAAAAGACTGGGTTTGGGAGTTTTTTCTGACTAGGGCTGGGGAGAAGGGCAAAGAGGTCAGCAAGCATAATTCTGCACGTCACAGGGAGTGACACTAAGAATACCATATCTAGAAGGAGAGAATACTGTTTCCCCAGGTGAATGCCTTACTCTGTAGGAATTATAAACACAGAAGTTCTGTAAAAATTCTTTTCAGTAAACATGAATATCTTTACTGTCACCTTAAAAGTCTTCCAGTGCTCCCAATGAGAAAATACAGCAAGAAGTACAAACCCAGGACATTTCAAAGGTTTTCAATGAAGCATTTATTACAGTTTTACAGCTCTAACTTTCTTCCCTTTTATTTCCAGATTTTAGAAATTATAATATTCTGCATTCTCCTTTATTTTTACAAAAGAAAGGCTGCGAAGCACATCGTGGTTTTGTTAATGATGGTGGCACTACTGGGTAAGAACATACTCACTTTGATGTTCCTGACAGTCACCTGATAATTCCTTGTCACCCAGACTCCCCAGCTAATTTAGATTAGAGTCACTTCAAAGGGAAGGAGAGTTGCTGAAACATTTCACGTCATTTTACTGTGGTCTTTTTGAAGAGAAAAGCCAATCACGGAATGTAGTTTCTGTGCTTATTGCTGGGGCTAGTTCTTTTTAGAGATATCCTTATATAAATGTGGTGTGTGCAATGATACTCTGAAGTTTTTTTAACCAATACTTTAAATCTTGTGAAAGAAAACTGTTTGAAACTTTGTTTTGCGGAGCAGGGCAGGATAGCTGTGAAAATCGACTCTTTAAGCCAGAGCAGTTTAAGACTGTGTAATCATTCTGTAAACACATGCAGGGACGCCCTGCAACTGAATGGGAATTTGTACTTCATCGTCTTTCCAGAAACACAGCAAGAATTCAGTGGGTCACTGAGGTTTGCCTCTGATTAATGTTGCCACCAGAAAATAATCAATACTCAGAGAAATGAGAAAGAGCATTTAATCAGGCAGTTTTCACTAAAGTCAAACTGGAACCAGTTATAAAAAATACCAGGAGGCTGCCTCTAAAGTTCCACTGTGAGCAGGCATATATTAAGGGTTTGTCACTGCTCCATCTCTTTTCTTATCCTTGTCTTGTCAACTTGTCTATGAAACCCTGATGGTACACCATCTTCATACATGTCCACATCAGACTCCATTCTGTCAGACTGCTCCTCTGCTGCCATCTGTCACACGACAACAACATGTAACAGAACAATGGTGGGAAGGTTCAACCTCTACTGCCATACCACCCACATCTGCCACTGATGTCATGGGCTGACATAATCAGATAGGAGGCATTAGTGTTGGAGAAGTCACTGTATTCTTACTGAGTTCACTGGATGGATGTATCATCCTGCAAAGACTTACAGAGCATGTTTCTCACAGAGATGGTCAGAACTGTTTTGATAAAACTGAATTTCAGTAAAGTTTGCTAGTGATACACTGTACAACCCATGCAGATTTATTGGCCACATTCTTTGAGATCCCTGTTTGGCTTCTCACCTAGCTGAAAAGCCCAGACTTCCTTTCATATCTACCTTTCTGGGACTGTCCCTAGAATAAATTTCCCGGCACCTTGAACATTAGGATCAGCAGATCTGCAGGAGTCTGAATGAGGTAGAGATCAAAGAGTCCCAAAAGCCATTGTTTGACTGCTTTTGGTTTGGAAGAGAGATTGTGAGCCGAGACAGCTCCTAGCACAGAATCTGGTAGCTCTGGCAGAGCTTGCTGATCATCCCCCTGGTTTCCAACCCCACTGTACTCCTGGGCAATGAGCAGTTTGGCATCCCTGACACACAGCTGAAGAACTCAGGATGGACTTCCATGCTCATCTTCCACAGTTTGGGGCAGACCCCAGCAGAAGAGCAGCTCTGGGCTACATCTAGGAGAGCTGGTCTGTCAGGCTGTGAAGCCCTAAGGGCATGTTTAACTGTGAAGCCTGCCAGTCCTGACACCAGTAGTGCCAAAGGGATGTGTGAGGATGCTGAGCAGCAGAAGAGTTGGAAAGCCCAAGAGGCACTTGCTGCAGCTTGGTGACTGAAATCAAGCAAAAATAACAATCGCAGCTGGTGGCTGCTGAGGTTTTGGTGAGCATACGCAGCTTCAGGAAAAATGTGTCATTATTTCTGCTCTATTAAAAGAGGCACAAACAAACAAATCCTGGTTCATGGGAAATTTTGCAATCCCAACAGTTCCCTCAAGCGGGAAATCCAGAACTGTGGCTGGCTCCAACTCCTGAAGCTGTCCTGGTTTCTGGTAGTCCCTGCAGAGCTGCAATGCTTCCTATCTGACACTTCTGCTGAGTGCAACCACAGGGAGCTGAGGAGGGCTCCCAGCCATCCCGTGTATTCCCTGCCCTTGGAGTGGCTGTTGAGGAATGGGGCCACCATGTTCAAAATTCTCAGGGGCAGCTCATGGAAAGGGATTTCTGCCTTACCTAACATCTGCACAGATTCATTCCTGGTGGAGAGTTTTTATAGATGTAAATGAAATGTAGAAAGAGAAAGGAGCCCTTGTGTTCCCTTGGATGTGAAAGCTACTTCCATTAAGAAGAAAATACAGAGGTGATCATGAAATCTGCAAACATTTTACTTACTGTGAGTCTGTAAGTCCATTTGGTGAGGATTATCTTACCTCATGCATATACTGGGAGTTATCATTAGTTTTGGGGAAAATATTTCTGATTAAAGTGGGATTTCTGAGTTTCCTGCTCTAACAGCTGGACAGGGGCATCATTTGTCACGCTAGCTTGGAGGGGTCATTCTATCAGAGACAGAGAAACCATTTCCTAGCGGTTTGAAAACTATTCCAGGTTTATGTTAACTAAAAGAGCATTCCATCTTTTCAAACAAAGCGAAGCCAAAACAAAACAAAACAAACAAACAACATAAAACAAAAAATCCCTTCTGCTTACTTTTCTGGTTTGTTAAAATTACAAGGGAAAGAAAGGACCCTTTTATCAGAAACTATTTTTCAACAAATTTCACTTATTTGACAATTTAAACCACTGATTTTTACCTGGAAGTGTTCTTTCTAAAATAATAACTCTGTCCATTACAACACAAATCTTTGTTATTATGTGGGCTGCTTGATGTGGGCTTTGTGCATTTTTATCACTAGCCCCAGTGTAGGTCAGGATTTGACCCACTCTGCTCACTATTACTGCTGTGTTTGCTGAACTACTCCACCTATTTCAATTACAGAACAGGAAGTAAAGCACCAGGTGCAAAGGTTGTTGTTAAAGGAGTGAATTCCATGATGGTGAGCAGGATCATCACAAGTGCATGCAACTCCTAAACTCTCCCTGAACTTTTGGACTTGCTGTAAGAAAAATGCTTGCAGTCAAAACCTCAGACCCAAATCCAGTCTTCTTCCTGCACCTTTCCTCCGAGCCCCTGCTCTGAACTCTTCGCACAGTGCAGCTTGCCTTGCCAATCTGAATTTTGCAGCAACAGGAGGATGAATCAGACATGGAAATCCAACACTCCCAGCTCTGGAACAGGGTGGAACTGGATCCCAGCTGGGGAGCGGTGCTCCTGACAATGAATTACTTCTCTTCAAAGGTCACCACAACACCCTGACTCTTCTTACCATTTTCAGTTTGTTTAGAGTTTGTTACATTTCTTCTTGCAGTCATCACAACCTCCTTGGTTTAGCTTCAACAAACCAAAAGCACACTCCAAAAAGAAACCTGAAGTAGCTCTTAACCTAGCTCTCAGCCCCTTTTCTAAAAGACGAGCGTTGCAAGACTTCTCCAAACTGCCAACATATGTACCAAATCATTGTCTGCTGGGACCTTTTTTGTGGTGATGCACTGACAATGATTGAATGGATTCAAAACACACTATTGTCCGGGCTAAATCCAGTAATGGTCGTAAGACTCACCTCACTGACATGTAGAGCAGACCCTGTGCTCACTGCCTGGACTCTGTATATAACCTGTGAGGAGAGTTAGGTGCTTGGTGATGTGATCCCACAGATCAGCTCTGACCAGCTCCGGTCTCAGCAGAGAAATCATGAGGGAGAGTGGTTATTTCTGGCTTCCGTGCCACATGCAGGCTGCTAGTAGGTGTGCTGGCTTCTCTGAATAGAGAACGAGGCCTCGCAGGCCCTCTCGTGCAATAATGCAACAAGGGCTCCAAATTAGCAGCTGGGGCCAAATAAAGGGCGTCGGGGAGATGTGGAGGCTGTTTGATCACCTCTGCCCATTGTGGAGGGCATATACCCAGCAGCAGGAAAAGGATGAGGACTTTCTTTGAGGCCAGCTCATCTTCTGTCTCTTTCTCACACACAGTGCTGTTACCTCTGCCACGCTGAAAGCAGGGAGATTTTGGACAGACCTGCAAAGCACATCAGTAAAGCACACACAGAGTTAAGCGTGCTCTGAGCTGCAGCAATAGCTTAGAAAAAGTTTATAAATCACACCTTTAGCTTTAGGTGCCCAAACTCTACCTCAGTGTCTCCTTAGGGCAACAGTTTTTGTGGCACTTCTCCCATTGCTCCTCTGAGGTGACTGCTGCGTGTCCTGCCACACTAATCCTTCATTTTTCCTTTCAGCTTCACTGTCTGTCATCACTGTGAAGGCTGTGGCCAGCATGATAGTGCTCTCTGCCAAGGGGAAAATGCAGCTAACTTACCCTGTTTTCTATATCATGCTCATTTTAATGGCAACTTCTTGTGTTTTCCAAGTCAAGTAAGTGAGTTTCTCCTTATCTCCTTACCTTTGTAGCTATTTATCTGTCAGTTCTTCTCAGCACTGACATGGATCCTTGATACAGGTTGCTCTTAAAGGCAGCAGATTCCTGGCAGAACCCTAACATGTATGAATTTCTACATGCTGATAATAACTATTTATTTAGGCTTTATTTCTCAGTTTGTAATTGATTAATTAGATAGATGCTACATCCTCTTGCTATCACCTTAAACAAAGTTTAGCCAAATGTGGTTCTTGTTTCGGCACAAGTTTTGGACTCGTTAAATGAAATCTATATTCCCAATACTTTTCTTTATTACTTTCAGAAACCTTCAGTGCTGAATAATCAAACGGCCACATTTGCCCTTATTTTGCACCTCTTGTCCCTAGCTCGTGCCACTCATTGTACTGAAGAAAAGTTTACCCCGACTTTTTCCCTGCTTCTGTTACATCCACATGCTGCTCTCTGCTGCCTTGTATGGCTGTGTTTTTTAGGAAATAGTTAGCTTTTGGTGAGCGGGGGTCATCAGTTTTCCCTGATGGCCTCTGGCCTGTTAAGTGATTGTTTTATGCTGCCTTTGCAGATTGCTGGGGGTGGCAGCCTGGTAAAATATGACTTGCAGCTGAACAGAGAGTCCCTTCCCTTTATGGTTCAGGTGCTGATAGCATCATTCAGTAATCTCATCTAGACTGCTCCAGTGTTTACTTGCAGGATTATTTTCTGGTAGAAAAGCCAATCCAGCTTTGCTGTGGTAGAACATACCATTCCCATGTGGAATCAGAAAGCCCATCTTATTGTGCAGTGACTCTCCATGACTGACTCAGGAACTCTGCCATGACTGATAGTGGAGTGATTTACATCCAACTTGTCTTCACCAGGACAATGGCTTAGGGTATTAAAAATAGGAAATAAAAGTTTGGTAAATAGGAAGCTGCTGAATTAACCTCTTTGCCGTCACTGTCATTCTTTCTTTTTGCTGGAAATGTGCCCATTTTGTTTCCTGGGCCCAGTGAATCTTCATCCATCCTCTGTTGGAAACATTTTCTAATGGAGACAGTGCTGTCAGTTTACTTTTTTTCATTCTCATTGTTTCTTCTCTTATTTTATTTGACTGTCATGTCAGCTCACAACAACAACCTGGGCTGCTGCATCCTCCTGGACTCAGTGCTGGGCTCAGTATCACTATTTTAGTACCTGTGACCAAGTTTGTTGCAAGTGGGAGAAAATAATGAGGTGTTTTCAATGACTTCAAAATCCTGACTATCCTGTGGATATGTAGGATTTCTTTATTTTTAAAGCACCATGGAGACTGTTCAACAGTTGCTAAAATAACCATGCAATTACTTTAATGGCTAAAACAGATCCAAGCTTGGATTTTTACTGTTCACATATATTGTACCAGTGAAACATTTGAGTGTGGTTCTTTTTATAGGTTTTGAATACCCTCTGCAGTCTTCTGATTTTTCTCTTTCAGGTTGAAATGCACCATTCCTATAATAGACTATTGGTGCATCCAAGAGCTCACGCTCATGATTCATCACCTTGTGGGTAAATGTTGATGGCTTTGGTCTCCTTACATGTGGGTTAGTGCTTGGCTTTCTTTGCTTGCTGATGCAGAATGTGTGGGCTGCTCCATGGCCAGTGTCTCAGTGCTGCAGGCTTGTGTGCTGTGCACTCTCATCCTGAAAATTCTTGCTGATCATTTTGATGAGGGTTTGGGTTTCCTTTTTGAGAAGCACAGCAGAGAGTTTCCAAACCAAGGAGCACAGGCCTGGAGCTGCTTTCCTGGACTTTCCCAGTGGAACTGAGTGTGTTTAGGTGTGATTGCATGGGGTGATAAACATGCAAATACATGTTTTAGCCAAGTTGGACTGAGCAACAGTTCTATGAGGACTTGCATATGCATGTTCGTGCTGGAAATATATCCTTAACCAACCTGCTTAAATAAGATCAACTTGTCCCTGGCAGCACTTATTTTAAGAGCTGAGGCACACAATGGCCAGCAATATCCTAGCATTCCTCCCTTATCTGTGGCTGGCATTTTTTCCAACAGTGCTTCGAAGTCTCTCCAATGGCAATCTTTGTCCAGAATAATCCATTCTGACCCTCTTGCTTTGCTCTTTTGTTTGTTTGTTTGTTTGCACTCTGCAAAGAGAAAACTAGCAAGTAAATTCAATACATGTACCCATCTGTCAAGGAGTATTTGCTACAGTGGTAAGAAATGGTCACACTGAACTGATGGAAGCCAGTTTAACCTTACTTAAAGTGTAATGAAGCTCCTGTAGCCAAGAGGTACAATAACACTTGTTTTCCAGGTTCTTGAATCAAGCAGTGCATCTATATGAAGCAAGAACAGTTGTGCCCATTAATTTTGTGTTCTGCACCACGAGTGCCATCATTTCAGGTTGGTTTTCTGGCCTTCAGCCTCTACAGAATGGTTTTCTAAACACTGAGTTTTCAGGCATTACTGTCTTCAGACAGGATCACAGAACAGTCATGTTTGTCTCCACAAAAAGTTTTTCCTAAGTGACAGGTGTTTATGCTCTGAAAAATGAGTCAGTTCACAACTTTCAAAGCAAAATAAAAATTACCAAATTCTGGCATTTCCAGAATTGTTTTGTGCAGTTTGCTGTGCCTTACTGGCTCACTAGAATTACCTGCATTTATCTTAGCCACATCTTGACATCCAGCAAATGCATTTCCCATGTGCACACCAACCTCCTCATATCTGAGCTGGTAGAGTAATTTTAACAGCCTGGCAAACTGCTCAAATGACAACCAGCTGTGCTTCATAGTAGTTAGTGTATATTCAGTTTCAGAAGGTGGAATTCTAGGTTAAGTGAAGGAAATAAAATGACTCCAAATACCTTTTAAGCATTTAACATTTTATTCTGGGTGAGAACTCTGAACTTGGTGCTATTAAAGAGGAACTTCAGATCTCAGAAATGGTGCAGAGTGGAAGAACATGAGCAGGGAGGACAACTAAGACACTGTATCAGAAATGAGCCAAAATGATCGTGTTGTTATAACATTTATGACTCATTTTAACACACACTGGGGGCTTTCCTGTCATTGCTGTGCAGGAGTTTCTCATGCAGAGCTGCCATTAATGAGAAGGGGAGTTAGCTCCGTGCACAGATTGCCTCGGCACCTGCATTAGGAGGCCTAGAGTTTGTGACTGAGACTTTTGCCAAAAGGGGGTTGCATTCTTGCAGCCATATGGGGAAATTGGCCTTGTGCCTCCATAAGAGATCAAGTACCTATTCAGGAATGGCTTAATGGCTTTGAGACTGGATACATATGCATTTGCATCAGGTTAGTTAAACCAGTGTAGGGCTTAGAGAACAAGCTCTGCTGAATCTTGCCAGGATACGCATGCAAGATACGTCCTCTTGTGGTTTCCCCATCCCAAGCTGCACACTTTGAAGATACAGTCACACTTCAGTGGCCCTGGTTCATACTCTGGTGTTTCTAAGCAAAACTATGCTCATCAGTGGTTTAAAGCAACTATGCTTGGCTGTGCATTAGGGCAGCTGAGATCCAGATACACATCTGGCTCTGTCATCTCCACTGCAGAGGTGCTAATTCCTGTTCGAGGGGTGACCAGAAAGAGTTAGTGATCCCTTCAGCCAGAAAGATTTGGCAAACTTGGCTGCTGGAGCTCTTAACTTGGTACTAACACCAGGGACACAGCTAGTTATCAAAAACCTGTTCCCAATTGGAGTTAAGGTGTCCACACTGTTGGAGTGGCTTAATTAAATCCACGAGGAACCTGCTTAGCTGTATGCTTGTGAGTTACACTTTGAGTCTGACCTGCATAAAAACCGTTGCTGACAGTGCAAAAAATACCTGCATCTGTGCAGTTACTAACACAGCATATGCTCCAGCCTGATAGACTAAATCTTCTCCAGTCTCTTGCAGTATCTTGAGAAGGTCTTGATAATGGAATATGAGAATATAATATGAATCCACCACAATGTGTATTAATACCATATTTGGGATTTTTTTGCTTCTCTTGAGTATGACACTGCTCCTGACCCTCCCAGCTGTAATTCATATCACTTGGAATCCAGTCAAGATCTGCAGTTCTTGTTTCTGTCACATTCCAGGGGTCATATTTTATCAGGAATTCCAAAGTGCAGCTTTCCTGAGCGTGTTCATGTTTCTACTGGGGTAAGTGTATCAGCCTAAAATCTGCACAAACGCTTGTATGGCAACAGTATTGCCCTCAAAACCTCTTCTTTTCTCAGTAAGGAGAAACCCATCTTGTTATTAAAGTATTATGGAATAGCCATTACAGTAGGATGAAAAGACATTAAAGGAAAGACTAATATCTGTGCTATGAGAGTTTGGAGGCCTGGTTTTGAATTCAAATGTCTTAAAATAAAAAGTGAGATACTTATGAACTACTACCACGATAGTATGAAAAGCTAGCAGCAAGTGTTCCTCCTGCAGGATGGAGAAATCACTGCTCTCTGCCAAAGATTATGTTATAGGGGTTCTTGTACCTATGTGAGAAATCTCCCATGGCACCTTCCACCTGCATGTCCAGCTGCCCTTTGATGCCATTAGGTGTGAGCACTTAAAGAAGTTACTTGCCTGCAAGGATCTTCCTGTGCCAAGGAAGTGTGCCTGCTGAAAAGCTCAGAGCAGACTAAGGAACTGATAAAATGCATGTCCAAAGAAGGCCCTAAGCACTGAGAGCCAGAAATCTGATGGCTACCAGCACAACTGATCAGAAAACATGTGAACATTACTTAAGGATGGGCATGAGTTGGTTAACAGCACCTCCCAGAATGGTAGGACCATCTTGTCCCCTTGCTGTCAAACAGCCAGGCTGACAGCTGCAGATATCATTGTCCCCTGTAGTCAGAATGCAGTAGATGCACAGAACTGCAATGTTGCATGACTGTGGGAAAAGTGACAGAAAACGGAGATGAGCAAATCCAACCATGGATTTGGCAGGCAGAAGGTAGCAGTTGTGTGTCCAACACAGAGTAGATGGAGATTTGTCCAACCGTAGCATTTTCTCATTGCTTCTGGCTTACAGCTTGCCCCTGAGACACGTAGTTGAGTGAGAAAAACAACAGAGATGATGATTGTCTGCAACAAGCCCAAGTTGTTGATGAAATCACAAATGCTGCAGTGCTAGCTTAGATGCTCTGTGAAGATTTGCTCAGGAATCCAAAGGTTTTTGTCATGCTCACAGGTATTTGATTAGGTATATGTCATTGAAAACATCATTTTTCTACAAAGCCCTTGGAAGCAATTGTGAAGCTTCAGGAGGTACAGAGTAGTCTGACAGGAGCCCAGGATGAAGGTACAGAGCTGCCATCAGGAAAAGGTTCTTTAAAAACAGAGCAGCTTGTGTTTGGAAATCCTTGAACAAGAAACTTCTGTAAAAGTTCTCATCTCAGGCACAGTGAACTGTTTCTAATAATATGATGCCACTGTTATTTTGCAGGTGTCTCCTATCTTTCCTCGGTGTATTTGTAATTGCAGTAAATAAAAAAGAGGAGCATTTACAGGTTCCTTACATTGACTGTGGATGTATTCCTGGTAAGTAGGACTTCTTTTTCTGTCTGTTTAAAAATGAGATATCAGATAATGAAATGACTTAGGAGAATTGAGTCAGAAATGCACTCTAGTCGTACTTAATAAATGTACTGTTCCCTTAATTTCTATTCCTGCCCCCAACAGATTTTTCAAATAATTTTTCAGAGTTTTTCCAAGCCATTGTTACAACCAGTCAAATGAAAACAATGATTACTGGAGCAAGGAATGTTCAAGTGATGGATTGGTTGGGGGATTTGTTTTATTAAAATTCTTCACGGAGCTGTTGTTTTTCCCTTCTCTCACTCCTTTTCCTTAGGACAAAAACTGACAGACAAAATACAACCAGATTCTTACGGTTCATGCTATGGCACTCTGAATAATAAAGATGACTTGGGGCAAAGTCAAAGCTGAAAGAAGAAAGCACCTTACCTTCCACTTAACGAGAAAGATGCCACTGGAACAAGAACCCGCAGCACCTTTTCATTGGATGTACTCAAGCAGACATTGAATTCCTGCATGTTGATGAGTCATACATTATTTAATCCTACCTAATTTATCCCCTGGCTGTCCCAAATGTGTTTTGAAGATAAAGAAAGCCTTAAGAAAAACTAAAATACCCATTAATGAAACGAAATGTTCTTGAAGTATAAATGCCTCGTAGTGACACATAGGGATATTTTTAGACTTTTAATTGCCTAGAAATGCAAATAGGCACATAACAGGATTTTTAAAATTTGTTTTTGAAAACCCCCAGATGTGCATAGACCCTTAAAGACAAAGATGGGAAATGAAGAGGATTTTTGTGAGTGACTTCTAAATGTTCTCCTGCATGTCTACTGCCTTTAAAAATCTGATCCTGCTTGTTCAAGAACCAAAGCTATAGGCATACATTCAGCATACATAAACATGTGCACACATTTTTGCTATGTGCAAAGGGAAAATGCTGATGATCTTTTGCCATCAGACTAATTCTTGTATCTTCAAAGAACATAAGCACTTACATGAGGAGGGGGAAGGAGGAGAGCATTTGTCATAAACCTTGGTGCACATGTGCATATTCATGAGGTACCCAGCCAAGGTGGAGCTGAAAAATTGTATGGCATTTTACACACTTCCCATATCTTGGGTACTGGGATGGATTGGTGATATTTTAAGTTAGTCTAGTCTAGTCTGTGGTTTACCCACTGTTTCTAGGAAAACAAGATTTGAACGAAGTAAGTGCAAAGAAGAAATGAGGGGTCCATGCTTCCTCTCTTGATATGTATTTCAGCACCCTGAAAAATCTCCATATGATAGTTTGAGTGATAAAAATATATAAAAAATCTGGGAGCCACTAACCAGGGAGGAGAGGGCAGTGAGACACTGGTACAGGCTGCCCAGAGAAACTGTGGATGCCCCATCCCTGAACTGCTCAAGGCCAGGTTGGATGGGGTCCTGGGCAGCCTGATCTGGGAGGTGGCAGCCTTGCCCATGGCAGTGGGTTGGAACTGGGTGGGCTTCAAGGTCCCTTCCAACCTAAATTATTATATGGTTCTATGGTACTGCAGAAATACTCCTAAAATAGAAATTATGACAAATCCTGCAACCTCACTACATCCATGGTAATCTTGCATGAGGAAAGCCTGCAAAACATGGGGTAAAAAAGAGTGAAGATAGCAGCACAATTTTTCCTTCATTAATTGGTAGTTTCTGTACACATATTTGAAGGGCTGACAGCAATGGGAGACCATAGCAGTACTCAGATCTGGGAGGAGCAGTAATCTCCAGTCCCAGCCTCCTGGAAAGAAAGCTGCTGCTGGGCATTAATGGTGTGCCCATCCACCCTGCTGGTAGCTCCGCCTGCTCCAGCTGACGCTGCGATGCTCAGACACCTCCTCTGAGACAGAAAGTGCTCTTGAAAAGCATTCAGTAATAGCCTTCACGTCTTGGACAAGATACTTCTTTTGGGATTGGATTAATCCGCTGTAATGGATGTGGGCTGTAGGCTGAGCAGATTTTGTTTCATCGGGATATGATGAAATGAGATCTCCCTCTTTTCCTTTTTTTCCAAGTAATTGTTTATTTCATTTTAAAATAGGTAGAGCCAAAGATCCGTGAGACGGTTTCACTTCTAACAAAGCGTGCACAGCTCTGTAGATTTTTCTATGTGGCGATATCCCAGCTGTGAAGTTTGCAGAGCTCTTTTTTACTGTGGATTTTTTCCAGCTGGCACAGGACAGGGCTCTGTGCCTGCACCTTGCTTGTACCAGCTGCCTGCCCGCAGCCTTCCCTTGCCCTCTCATAGTTTGAGTTCAAGTTTCTAAAGCTTAAGCTACAAAAGGTGCCGGATTCTGTACGCTTTCTGCAGGGAATAAGGGCATACCTCTATGCCCCTATGCCCCTTGCCTCTTGTACGTCAAATTTAAGTAACTTTCTGATTCTCAAGTGAGAACACGTGCTAAAGATGTAAATTGGAGTTCTACAGTTTTTCATTCTATGACCTGGAACATAAAGTGGGAAATGATTTATTTTTGCTTCTTATTAAAATTATTGGCCTTGGGCATCTTTCTGAAATCTGTCTCCGTGATTCAGGAGGTCTGAAGGGGATATACTATTTTCTCTTCAGAGTATGAAAGGAAATGTATAAACCCGTGGCAAAAGTTATTATTGATTTTTAATTACTGTATTTCTTTTCAAATAGTGTATCTTTCCTTCATATGGGTTTATGCAAAACTGTAAGGGTTAAAATGCTTTCTGTAAACTTGAATGTAATTAAAACTAATTTAGGGAGCAAAATTTTGGCAGGAATTACGTGCAGATAAAACTTGTGATTAGACGTGATTCTGGAGGTGTGAGCATATTCCAACAAATTAACATATGACAGGGTCAGAGAAATGTGCTGATGGTAATTTATTACTGCTCTGCAAAGAAAGGAACATGATTTGTTTCAAGAATCAGTTTCTAATCAATGCTATTTTCAGGGTGCCCAGGGAGGTGGTGGAGTCACTGTCCCCAGAGGTGTTAAAAAATGTGGAGATATGTCACTGAGGGATGTGGGTTAGAGGGCATGGTGGGGATGGACTGATGGTTGGACTAGGTAATCTTACTGGTCTTTTCCAAACTGAATGATTCTGTGATTTTGTGATTTTGCTTGTGATGTTTAGGTGACAAGTAGCACAGAAAAATACTTACTGAAAAAAGGCTTTTTAATGGAAACACACACACACAAAAAAAAAAAAAAAAAAAAAAAGCCCCTGGAACCCTTCACGTTACCAGTGAGTTATTTTCTTGCAGTGTTTTTCCTGACATCAAATACATCAAATACACATGCCAGATACAAAATGTGAATCTTGCACCTGCAGACTGAACTTTCTTGAGCAGATGCTCCACAGGATCTGAGGAAATAAAACTGAAGGGAGTCATAGAGGACAATCAGCATCTCACGTGGTCCCTGATGGCTCCAGGCTGGGATTTCTGACAGGCCAGAACCAGCAGGACTCACTCAGTGCTTGTTCCACTACTGGTCAGCTGCAGTAAAAGATGAAGTATTAACTGGCCACAGGCCTGGAAATAGGAATTCTGGAGAAGAGCTAGGCAGTTTGTTTTTTTGCCATAAAAAAAATCAGGATTCATTTCAGCTAACAACAACAACAACAACAAAATAATCTTGGACTAGATTCCTACATCTGCCAGTGGTAGGATCCTGGCATTCACCTGTGAGGGTTGGCACCTGCTCCTCGCTACCTGGCAGTTTCTGATGGCATGTAAGGGCTCTGGTCAACGAAAACCAAAGAAAGGAGGTCATACTTCATTGTTTCATTTTCTGTGCTTTGAAGCTGTGGTGACGATGCAAAACCATTGGCCAGACTTACTGGGCCATAAGTAGTTCATAGAATCATAGAATGGCCTGGGTTGAAAAGAACTTCAAAGATCATCTAGTTTCAACCCCCTTGTTGTGGGCAGGGTTGCTGACCACTAGACCAGGCTGCCTAGAGCCACATCCAGCCTTGCTTTGAATGCTTCCAGGGATGAGGCATCCACAACCTCTCTGGGAAACCTGCTCCAGTGCGTCACCACTGAAAAACTTCCTCCTAACATCCAACCTAAATCTCTCCTGTCTTGGTTTAAAACCATTACCAATTGCCCTACCTCTATCAACCCATGTAACAGTCATTCTACCTTCTGATTATATGCTCCCTTCAAGTATTGGAAGGCCATAGTGAGATCTCACCAGAGCCTTCTTCCCTCCAAGCTAAACAGCCCAGTTCCCTCAACCTTTCCTCATAGAAAAGATGCTCCAGCCCTCTGATTATTTTAGTGGCCGTCTTCTGAGCCCATTCCAAGAGCTCTGGACACAGTACTCCAGATGGGGCCTCACAAGAGCTGAGTAGAGGGTGACAATCACCTCCCTCTCCCTGCTGGCCACCCNATAGTGAGATCTCACCAGAGCCTTCTTCCCTCCAAGCTAAACAGCCCAGTTCCCTCAACCTTTCCTCATAGAAAAGATGCTCCAGCCCTCTGATTATTTTAGTGGCCGTCTTCTGAGCCCATTCCAAGAGCTCTGGACACAGTACTCCAGATGGGGCCTCACAAGAGCTGAGTAGAGGGTGACAATCACCTCCCTCTCCCTGCTGGCCACCCCAATTTTAATGCAGCCCAGGTTATAGCTGGCCTTCTGGGCTGCAAGCGCACACTGCTGACTCAAGTTGTTTACCAGGACACCCAAGTCCTTCTCCACAGGGCTGCTCTCAAGGAGTTCTTCCCCAGTCTGTACAAGTATCTGGGATTGCCCTGGCCCGTATGCAGTACGTTGCACTTGGCCTTGTTGATCTTCATAAAGTTCACACGGGCCCACTTCTCCAGCCCGTCCAGCTCCCTTTGGATGGCTTCCCTCCCCTCCAATGTATTGACTGAACCTCTGAGCTTGGTGTCATCTGAAACCTTGCTGAGGGTGCACTAGATTCCATCATCTGGTCATTGATAAAGATGTTGAAGACATCAGTTAGCACTGAGGAGCTCTTGTNGTATGCAGTACGTTGCACTTGGCCTTGTTGATCTTCATAAAGTTCACACGGGCCCACTTCTCCAGCCCGTCCAGCTCCCTTTGGATGGCTTCCCTCCCCTCCAATGTATTGACTGAACCTCTGAGCTTGGTGTCATCTGAAACCTTGCCGAGGGTGCACTAGATTCCATCATCTGGTCATTGATAAAGATGTTGAAGACATCAGTTAGCACTGAGGAGCTCTTGTGGGGCTGAGGTAGGCAACACATAGTGTGAGAAGAATCCTGAGGACAGTGAGGAGCACAGACACCTGCACAACTTGGACTAAGGACTGATTTTTTCTCTCCAATCACCACTTGCTATAAGGTGCACAAACACTGCTGAAAGAATAGATTAAGACCAAATGTCCCTACTTCAGACCTCTAAATGGGCTCTCCTTGCAATCTCTTCTCCCAACCCACTTGCAGGATCTTTGCTTGCTTGCAGAGAAAACCAACAACAGTGAGGTACAGATGATTAGACAGAGCTGCCATTCAGTTTGCCCTTTTGCTTTTGTCCTCTGAGATGTGATCTTTTTTCTTGTTTATTTCATTTGTTTATTCCTTTTGGAGAAATCAGCTGGCCTGTGTTAGCAGCTGGCCCAAAGAAGATAAAGGCTAATTACCATAATTATTATTGGAGAGCAAAGCTGGATGTTGTACAGCATGGGTTGTTTTTTTTCATTTATTTATTTTTTTTGTTTGTTTGTTTGGTTGGTTTTTTTTGTTGTTTGTTTGTTTTTTCTTTTGAGGAGAAAAAGGTAGGCAAAAGCTCAGCTCTCTGGATTCACAGGAGTTCAAGAAATTCTGTGTTTGTGGTGTTTCTGGGTTCTGGTACAGCATTAGTGACATAAGTGAAAAAACAGTGATTCTATATATTATTTAATGTGCCTTTAATTTTTTTTAACTGATTTGGAAGTGAAGGATGGCCATTCTCCGCCTAGAGAAGCAGAGAGAAAATCCAATAGAGATGTTGGCAGATGGGAGATGTTTCAGCCTTTTGGAGCTGGAAGAAGCACAGAGGCTCCTTCCAACCATTAAGTTGTTGAGGGGCAGCAGTGGCAAATGCACTGTTACATATTAAGCAGTTATGACTGTTAAGAAGGGATCCTTGTCCTCTTACCATGTCTAACGCTGCTCAGAGGACATGTTGGTGATCTGGCTTCTTAGGCTTCACATAAACATATTTTTGAAACATACTGAGTCAGTCTATGGACTCTGACCTCCTTGGACATCCTATTTGGTGTGCACTGTCTCCCATGCAGAGCTGTTGTGGGAATCAGACTGTGTGGTGTGTTTGTACCACAGGCTTACTCAGTAAAAAGATACCAGTATTGCAGCATGTTTCCCTTGACCTATGAAGAATTTGTGTCTATCAATCAGGAAGTTGTGAAAACCTACGGATTTAGATAACGTTCTCTCTACTTCTTGATTGCCACCAGAGTTAGCAAGGACAGTTTTGAGTATCCACAGGAGCAGAACTATTGTCACCTCAGGAACTTCCAGACTCAACAGATGAGACCCTGAATAAAGAGTTAGGGGACTACTCAGTAGGTTTCTTATTTAATCTACAACCTGGCTTTCCTGCTAGGCCCATGAAGTTAACCCAAGACTTTCAGGAGGAAAGTGCACTTAATAATACAAGATCTGCAGTAGCATTGTGATTGCTGACAGACATGGCCATTGGTGGTGGCAGGAAGCTTTGCACAGACACAGAGGAATGGGATCAGGAGGCTGCTAAGCTGCAGTGTGCTCCTGGACAACTTGCCACAGTGCCAGCAGGGCAATGCTGACAGTCCTCTGAGCAGCACTACTATGACTAGACAGGTGGCTTAAACACTGTTTAACATGAAGTCAGTGTATCACTGCAGCTGGCGGCACTAATACCTTAAACATGAAAGTGGCCTGTGGTCAGTGATGAAGAAGCCAATTTCTGTATTTTGCTAGGTCACACTGGGGAAAATGGAAATGATGGATTTAAGCTTCCAGCACAAATATACACTTGCCAGCTCTCCAGTTTGGAGATTTCCACGCTTGGAATAGGCATTGCCTTGCCTAGATGAAATCTTTGGAGCCTGCTGCCAGGTCTTTTGCCAGAATCATTAAATGGGCTGAAAGAGCAGCACTGTCATTCATCTTCTGTTTGATAGCTAGTGGGCACACATCCAGAGCAGCATTAACACAGGACCAGGACTTTTATCTGTGTTTAAAAAATGAGACTGTTTTTCTTGAGCTTCAATAGCTTGCTGTCAAACACTCTCTGGTACACTCAGCCAGCAGTAAGGGAGAGAGCCTGCATGGCACAAAGGCAGCTCGTTAGGTAGTCCTCACCTGTCACTGGAGATTACTGCCAGCAACGCATCACACGGCAATGGAGCGCAGCACCAACTTCAATGTTGTTTTCTAAGAACAACTGTTCTGTGTTTTACAAGGGAAAGGAGATGAGGAATACTATTTAACACTACTAAACACCACAGTTACTCATGTGTTTATTTTTTCCAAACAATATCTAACAGCTAATTAACAAGTGGGTCCTGGAAACACTGGCTGGGTTCTGGGTACGTGGATGAAGCTGGGTTACAGACAGGAGAAGGCAGCCTGCTGTCACCTTACCTGGCCTGCTGCCTGCTCCAGGCACTGCTGTGCAAGGCCTGTGGCCCTCCTACAGGAGAAGGCACTCCATCCTCTCCTGCGAGTCAAAGGAGAGGATCCACCACTGCCATTAGCAATGTGTTCTAGCAGTGAGTCATTGTTTGCTTTTGAATTGTGCCTTATGTCTATTTTAAAGTGTCTGGATTTAGCTTGCAGCTATTTGTCTTTTACCAGTGATTTAAAGCACTTGGTGAGTCCCTCTAGTAAAATACAGTAAGATGACTTGGGCTTTTTGCCGAGCCAAACAGACGGACCTTTTAAGTCTCTCACCATCAGACATTTTTGTCAGCCTCAAACTGCCTTCTGTGGTTGTTTTCTGCTCTATCTCCATTTTTCCAGAGTCTAAAACTGGCTTAATGAGTGCCAAATATGGTGTAGAAATCAGATCCTAACACCACTGACGAAGTAGCACAGAGCTGGGCTGGAGCCAGAACACAGTGGTTGGGGTGCCTGGCTTCCTCTCTTCCCCAAAGCTGAGCCTGGCCCAGCTGCCATCTCTCCCAGGAGGTGCCTGAATTTTTTATTTTTTTCACTATAATTTAACAGCGGCTGTTTCGTGCTCCCAGAGATGCAGCACTCTACATAATTCTCAGCAATTTGACTTCTGAGTCATCTCTGAGATTGGTGATAGTCCAAAGGAGGTCTCCAGGAGGTTCAGGACAGCTGGAAACCCTGAAACTGAGTGGCCCAGGGATGGACAGGGGAGCGGTGGCACTGGGCAGTAGAACTGTAATATCACAAAAACTTTGGGTTAGAAGGGGCCCTTGAACATTACCAGGTCCTGCTGTGCGAAGGGGTGTCTTTTGCCAGATCAGGCTGTCCAGTTATTAACACTCCAATGGATGGGGCAGACACAGCTTCTCTGAGCAAACTGCTCCAGTGCTTCACCGCTCTCACTGTAAACAGCAGCAGCAGGAAGCAACCTCACACAGCTGCCCTTTCTCCAGTGCCAGAGCAGCTTGAGCTCTGCCCATATTTGAGAACATTGTGATTTTTTTAAGCAGCCATTTGAGGTGCAGTAAGTAAACAGAATCATAAGATCATAGAATCACTTGAGTTGGAAGGGACCCTTAAAGGTCATCTAGTCCAACTCCCCCGCAGCGAACAGGGACACCTACAGCTAGAGCAGGTTGCTCAGAACCCCATCCAGCCTGACCTTGAATGTCTCCAGAGATGGGCATCCACTGTTTCTGGGTAACCTGTTCCAGGGCTTAACTGATCTTATTGTCAAAAAGCCTTCTTCCTTATGTCCAATCTAAACCTCCCTTTTTAGTTTGAAACTATTTCTCCCTGTCCAGTCACAGCAGACCCTGTTCAAGAGTCAGTCTCCTTCTTTCTTACAGCCCCCCATCAGATACTGAAGGGCCACTGTCAGGTCTTCCTAGATCTTTCTCCAGGCTGAGCATCCCCAGCTCTCAGCTTCTGTCCTAATAGGGAAAGTGTTCACTCACTTGGATCATTTTTGTGGCCCTCCCCTGAACACACTCCACAGGTCCATATCTCTCCTGTACTGAGGACTCCACATCCGGACACAGTACTCCAGGTGAGGCCTCATCGGCACAGAGTGGCAAAATCACCTCTCTCACCCCGCTGGGCACGCTTCTTTTGATGCAGCCCAGGATATGGTTGGCTTTCTAGGCTGCAGGGAAGGCTCTTAATGTGGGGATAGCCTGCCCAAAAGATTGCTCTTGCTTCAAGATTGATGACAGCTCTCCAGAGAGAATGATTGCTTTAATTCATGGTATAGCAGAAAGGTTCCTGCTCCCTCTGCCTCTCACTGCTCACAGTCTCACAGGGAGGATACATTTTGAAAGCAGCAGGTCCGGCATCTCTCCTCTGGGAGGATGTGAGCACCTGACGACCCAAAATGGGATATCAGACTTTGGTATGGTGAAGAAACACATTTGTATTTGAGATCATTTTGGGGTATATTTACAAATCTTAGTCCAGTGCTACAGAACAGAGTAGGCACAGCTCTTTTGCACTGTGAACAGTTTGAATTATGCATTTTGAGTTGCTTGGGGTTTTGTTGAGTTTTTTTTTTTAGTAATTTAAAATTAACAGATCAGTAAAGTCACATCAATCAACCCAAGGTAACCTGTGGTGGAATTCTTCATTTAAAAATAAATAATAATTTAAAAAGCTGATTTTACAGTGAAGTCTTTGCAAAGGCCGTGCTGGAGAACTTTGAATGCGATTATGGTGACTCATATTTTTAATAGCTTTTTTTTTTTTTATCTTGCAAATGGCTTCTTTCCAAACAAAGTCCTACAAGGCCTCATATAACAAACAAGGGTTACTGCTCTTTTCCACACATAACATGAAAAATATCCTTCAGTGGAGCGGAGCGAGCTGCAGCCCATCTGCTGTAGCTTGGCGTGGCGCGGCGCAGCTCCCTGGCCATTACACATGCCTCTCAGTAAAGCAAACCACCTGTTTCCTGAGCAAGATTCCGCCCCGAGCGTTCCGAAAGCTTCTCCCGGGGTGAAATCCATCCAAACCGCTGATGGGGGATGACAACCTTGGCATTCTCTTCTGCTGCGTTTGTTGTTATGCTGGTTGTTGTTTGCTGAAGGCTCCGTGGACTTTAGTCTTCTTTTCCATCCAGACTAGAAAAGGGCAGGCTGTGCCAGAGATAAACAGACTCTTACTTTCCTGCTGATCATGCTGCCTTGGTTCTTCAGCTGAGGTTGACATAGGTTTCACTTGGGAGCCCAAAAGGACATCTTTAGGAGAGAGGAAAAACAGAGAGAGATGTTTTGGGGTGAGCTGGCTGAGGAGGGACCTGACCAGACGCTGGACTAGGCCAAGCCTTATATGGATCTCATGTGAAAAAAGTGGCCACGTGAATTCCAGGAGTATCCCAGGTTCACCAGATGCTTCACCTAGGCACTCACAGCAAGGCGAACTGTAATTCTGCCAAGGATGGGCTGAGCACAAAAACTAGGACTGCTAGACCTGCAACAAGCAGGCAATAGGGGGTGAGGACTTCTGCTGCTGTCCAGTGGGTGCCATGGTGGCACACACTTCATATAGAATTGTATAAAGCATGTGGATCCTGTCTTGTGTCTGCCTGGATTCCCCTGGCTGAGACAGCAGCACTGGCACAACAGGCAAAATCTTCCCAGACATGGTGACAGTGTCACAGGCACATGAAGTGGCCCCAACCCCAGTGGGAAACTCCTCCGGAGACCAAAGTGGCCAAATGTTAACATGTCCCACTCCAGTCTGTGGTTTTGGAAAGGCTTATGGCTTCTCTGCATCAAACTGAGCATCCCCTGACAACTTCATACATTTACAAGTGTTCAGTGCGCTGTGTGCCACTCTGTGCTTAGAGGTACCTTGTAAACTTTTTTCTTAGAGCCTGAAGTTGTGCAACATGCAGTAAATATCACCAGGAGTTAAAAAAATACTCACTTGCTACACATAAGTAATCCAAATGTAAGATAAAATCACAGCTTTAAAATACGTCATCATTAATTTTGTTGGACAAAACAAAATCCTAACTAAAATATACATCAAGGCTGGCTGGCCAGAACTCAAGGCCGTATTGATTAATAAAGCAAAGTGGTAGCTAAAAGCACAGTAAGCCATAAGCAGGGACAGGCTGCAGCTGAAGCTGGCTGAAGTTGGGTAGCTCATGCAACAAACATTACTTTAAAGTTGTAAATATGATCTAAGCAGAAACCTGTAAGAAAGTGCTAAAATACAATAGGAATGGTTTCTACTCTGCAAGATGCTCCTAACTCTGCTTCAGTATATGCTGGGAGAAATATCCTGTCTGGAGCAACAACTCTTCTTGTCTCACCCACAGTCCCTCCTTTTGCCTTACACTTTGGTGCATTTCTGTGCTCCTGGTGATGGCAGACACACCAGAGCTGCAAGCAGCCAGGACACCAGTTTGACCCCTCAGCAAACATTCATGTCGTGCATCTCCTGTGTTGGGTCTCCACTTCATCTTTTTGGGTCACCCTGCTCACAGCATTTGCTAGGCACTCAGTGGAAGCTGGTTAGGATTCAGTGTGACCGCGACACAAATAATTCATGAAGATAAATGGCAGCATTATCCCAAGAATAAATAGGTTGACACCATAAAAATGTGTCTGGAAATACAGCTTCCAGCCACACTGCTGTGGAGGTCTCTCCCCGTCTCATGCTCCATAATTTGATGTAGCTGCTACATTCAGTCTTGGTGTATTGCAGCTGTAAAGTTGCAATGCAAACTTCTGTGCATAGCAGAAAGCACCTCGCCTTGTCTGCGCATAGTGGAGCTGCAAGGAAGTGAAAAGCCTTGCCCTTGAGCTGCACAGTAGCTGAGGTATTCCAGCAGCAATGTTTATATTGGAAGAGCCAACCCAGCCTACTGCAACAGTGGTTACAGGGACTCAGGCAGCATTGGAGATGGTGTCCAGGAGTGGAAGAACTCATATAAAGCTGCTGGGTTTTACTACAGCACTTTCACCTCTTGTATGCTTTTTTCTTGAGAATTACGTATCTGTCGGAAGATGGAAGCATGAGGTACTCTAAATAGTACAGGCAACGTATGAGAGAGATATTTTGGGTCCTCCCAAGCAAATGAAACAGTGGACAAACTTCTCCAAAACAGAGTTTCTCTGTGACTTCTAATACAGTTTCTGGCAACCAAATAGGCTGCCTGAGCAGCCTTAATGCAGTGGCCTTCACAAATAATCAACTAAAAATTAGGCCACCCTTTGAATGTTGTGACAAAGTGTGTGTGGGTTTGGGCTTTTTTGGTGTGGGGGAGGTAGTGGGTGAGTTGCTTTGTTTTAGAGTGATCTCACAAACCATTTTCTGAAGCCTTTCAGACCATGAATGGTGCCCAGAGTGCAGATTGAGAAATACTGTCCCAAGGACACTTGTGCAAAATAAAATCTTAGAGCAGAACTGCATTGTTCCCCAAAGCTGCGAAGTTCATGAGGGAATGCTGGTAGAGCATGGGGTGGTTAGACCTCTCCATTGTTATTCACAGCTCTAATTTACAGCTAAGTAGAAAATAGGGCTCTAATTGTTGTCAGAGTGAAGGGAATATTTAAATCCCAGTGCAAATGTAATCCATGCTGTTCTTCTGCAAGCATTTGTTGAAGTCCACAGACAGATCTCCTGGGTGTTCCCATGAATTAGAGTACAAAATCAGAGCCAATACATTCAGTGCCCCATGCACTCTAGATGACTTTAGTTCAAAGTGTGCAAGAAGTGAGGAGTATGGTTTTTGAGAAAAGTTGTCAGCAGTCAGTAGGCAGCAGTGCAGAAGCATCCCAAGAAAGAAAAGTAGGTGGGCAACAGAAGACACCCCTGAAAAGCACTAGGCTCTCTCACTGGTTTCTTCCATTTTCTGGAGAGAGACAAGAACATTCCCTTAATGAGTGAGAGGTGCCTCGGATAAGAGACATAAAAGGAGAGTCTTAATAGAATCAGTACTCCCCACTACCCCAACAAATTTCCTCTTCTTGAATAGGAAAAAAATGTAAATACTGAAGAGTCTCCTTTTGGTAATTACAATGGTCATGCTTTTTTGTCCTTCCTGAGGAGCACTTAAAAAAGATAGCTCTTTTCCCCTTGTCAATGAGAAAACAAACAAACAAACAAACAAAAATACTGTCATCTAAAAATACTGGGATTAACTCTGAGAAGGAAAAATGCAAAAGTATGTCAAAGAAAAAAAGAGAAAATGAAATTTTTGTTATAGTCAGCTACGTGATTAAGATAACTGAATTCTTCTAAGTGAATAGAGCATTTATCATCATGACTGTCAAAATTTCCATTGGTAACCTTCATTAAGTCTCTTTAAAAGTCAACCATCAACACCCACGCAGTTTAGGAGTCTGCAGAGCAAAACCAATAATAAAGCCAGTAGGTGTAATAATCCACTGTTCCCTCTCCTCATCACTTTCTCTCTACATGTGTGTGAGTGTGTATGAAACAGACATAAATCCAGCAGAGAGCATGTCCTGCTCATCTCTGCACGTATCATGCACTGATGACTTAAAACTACATCATTCTGAAGAAAACAGAATTCATCCTTCTCCCATACCAATACCTCTACCACCTCCCTGAAGTAAGAACTTTCTTTTCCCCGCCCAAAACATCGTTTAGAATATTTTAGAACTAAAACAGGTTTTAATTTGTATTTGGAGTAAGCATTGTCCAGCAGGTTTGTCCGGTCAGCTGTGGAGAACATTTGGCACCCTTGAAGCTATTTGCAAAGGGAAAAAAAAAGGTTGTAACAAGTGATTTCATGTTTTGTCAAAGATTATTTTCTTGATAATGTTATATGGTAAACCCCTAATAGCTGTTTTATAAGCCAGCTCCAGAAGACAAACAGACCAACTATACAAGAGAAACAGTGAACAAATCGGCCTGGCCAAGGAAAGCTTCTCTAAGCTAATTAAAAACACCTCATGCCTGCGCTATGAGAAAGAAGGCAGCTTTCAAAATGTTTATCTTAGAGCTAAACTACAGGTCCCAAGTTTGCATTTGAAAAGCAGCTGAAAATTGTTGGCCATAGTGAGGAGCCAATGGCGCACAGCCGACTTGTCGGGGAGAGGTAGACGGGATGCACGGCAATGGCCAATCCATGCACATGGGGTCGGCAGAGTAGCCAGGTTGCTCCTGGGAGAGGTGGGCAGGGGCCTGCTTCATCTTCTCATGCGCTGTGCCATGTCCCTGAGGCATGCTCCCCTGGCCTCAGGCTCTGCCTAACCCCTCCCCACATGAGGTGCCCCATGAGCTCATTCCACCACCTTTAGCCTCTTGGGTTGTTCTTCCTTTCCACTTCTTCCATCTCATCACCCCTGCAGATGACCACATTACTCCTTCTCCTTTCCTACTTTTCATCACTGTACCTTCTATGGACCATGTCATGCCTCTGGGCCCTCCAAATTTCTGTTGTGTGGGAGAAGGCCTGCTGAAGCTCAGCCCACGCCCCGCAGGCAGCCCTCCATCTCTGACATGCCCCTTTTCTCCTAACACATCCTTCTCCTTGTGTTGCTTCTCCTCACGTTGGCTTTGCATAAGTTATTCAGGCAACATCTTCCGTGAAAAACCAAGGTTGATGTGGTAAAATAGCTTTGATCATAACCTCACTTTCAGTCCCAAACTTTATGGAACTATCACCTCTAGATTCCAGATTTCCAGGCATCGTGGCTGCTCGCAGCTCTGTGGTTTTGTTTATTTTGGCACCTTTTCTTAACAAGAAGAAAGGAAGCAAAGTTCAGCTGTTACTGAGTGAGTGGGAAGTGTAAAAAAAATCCTTTCCTCATTATAAAAATATACTCAGACCTTTTTCCCTGCCCTCCCCCACGCTCCAAGCAACACTTCAAAGAAAAAGGCAGTCCCAAGCAGTGACACTTGCTATGGAAACACATTCACGGAGTGCAGCACAAGGCTGGGTCCCAGAGGAAACTTTTGTTGTTGACTTGACAGTTACAAGGATTTGGAAATCACCTAATGAGCATGTGCAGTAGGGTGTTATTGTCTCACAAACTCATTAAACCCGCACCTGGAGCATTTATGTGCAGCAAACAGCCACGTGCAGAACTGCTGTCTTCAGCAACAGCCCAGCGAAGCCAAGGGTCTGGAAAGGACAAATCCCATGCGTCGGGAGAGCTCCTGCAGTGTTCAAATGGTATGGTAATGCTCTCCTCTGTAAGCCACCCCAGGGCACGTCTGTCTATCTGATTGGGGTTGATAGAGATGTCGCTGAAGTGTATGGGTCAACTACTGCTCAGGTAGGTCCTTCTGTAGTTATCTGCAAGGTCTGCCAAGCTCCAAGAAGTGCACATTCCCAGGAAAAATGCAAGCAAGTTGGACTTCAAATTAGGAAATATAGTCACAGTGGAATTACAGTTTTGTAGACCTATTTCTCTGAGAACTACGGAATAAGAGGATCCAGTACAAACAAGGACAGTGTATGACGGCCAGCTTTGCTCTTCAAAGATGTTTACACAAAAAATGGCATCTTCACACAGGGATAATCTCTTATTTGTATCTCTTCTTTTCTTTTGACCCTGATGAAGTGTGATTCCTCATCTTTGTAAATACCTGATCCCTCCACAATGCATACATGCCACTGAGTAGCTCTGTTGAGCCAGGAGATGGCACAGGAGCCTTGATCTCTTGCAAGGCCTCTGAGACATCACTGTGATACATGAGCTCCGCCAGGGGTAGCACACAGCATACAAAGGGAAAAGGTTAGAAGATCATACTTGTGAGAAAAAAAAAAAAAGATAGTTAAGCAAAAGTTTTGTACTCAGTGAGAAGTGTTTTGGAGGTGGAGAAGCAGGTGCTGGATACCCTCCAGCAGTGAAAAACCACTGAAATTAACAAAAGACTATCAGCTATCATCAGTGATCCAACCAGGTCATTATCCCATCTCTGGTCCAGTGGTCAGAGTAAAGGGCAGGAATGCCTATACTGAATAACTGCAGCAGGGTGAAAGTGCTGATGGTTTCCTTATCACAAGTCAAGGCTTCTAGGAACACATTATTCTAGGAAGAGCATAGTGTTGTCTCATAAAAAAGGCAGTGTGGAGGGATGTGTCACAAGACTGTAAGGGCAAGCACCAGGGCAATGCCTCTACATGCCTGTGTGCTTACTACTGACATGTTAACATTCCATAAAAGCTGGATTTAAGCCTTGAAGGTACTTGCCACATGAACATCCTTGTACACTTCTGAAGTTAAGAGACAACCTTGTTTGCTGCACGATTAGCAGCTAGTGCTTAGCAGATTTGTTACAGCAGTTCTGGAGCACTTACTTGCACAGATCAAGCAAAACACAGTTTCATCGGTATGTTAAAGGTCAGTAAGGCAACACAGGAAAGGTCCAACATGGATGATGGCAAATAGTGGGGAAAAGGTCATGAGAAAAAAGCAAGGGAAGTAAATTGTATTAGCAGAAAAACAGGGTATGACCCTACCATTTGGCAAGGTTACAGAAATCTTAACCTTTGGAAATGCTATTAGTTCATTGCTGTTGGAAAGTTGGCCAGAAACGCAACATTCAGGACTGACTCCATTCTAGGGTTTCTGCTGTGCTAAGCACATGAGCACATGAACACACCTCCCCTCTCAGAGGCACACTTGTAATGAACAGTCACTAAATACTGTGTTATTCCTAATATTTTGCAACCCTAGGCAACCAACCACTGACTGCTCTGCGTGACACAGCCTGGAAGAACCAGATAGACTAGAATCAATTTGCTACTCCAGTTGAGTTTGATTTTACGATCTTAACACTTGTCATTTTGGGAAGGAACAAAACATTCACAGTTCCCGGGGTATGTAATGCTACTGGGAAGCCATAAATTTTAATTCAGTACTTTATTTCCCTCGTGAAGAAATGTTGCTCATATGTGCTGTCACGGTTGGGGGTTCCTCATTCTTTTTCTCTCGTTGCTTGTCCCTTCATTAAGCTGGTGAGTGCTCAGAAGCATGACAGCTTTTGTTTCTATCAAACAGTGATTGATGTTATAGTGAGAGTTCTGGTCTGGCTTCCTTGAACAAGGAATTGTTTCACATGAGTTTTCCTGCGGGATGAGCTGGCACTCCTTGCTCCTGTCTCCCTCACCAAGCTCTGCCAATCACCACTTTTTTGTCCTTCAACATCCGGCTTGCATTTGGAGTGGAAGGAAATAGAGATTGATGGTTTTATTCTTTAGAATAGTCCAGAGTGCATGCTTGTGCCCAAAAATGATTTAGGGAAGAGAAGTGCCCAGAAGGTTTTCCAAGGGTGTTTGAGGGTTTGGAAGTGGTATTCAGTTAGATTTAATGGAAACAGAAAACTTCATTCAAAATATTTGTATTTTACATTTAAATTAATAAATTATTTATTTTAATTCATTGTGAACCATAATCCTATTGAGCTTTCTGTATGATATATTGATTCATACTTGGGCAAAAATACCTAAAGAGCCTAAAGGGTCAGGGAAAATGCCTGCCTTTCATTTTTCCCAATCCTATTTTCTGATTGAAACAATTTCACCCTGACAAAAACTGAAGCCACCTACAGAAAAACATCCAGTGAACTGAAGGGTGCCTACTGCAGTCTGTCAGAGAAGATAGGCAATACACTAAAGGAATGAATCTTTAATGATAGCAGTTGAAGTTCAAAGGGGATATTTTTAAGGGTTTTCTATCATTCTCTGTTATGAGATGATCCTGTCCATGAGATCAGAAGCCCTATTCAGCTCCTGTTTGAAGAGAGTCATACTTCAGTCAAGAGATTGGCTGAAACGTTTAATATGCACACTGGTCTTAACATTTTGAGGAGTGAAAAGACAAAAACAGATCCTGTAACTTGTATGTTTTTTCTCCAAATCTAGGTCCCCACAGACTAATTCACATTCATGAAAATATGTAAATTAATATTATGAATGAATCTGGATGAAAATCAGTTTTTAATGGTCATCTACTTAATGACCTTGAAGATAGAAGAGGTTGTCACTCCTGCTTCTTAAAAAATTCTGAAATCCATCTGACAGCGGAGCTCAGTGTCAAATGGCAAAAGGGAAGTTATCATTTTTGGTACGTTTTTTTGTTCCTGTCCCTGAAGCCCACACGAAAACTGGCTACTGTCCTGGGACTTCTAGTTCAAGTTATTGTCTTTGTAGTCCCTGCAGTTAACCTAATAGTCTGGGATCTTGCCTGTAGAAAACATTTGGAGAAAAATGAATTTATGTTGTATTTCCTGCATATTTTTGATAGCTACTTGGCCAGACTAACAGCGTCCTTCTTTGTACTATGGGACAGTAATCTTTCAGCTTTTGATGGCCTTTTACAAAAGGAAGTCTGAATAAAAAGTACACGATATTTCAAAATGAAGGCCAAGATTTACTCAGAGTAGAACCAGAGTGGAATTTACAGCACAAACGTGGCCTTTCCCTCTGCTGAGTTCTATACTACATTCGAACAGGAAAATTGTCAAGAAGGAAACCATTCCACAGCAAACCAACTCCAAACCCACGGGGAAACTCAGGAGAGAAGCTGGAGGATCTATCAGAGGACAACAGGCCCAAAGCTCCTATGGGCTGAGGTCTGCGTGGTGGTGGTGGTGGCAAGTTGCACAGTGGGAGTTGGAAATAAGTTGGAAAAAAGAGTTGGGAAAAAAAAAAAGCATTTAAGTACAGGAAAAGTTCTGTCTTTTGAGGGACACGCTGATGCTGTGGGCATATTACATCTAACTCATTTGATGCTTTTTAAAGCCCGTATCCTGTGGAAAATGATGCCAAGTCTTACAATAATGCAACTTCAACTCAAGTGCTATAGCACTGTGAGAAATTCAGTAGAAAAAAAAAATGAAAAGACAGCAAATGGTTGACTACCACTGTTCCAGCAGAAGACTTCAATCATCAGGCTTACTGCTCACCCAGAGAGACAGCCAAAAGATTGTGTCACTGACGCACGTGTGTAGATTTCCTTATTGCTCTACCCAGGTTTTTGAAAGAATTGCAGGTGTGAGCTGAATCCAGCCAGGATGCCTGAGGCACTGCGGGGAGGATACAGGACTTGGAGTATCTTTCTGCCTTGTATAAAAATGTAAATGAAAAGCAACTTCCCCAAACAAGGTGTCGCTGCTGTATTTTAATGTTTTTATGGCTCCGTACTATCAGTTGGGCTTTCTCAGGACTGCCTTTTTTTGATGTGATCCATTTTAACACACTTGCAACATTATTTCAGCAGCATACCCACAGGCTGCAGGGATGTCCTCCTTCCACAGCAACGGAATTTACGGCATTTTTGCAAATTAAAACATAGCATGCTATTCAAACTACCTTTGTAAGTAAAGAGAAAACTCAAATTTCAAACCACAGTGCTTTTAGCAAGAGAGATGAAAAACATCTCAGACTTTGGAGGTTTTGATTTGAAAGCTGTGTCGAGCCTCTTCTACACCTCAGGCAATCTAAGAGAATTATTTGCATGGCCTACTCCAAGGACAGAAGTGATTTGAATGTACTTCCATTAGAAAGCCTCTTACTGTGCATGGTACACGTGACTGCCCGTGTGGAAGCATTCGCATGGTAACAACTTGCAGCAGTGCTGAGTTCTCGCTTCACACCACTGAGCTGTACAGCAGTGCAGGCTTGAATGCATCTAATGTGAGAAACAAACCTGCAGGCAGTGTCTTGCTGTTTTCTGGATACGTCTCGTTTTGTTGAACTAGATAAAGAGGAATTAAACTGGCCTTGTGCGCATCTACTAACAAAAAATAAAAGATTTTCTTCCTTTGTTCTTTTTTTTTTTTGTCAGATGAACCCAGAATACCTGAATCAGAAGTTCTGCACTCTTTGCAGAACTCAACCCTCCTTCTCCAACATCAAAGGAGTCAGGAGCTTTGCCGTCAGCACAGGATGAGCGGGTTTCCAGAGCTTTTAGCAGGGATCTGCTCTCACTTAGCAAAGGAGAGACATCTGCAGAGGTTGCTCCATTCTGCTCCAGTGCCCATCCCAGCCCGGCCAGCAGCTGCATGCACACCAGGCAATGCCAGCATCCAGGTTGGGCTGCATGAGAAACCTCCTCCATCCCAAAGGCGAAATGTGGTGGCACTTCAAGGGTAACATAAATAATAGATTCAGAGTTGCTGCTTTAGAAGTTGTCTCACTGCTTCCTAAAGACGTACAATTAAATTCTTGAGGGGACTAATAGAAACCATGGCTAATTTCTTTTTTAAAGAGTTCACTCTAATGCTTACAAATTACCAACACCTCAAAGTATAGTAGTTCAGAGAAGGTCTTAAAAACACAAACAGAAACTAAAATTCATTTACTTCTAACACTTTCCTCAGACTACTATTTTATTAATGCACTAATAGTTATTTTCATCTGCTTCTCCTCAAAAATAAAGTGGTTACAATGTTCAGTTAATCTGATGTAAATTTTTTTTGATATTATTTAGAACCTGCTTGATTAATTTGCCAATGAATTTACAAGAATTATTGCATTGTAAAATTATTCAGAAAACCCACATGCAACTGACTCCTGCAAAATGAAGCGTCTTACAGGAAAATAAATCACCTGCAATTTACCCTTTAATACATACTGGCCTGTACCAAGGCCATTTCCACACACATCTTTGAAAAAACAAACAAACAAACAAAAAAACCCAACTGTTAATCTGTAAAGTGTATTTTTTAATTAAATATCTACAATTTGCTCCTCTGTGCATTTTTTGAGCTCTAGGGAAAAGCAGCAAACTCTGATGGGTACAATTTCTCTTTCTTACCCAATCCAGTCAAAGCTTTTGAGCAATTGGCTTATCACACGGGTAAAAATGCCATGGACAAACACGTGTTACACTCAGGTAGCACTTTTCTGGACGTATATGCACAGTACAATAATCTGCCCCTGAGGTGAGGATATGTATTTATCATCGATCACAACAGTAGACAAACAAGATGCGTCACTACAGACACAGCTCTAGGGTTTGCCTCAAATGGGGAGGAGGATGCTGTTTATTCTGAGACAAATAGCTTTCAAACTCGCCTTTCAAGTAAATAAGCTCGAGATAACTCAGGTTGTGCTTGGTCTACTTTGCTTTCTCTTCATGCTTTCTCTAGAAGACAGGAGAGAGGAAAAAAAACCCAACCAAACAAAAGGAGTGAATCTTTCACCCAGTGACAAAAGAACAAACCCAGAAATTAACAGAAGCGATGTCTGCAAATGAATCCCAATGGGTGCACTGGCTTACAGATGCATGAGTTCTCTCACCCATCACAACTGTTGTATTATTTCTAAAATAAAACATTCTGTGGGCTACGAAATAAGATGCTGAAAAAAGGACTGAACAGAATGAAATGGTCTTTCTCATCATAGCTATTATTTGATCATCTTGACATCAAATGAAACACCAAATTACACCCTCCTTTGTAGAAATTGCAGCAAATCCTCATATATTTGGATCGTGAAATTTGAGCTTCTCTCTTCCTTCAGACCGCCTTTTCATTCTCTGCTGTATTCTTGCACTGCCCTGAACATCTTTTTAATCTCTGTTTACTAAGAATTTGGCTGTGCTGTCACATTAGACATCTAAAACGGGTCAGGCAAGCTGATTTTGGTGCAAGTTTTGCAGGTTGTACAGCATCTAAAAGGACTTGTTTTACACCGTTCTGTGTAGGCATTTTTCACCCTATGGAAGAAACCATCCTTCTTCAAGATGAGATTCAATTTAATAAATGAAAGCTGTGTTTTGTTTATTCCATTCTTCTGCCACCCCACCTTCTTTGTGAACTACACTGAACTCATTTTGCCCAGGGATGAGTAGGCTCTGTCTTCACCTGTTGCCACCATGGTGTCAGCACATTTCATCTGTCCTTTCTCAGATTTCCTCACTCAGTACAAATTTACTTACTCTCAGAGGGATTTGATGAGACCAGTGCTCATAAAAGAGAGCTTCAGTACAGCTGAGCGGTATCTGCAAGAAGTAAACTGTGAGTATTATTTAGATTGTTGACCTCTGGGAAGAGCATTTACAAACATGGGACTTTGGGGCTTTTTTTTCTTTAAACATGTCGTATTTTTGGAAAATAAAACTGAACTCTTGTTTTTCTGCTCTTCTCAGTCATAGCACTCTTTGGTAGCTTATTTCCCCCGCAGCTCTGTTCCTACTACCTACCCACACGGACATGTGAATGAATCAGGTTTGACATATCTGGCTCTTCCAGATTTAGAGCACTGAAAGAAAGCTGTCATGCTGCATTTGACTACCCTCTATGTGTGTGTGCCATGATCCCCCAGGCCTTACACCTCCATCAAGTGGACTGTCACCCTGCCAATTACTTTCCCAGATTTGTTTCAACAGGCCCATGTGCTTTTCTGTCAGGTAACTTCTTCCATGCCATACGCACAGCTAAACAAACCCATTGCCCTAGACCTGTTCTGAACTTCCTTAACAAACACACAACTGTCTGGCAACAGTCCCACATCACCTCATTCTACTCAGTAATCACCAGCCTCTTCTGCAGCCTCATTTTCTGGATTTACAATGGTAAAACACGTGCATTTCATGACCGTGAAGCTCCCTGTGTGGGTATGTCTATTAGTCACTGTGGCCTCTCTGTGTACCAGGAACCAACTTGCAAGCCACAGTCCAGGCTGGGGAGAAGACACTTGAGCCAGGTGAGTGGCTGAAGAACATCACCTGTTCAGCTGCTCTGGGGGAGCTCTGTGTAGAGCTACATGACCATGCGGTAGCAGTTGAGCTCTTCAGTGCTTCAGATAATGCCAGAATTGCCTTCTGTGCTTCACATCAGCTTCCAAAATCTCTTGCCAAGCCAGGAATGAGAGCTAAGGGTTTGTGCTGGCATCCATTTTGAGAGAGTTATCTGGAGAACAGCATGGGAGCCAGATAGCTTATGAAAGCCTTTTTTTAATTTTTTTTATTTTTTTTTACCCTGGGTTTGAGTTTCCTGGGTTCCTGAAAACGCTCATGTATCAGAGCTCATGGGAGCCAACCCAGGTGCTCTGGGGTAGTTAACCAAAGGGTAGTAACTGCAATGAGATACAGCCTAAGAACAGATGTGTGCCACAACCTACACCTGATTCAACATGATGAACACATACTGTCCAGCTGACACAGAGATAGCACAGGCTTAATTATCCACAGCTTGATTATCCAGTGTTGACACGGTTTTTATGACTAAGTCACCCTTGAGACATTCCGAATCTGGAAATCCCAACCACAGATAAAAGTTTCCTTGCAGCTACATAAGATCACAGTATTTTTTCTGACAAACTTTGGCTGAGAGTTTTGAGCATTTTTAACTTATCAGGCTTGCAGTGCATTTTACAAGGAGAGGGAAGACTTAGGGCATAAATCATTGACTTAAAGGAAAACAACTGTGTAACAATATTACAAGATATACAGAACAGGATGCACTTGGATTCCAGTTTCTGTTCATCAGCTCACCAGAGAGAAGGATCATAAATCAGAAATAGAGAATGGAAATCAAAGAAAAGTAACAGGAAGTGTCAAAATGAAAACCTGGCAGAAATTACCAATAAGAGAAAAAGAAAAAAGACTCCAGATGTTTAAAAAAAAATAAACAAAAGAACTAGAAGCAGGAAAGAAAGAAAATTGATAGCTTGGGTGGAGGGGGACTTCTCCTCTTCCCCTCCCCCCGTCACATACAGTCAAGGTCTACGGAGGCAAGACAGTATGTATCTGAGAAGATGGGGGAGACGGGGGAGGGGGGAAGCTGTCATATAAGTATCACCTCCCCTCCTTCCCAAGAAGTGCGGTTCTGGAAACTCTGATCCTAGAAATATTTCAATTGAGCTCACAATTCAAAAGGTTCATTAAATCCAGGATTACTACCATGAGAGAACTTGGATCAGAGCAGCCAGACCGTAATGTTTAAGGGGTCCTTTATTCCCACATACCTACGCGGCGCGGAGCTCGCAGTCACATGGCGAGCATGTGAAGGCGGTACCAACCCTTTTCCTCTGGAGCCACCTAGCGGCCTGCGGGCGCCGTGCAAAGCAAAGCCACGCCGCCTGCACTCGCAACAAACTCAACAAGTCGATTAGTGGCTGACGGCCAGGAAAATCCTCAACAAATAAGTTGAACCTTACGTGAATTGGGTTGATTCCCATATCTTCCTATATCTGCCTTGTTTCTCTCCCTTCCCGTGTGCATGTCGTATTTCAATAGAATCACAGAACTGTAGGGGTTGGAAGGGACCTCCAGAGATCATGGAGTCCAACCTCCCTACCAGAGCAGCTCCCTACAGTAGGCTGCACAGGTGTGCGTCCAGGCAGGTCTTGAATATCTCCATTTAAGCCAACAATGGCCCTAAGTATTACTAATTATGAAGTTAAGTTACACTAAATCCTCCACTGCAGCAAAAGAACTCCACAAAACATTCACTTATTCACTCACGGCTTTTTCAATTCCCACAGCCAATTTTGTTTAAGTTACAGACCGATACTTAGCAAGACATAAATCAATAACTGATCCACATTTGATTTATTATTTCAACAAATCAAGCTGAATCATTAGATCCCTGGATCATGAATAGATTGCATTTTTATTTGTTGTATCATTTTAGGTTAACGGTACCAGTTGGTAAACATTTGTATCATGCTCATATTAAACTACAGTGTGTTACTATAAGTTCACTTTTAAGCTGCTTAGCTCAAAAATGGCTAGAAGTTTAGGGTTACTATTAACAAAAAAAAAAAAAAA
>VXAB01011860.1:246902-287141 GCA_013399175.1 Odontophorus gujanensis
AAAAAAAAAAAAAAAAAAAGCCCAACAAGCAACAAAACCAAGTAACCACCCTTCCCCAATCAAATAAAATACCTTCTCTCCATACTCATACATTTTATAGGTTATGACTGTTCAACATTCATAAACCCTCTAGTGAAACGAAGAAGCCCTTGGTCCCAGCACATTCCATACAAAAATAAAATCATGTTACACGGAATCAAAATATTCCTACTTCTAACAGAAAATGTATGCCGACCCACCAAGAGCAATTTACATCTGAAAAGCTTATTATCTTTCAAAAAGACAGTTTCCTCTCTCAGAATAGAGAGAAATTGATATGCTTTCCAATTTAAGAGCTTCAGTTGCTCTAATTTAAAGATTATACAGCTGGACTATCATATATTTGCATTTCATTTAAACGTAGAGCTTTTCCACCAACATACCTTACCTGCTGTCTGTGCTAGAATTGTCTCCCTAGCTCTATTCCACTGTAGCCACACATATTCAGACTCAAGTAATTGGTAAAAGCCACTTGCTATATATACAGGCCCAGAGGGCACATGCTTACATGTGAACAGTGATCTGGAAAGTCACTATTTTTCAGTCGTCTGATCAAAAGATTTCAAAAAGGAAAATCTGTAATGTTGTGTTTAAGAACTATTCTAGCAACACAATATCACGGTAACACCTATGTTGCTGTCAGAGATCCCTCACAATGTGGACATCAGAAGTAATGCTAGGTTGACATACTGGTTATTTTCATTAATAATACTACGAAGTTTTACAATTGCTTCATATTCCTCAAGGATCAGAAGCACTTCCTCAAATTAGAGGCCTAGCAGAAAGGCCACAGAAGACATAATACATACTTTGGTATTTTTTGCACTCTACTGCATTTCAGTGATACTTAAACCTCAATACTAAGTCTTGCAAATCTGTACTGTAAAGATGCTGGAGTTCTCAACAAAACCAGCCCTTTTTTATCCGCTGGCTGGCTGTGTAACATACAAAGCAACCCTGTCAAGCTAACAAAACCCAGTGCTTCTCCACAGCCTGTAGCCAGTGAAAAATCCCCTCGAGTTACATATCCCAAGAGAGCTCTGGAGCAATGGGAAGTAACATCGGGGAGGGTGCCTGACCAAAGACCTAGAATGAGGTCTTTATGTTCCTCAGTTGTTTCTTTCTCTGGAAGACTGGGAGGGCTGCTTTCTTGAGCCTTCTCATTATCTTCCTCATTCTTCTTCTTCTTCTTCTCTTTCAGCTTCTGTACCTTATGCTTGAATATATCAGGATGACGGGGTTCTTGAGGACCACAGAAGAGTCTGTCCTTGCTTAAATGTAGCAAGTCATCTTCTGTTGGGATGCAAATCATGGCATGTAATTCAGGGTTCCCTTTTCTCAAGAGAGACAAGTTGACCCATACAAGAGCCCTGGGATAGCTCATCAAGATTGGCAAAAGGACATCTTCAGTCATTTCCTTTCCTCCGAGCTGAGAAACAAGGCGTGGTCGCCGATCTTTTCCAGAAGTAGGGTAGCACCAGGCTGATACCTGCATTAGTAGTTTCTGACTTCTATTAAAAAGTTTTGAAAATAAACAAAAAAGACAGTTATTAGTAAGTAGTACAAGAGAAATCCAGAAAGCCACCTATTTGAAAGAGCACAATTAAAATAGCCCTGGGGCTTTCTGTAACCTTTCAAGCTGATGTCTTTAACTCTCAGCACAAGAAAGGCGAGTGAAATTCACGTGCTGGCAGGCTACTTACTCTGAAGACATGAATTTCACTCAGCTTGTTAAAGCTTGTTTTGATCACAAAAGCTTTAGAACTTTCACTGACACAATTCAGTTCTGAACTGCCAACATTTTCTTCCCCTGATAACTACACAAAAATGCAAGATTTGCATTCAGGCACTTTCCAAACACTGCTGGTATTCTCATATGTTACACCGGAATGCAGGAAGTTCTGTCTTCTTTGCAGACCACCTAAGATAATGCATTAGGAAAGAGAATGCCTGCTGACATACACTGCGAGTTTTAAATCACAAATAAGATCTTCAAAGCTCTACCTAGAAGCACAGACCACTACTTCAAGATGGTGCTAAATTCAAGCCTGTCGTATTTTAGACAATTTCTTTCTTCATCTACTCATGTTGTTTGAGAAAAGTAGGACTTCTACTTAACAGCAAAATTACTCTCCTCCTCGCTGTATTTGGATCAAAGCACTCTCGTCTTAATAATCAAGGCTGAACCATTCCTTTTCCCAATTATTCATAATAAAGAAATAACACCTCACATGCTTGTACCGTTTTGACATACCTGAGAACAATAAAGTCACTTCTCATAGTTTCACCTCCCTCACCAAAACCTCGGGCGCCTGTACCACTCTCTGCCTTTATGGCATCTTCAGAGCTTATTTCCATGGTCTCCTCTACCTCACCAGTCTCAGAGGAAGCTTCTTTCACCACTTCTGGTTTGGGGTCACAAAAGCCATGTCCTCCAGTTGCACAGTGCTCAGCATGTGGGGAAGAAGGATGCACAAATTCTCCTGAAGCCTTCACTGTTCCTTCCCAGTTCTTCACCAGCTGCCCCCAAGGACAGATGAAAGGAGACAAAGTGCCCATTTTGACATAATTTGCCCTTTTTGCAGGTGGACGTCTAAATAATAAATCAAATACATAAAAATATTTATATCCAGAGTTCTTATTTCAAATTGGCACTTAGAAAGGCTAATTGCCTACTTTGCCATGCTGTTCTAATAATGTTTTCTATTTTTGTAAACAAACATTTATAACAGAAAGTTAACTGTGCATTCAATAACCTCACTAATAAATCTCAAGTTATACTTCTAGACAACACTGGCATATTTATGTTAGCTGTTAGAAGGAAATTTTTCACTCAGAGGCTGGTGAGGCACTGGAACAGGTCACCCAGAGAGGTTGTGGATGCCCCGTCCCTGGAGGCATTCAAGACAAGGCTGGGTGTGGTTCTCGGCAGCCTGGTCTAGTGGTTGGCGACCATGCCTATGGCAGGGGGGTTGAAACTCAATGATCTTTGAGGTCGTTTTCAACCCAGGCCATTCTATGATTCTATGATTTCTGCCCTCTATATCCTTTCAGTGATGCTGGATACCATTGACACTATCACTACTTCCTCTGAAATTCCCCTACTTGTCATAGTTGGAAGGGGAACTGACACCAGTTTGTCCAGAAGACACTTCCAGAAGCCCCATAAGCATGGTACTGCATTGATTACAATGAAAATAAAGGCAAACTTCTGCCTTCTTTCTAATCAGCAGAGAACCTTGCCAGAAATGACTTTATTTTTCACTCTGCCTTGTAACTGAGATTCTCTCTAGAAATAGAAGATTTCAGTTAATTTATGTGACCTGATTAGCAAAGCTTTTCTATTATGTACAGCTTGAATATGTTTACTGACATAACACAATAAAAACAACAGTGAAAGACCTTCCTAAGTCAAAGTATAAACGAACACAACAAGAGATAACAAAGGGACTATCTTAAGCACCACTGTTCATTTTTTTTCTTCCATTCTTGCAATCAAACAATGTTAATATTACCGTTTGAATTTATCAAGAAGATTGCTTTCCAGTTCTTTTGCAAACTGCATTCCTGCTGGGCAATCAGGGAAATCATTTGGAGTGTGAGGTATTCTTTGATACTCAGAATGTTTTGAAGCTTCTTGTAAGCCACCAACTCGTACACCTCGATATATCTGTTATAAAAAAATTAAAATCCCAAGAAAGCAATGTTTGATTCCTGCTTTCTAACTGAAATAAAGCATTAATTATGTTGAAGCCACTGCTGTAGAAAATGGAAGGTCTGTAATTTCAGTTTTCAAAACCAATCAACTTAAGTATGGTTTTCACAGTTCTAAATGATGAACTTCGACAAAAACATTGCTTGTTCTCTTTAAATTTAATTCTGAAAAATAATCAACAAAAACAAGCAGAATTTCACAGGTTCTAATCTTGTATGTTCCAGAGATGTGATATTAACTTGATAGTCATTATCCAATTAATTTGAACTGTACAATAGGTAACATTGCAGTTATTTCCCCTCTATATTCAGAAGTGCAGTGTTAAGAGCACTGGAACAACTATCTAAACATCCAAAGTAGGACGCCCCTAAAAGTGCCTGAGGTGTAGTTAGACTAGCTTAAACCAGATTTCAACCTCCCCCTCCAAATCAGAGGCAACCGTATTGTTGACAGAAAGACAGATAGCCAAGCCAAGGAAGCAGATTAGCAACTGGCACCAAATGATTTCTTGTTAGAGACATATGCTCTTAGAAACACAAAACCAAACAGCTATTATATTAGCTTTCTCTTCCTACCCCCTACTCTCATTTCCTGCTTCAAACTGCCATATGGGCACAGTTATACCCAGAAGAAGATATGGAAATATATCGTTTATTTATTTTTAAGACCAAGACTCTGTCATCAACCAGTTCATACACCCTCTTTATAGTGGGATTTTGATCCTGTCATGGTTTGATTACACAACGCAAAGTATGCTAAAAATGGTATTTCAGACCAAATGGTATCATTTGTTGTATTTACTTGCTGTTTTTAATGAATGTTACTTACTAAAGGAATCCAGAAAGCCATGCCCCAGCCCTTTGGGAGATAGATATCCCAGCCACTCCCCCATCCTGGTCGATCTTCTCCAGCCATTTTTCCTGGCTGTTGCACCAACAGTATAGGAACTTTAGATTCACAAGGACCCAAATCAAGCTGAGATCCAGGTACCAGTAACTGGGCTCTCATTTTGTTTAATTCCTAAGGAGGAGAATTTTCCCATAAGTTAGTAAGCTCTTCCCCTCTTCCACACATTCTTCCGAGATAGACATGAGATAAACTTACAACTTGAAAAAATAAATTAGTAACACTCTGCACATTTGAACTGATATTCACTGAGGCATGAAAAAAAACCTTTAGAAAAAGTACGTAAGAATCCTTTGCCCCCCACCCCCTTTTAACTTCCACAACCCTTGATGGAGGGAAGGTACTGAAACTCAAGTGTAAAGACATACACTGCAGATGAGGAAAAAAGGCCAGTATTCCAACTCATAGACAAGTATTCCACTTCACAGACAAGTGCACAAGACTATAGTGAGCACGTGCTTTCAGATAGCCTGTCGATTCACTGGGAAAATATGAACTACATCCAGAGAGATGAAAACAGCATGTCATCATGAATTAAGTGTCACATAAAGCATGCTGGTACCAAGGCTTTGTCAATCATCACTTGCTATGTTCCATTGTACTGCTTTAAAATGTTTAGGAAAAAAAAAAAACAAAAACCAAAAAACCAGAACACCAGACTCCAACTGTACATGTCTCTTCTGTACCAGCTGTTTTGTAAACTGTACATTTCACAACAACAGGAAGAACATATGAAGATGTTAACATAACACACAGTTATGCATAACTGTAACATTGTGGAAGTATTCTGCTTTTTTACGTTACGTTGGACAGTTGGACAGAACACAAAACTAATTTGCATCAAGAGAATGTTTAGAGATGTTTCTGCCATACAAACGTTTTCTCTTTGATTACAATGATGTCCTGGTTGTTTACCATCTCTGGTGGCTAAATGACACTTTTGCCAGTATATTTGTGGGCTGTCCCTCCATTGTGAATGTAAATGTCAAGTTTTGAATCTGCAGAATTATAGTTCAAACTGTAGGATGTAGGAAAATCCAATTTTAAATCTCTCATATGAATAGAACCATGATTATTTAGTCCAGTGGACAATCCAGTAAAGCTTTCTTTTAACTGGATGTGAATAACTGCTATACAAGAATATCACATAAAGGCTATAAAACACACATTTCAACTCTGCAATGTGCTAATACATTAGGAGACTGCAGCTCTTGCATTTATACAAGTCCTCACTATACAGACCATTAACCATTTTCTCCACGGCAATCCACCTCATCAGTTACCTGCTCTGAGATTTTATTTTCAGTGACGTTCTTACAGATGTCCTGGTCCCAGATAAAGCTGTGAGCACACTCAATGGGTACACCCTCCAGGTACAGCTGCCTAACTTTATCATTATCTACAAGAGAAGAGAACCTTCAAACAAAACTCAAATTTTCAGAACCACTCCACTGTCATGAGTAATGAACAAACAGCTAAGAAAACAGACTATTAAAAATGTAATCATTTGAGCATCTGGAGCATCTTACCTTAATGTATGTTTTTCCAAATACAAAACATGAAATAACCTGTTACTTTTAGAAGGGTTAACCTGGCAAACTCACACAGGCAGATATTTCTTAGTAAACATGACATCACCTTTGGAAATGCAAGTTGTAATGCCACTTAAAATATTCCGGACTTTGACCTGTCAGGAAAAGTGTGAAGTTTACAAAAAAGCAATCTTCTGAAGCCTGAAATAAGTCCACCTAAGCAAACTTACAGGAAAAATAAAGATGACCTGTAAAAAAAAAAAAAGTACATACACGAAATATTTCTATGGATATGACTGCCACGTGATGCTTATTTAGCACTAGATTCTCACTCTGCATCTTTTCAGGCTCTGCACTACAAGGAAGACTATGTATTGCATACGTCTGCACAGTCCAACAGTTGCACACTTACTGAAGATGAACAAGACTTTTAGCTTTAAAACTCATCAGTGGGGTAATCTGCTTCAACTCTCCAACACAAGCAAAACAAAGAAAATGTACACCTACCTTTTGTACCCTATGGATTAAAAATGCTCAGCATTCCATATATAGTATGTAATGCATATCAATCTGCATTTTAAGTAAAATAAACTTTACAAATTAAAAAAAAAAAACACCACAATGAAGCTGTTAATTTCTGTGGTTAAAACTTACAGGGAGTGCTTTGTCATCTAAGTGGTCTTAATATTTAAGGAACACAATATTTCTTGCTTGTTTTTAAACAACTTAATCTTTTGAAAGACAAAATTCAGGTAATTTTTCCAGTTACCGTGGACAAAGACTTTCAGTACAGAAGACAGGGATTATGGAGTTGTCCTAACAAGAGGACAGGTACTGCCAAACATAACTGCAATAACTACATTACGAATGATTTAAAGTTGTCCATGTTACTATGAGTTGAAAAATCCTCAGAAATGTTAAATGTAGTAGCATTCCTGAGTTAGATAGTGCTATTAAAATGACACTTGCTAAGCATTCTTGCTTAAAGAACACACATTCCTTAAAATTCCTATACTGCAGAATGTATTTTTTTCTACTTTAAAGAGCCCTTTAATGCCTGTCTCTTTCCACTCCCTCAGCCCACCCAATATTTCCCTCACTACCCTAAAATCTCTAACTTCATGCATGGTTTTTCCTTCATTCCCGTTCAACCCGGAGAAATTTTACCTCAACAAATAATACTGCAGTTCAAATTGTTCCCCCTTCATTTTCTCCAGTTTGCATTCAAAGAATATTGGGGAAATAAACCTCTTGATGAGTAAGCTGTTAATGATGCCGCAAATAAGATGCTACAGCTAGTACAGGAAACACTAAGTACACAAACTACTTTGCATACTACTAAGCACACAGAAGTGACTAACAACCATAATATCACCTACTTCTGTTGATACCAATGGTGGGTGCTCAGGAAATACATGGAAAGAAAGGAAGGTTTCATTCTATTTCAATAGAATAGTTTCAGAGCACATATGTAGGTGGTACCAGGAGAGCCAACGCAAAAGGCCAGATGAGTCAACTTCTGCAAGAATGTGTTCACTAGCAAAGAGTCTGGCTCTGTGTTTGCAGAAGGAACTTCAGCTCACCCATCTTTCATGACACATTCTCCTCTGCATTTCATTCACTGTCTGTTTAGAAGTTCCATCAGACCCCATGTTGAGCAGCAAACCATGCTAAGACAGTGGCAGCAAACCAAAACATCAGAAGAGTAATTTAAAAGGAGAGAAGACTAATGCTAATTTGCAGTCACGTAAGCACTGACCACTTACTCAAGAGGCTTGATTTCCAGAAGGCATAAACCTGCTGAAAAGGCAGTAAAAAGTGATTTACTCAGAAACTCTCTATCTTGCAGCCTAAAGAAATTAGGACAGTTCTGTGCTTAAGTCCCATCAACACACGACCTTTACACTGAACCCATGCATATGCACTTGGGAGTATGAGTAAGTGGGAGACACTGAAATTTCCCTTGATTTGTTAACATGTCATCTACAGGGAGAAAAAGTACACAAATGTATCTTACAATGTTTAGAAGAAGATCAAGGAGGGAAGAAATAGATAGATGCATATCACTTCATAGATTTCATGTACGGCAACAACCCATGGGCTAAGGTGGCTATAACTTACCTAAATCATCTGCACATTTGACAAGTACCACATTTTCAAACAGTAAACTTATGTTAAGAAAAGCAATTAGCTTCTATATACCATTAAAAAACAAGAGTGATTAAAACAAATATGGGATCTGCTGAGATAAGCAGTACCATTTCAAATTTAATAATATTAACGTCAATTGTATTTGAATGTCCAGGAAGCAAAAGGGAAAAAACATCACAGTGAGCAAGGATGAATGACTGGTAACATTACTTACAGAAAAATCATCTAACTGTATTTCCACAGCTGAGTAAGGTTACATTAAAACCAAGACTCAGAAAGTTTATGCAATTCTAAGGCTCATAAAATTATTTGCTCAAGGGACAAATTAAAACCAACTCAGACCTCATCTTCCATCAGGGGATAAACTATCTAGAAGAGAAACCTAACCTTCTTTGTGGGTGTTACTGTGAAACCACTGGTAGTACTGTTGCCATACTAAGATATACAACTTGCCAACAGTAAATTCCTTTTTATCTCTTTTTTTAATTTTTTTTTTTTTTTCGTTAAACAAACTGCCCTTCACAAATTTGAAGAAGAATCCCTCTCCTGGGCATCTGTTGGGCAAAAGAACCAATGGAAACAGGACAGAACTGAAAGGAAAAAATGTTGGTCAAACTGCCAAACTGAACTAGAATAATCTTTGGTAATGTGCTGCTTTTGCTGGATATTCCAGTGATCTGACATCAAACGTGGACAGTAACAGGGTGCTATGGAAGAGTGCAACACTAAGATGAGTGTGCAGTGCTGTCATTCCAGACATTTGTGACTTACATTCTTCACCTAGATGTGATCTTCTTGCACAGAATTACGTTCACTAGCTTCTCTTCTATTTATTAAATGGATTTCTGAACTGCAAAACTGCCAGGCAATCAAGTAGGTTGACAGGAAAAAAAATAACAACAGTTGAATTATAGAAGCAGTGGAAAGTGTAATAAGACCACACGCTCTAACAAGATCACAAACTAAGCTGCACATAATTCCTTGTCCTGAAATAGAATATAGTGGGAAGAAATCATAATGCTTGCATAGAGGGAACTGATTAGTTTTTATATCCAATCTGCTTTTCGTATGCATTTTGCACAATAACTGATTATGCCCAGGCTTCCTTTTATTAATACTGATGCAATTTTTCTTTATAAAACCAGGAATCAAATGCAATTGAAAGCTTTCCTCAGGCTAGAAAATTGCGTAAGTATCTGAGTTTAATCATCCAATATAGATAGATCTTCTAGAAGTATAGAAAAGAAATGTAACTTCTCTCAACTACTTGAACAAATAAGCCTATAAGGCAAGATATAGCACTGGTACTGGCTGTCACACAGTCAATTACAAAATTAAGATAGGAACTTCAGAGGAAAAAAAAAGATAGGCTCTGGAGAGTAGTAATAGCTTCTCTCTTCAACTGACACTTAGGAGTATCAATGAGGCAGAGAGGAGTGGCAGTTACACCTCAGTTCTGAGGTTCCTAGACAGGGGAGATTAATTACCATGCCATAAGGTTTCTCCACTATACAATGTAATAGGTACACAGGAGATTGTGAATAATCCTCTAAGTCTTCCCACACAGTATTAAGAAGTCACTCAAGTGGGAATTTACCTCCTCACTGCTTCTTGTGGAAGGACTATTCTTTTCTACTCTCTTCCCACGATGTCCTTTTTATTTTCTGTTAGAAGGAAGTTGTATTATCTGTCTTCGTTCACTCTTCTGCCTACTTTTAACATCAAGTGGACATCAAGTCCATTAGTAGAACCTAAATTAGAAGCCACTGTATGCAGTTTATATTTTCTTTCTCGCTGATCGAGGACTTTCTCCCTCACCTGAATAAAGGTCAGAAAGGGCAGATACAGTATTAAGTTCATGATAAAAGAAAAACCAAAACAAAACATCACTCACTCAGAAAGAAACCAGAAAGCAAAACCAGCTTAGCTTTTCTGAATACACAGTTTGCATGATTTCTTGCAAGTTGAAGGACAACCCCAAACAGTAAGACTTGGAGATGGTCATCTCTAGCCAGTCAAAAAAAGGCATAAGTACCTTCCTTCCCCTTAAGTCCCCATCACACATCATTACCTCCTTCCCAAGGAAGGACCGTCTCTGCCAGCAGGAGAAAAACTACTATGTGACATTTCCAATGCTTAGAAGCCTTCAGCTCATCTTGCCTTCTTGACATATTTTCACAGACATGACAAGTAGAATGAACAGTGACAAATTACTTGTTTGGTTTGCTAACTACTTTACCAGTTGAAACCAGTCTCTGTAAACGAGTGCTCCATAGGTCACCTTACTCTTCAGCAGGAAGGAACCAAAGCAGAGGTCACATATGCAGCAACATTTCCAACATGAACATTAATGATGAGAAAGTAACTGTGCACAAATTATAATAGACAGAACAAAAGCTGTTCCACATACAGAGGTTGGAACAGGAAGATGTAAGAAAGACTGAATAGGAAGAGTTGGTAAGATGGTAACTGAAATCAGTATTTAATTTTGTTTAAAAAAAGATAAGGTTGTATTATTCTAGTACCTTAGAAACATAACACCTAAGAAACTTCACTTGTCTTGTTTGCCAGCTGGCTGTTCTGTTCCTCACACTAGGTTAGACAGCGTGTGCAATCAACCTAAATGTAAATGCTTACACAGTACTGTACTCAAGCCCCACTGTATCTGCTCTTGCATTATTTTTCAAGGAAGTTCAAATCCAACCGATCTTGCATTTTGCATTGAAATGAAAGTCTGCAAAGTCACCCTTGCACCTCCTAGCAATCTAAAATGCTAATGTTGCAACAGGTTGTTGTTGTTTTTATTCCTGCAATGAAATTGCAACTTTCAGGCTATAAACTAAATTCTAAAACTGTTTTTGGAGAGAAAAACAGCACCTGGAAGACTAAATACTAAACAGAAAGTTACTGAGTAGCTTTTAGCACCCGGTTGGCCTTGCCAGGATTCGAACCTGGATCATCTGTATGGTCAGACAGAGGCTTCCATTGAGCACAAGACCAGCTATGGTGCATGTCCCTCCCTCACAACTGCTGTTCTAAAACATATGCAACTTGTGCAATTTTAAGCCTGTTTCTATTATGACAAGGTATGTAGAAAGAAGAAGGAAACTTCTGAAATCTAATGCTTAAGGAAAACAGCAAGAAAAAAAAATTGTTGGAAAAAGAGAGTAAATGAAAACAGAAGTGTAGAGAGAAACTGAATTTCATGCCTTTGACAGTTTCATGCATGCACAATGTAAGCAAGGCATTTTACCTTGGTGTTTTTCCAGATCTGGCATGGTTTTTGTCTTCTTTTTTGGCAGATTTACTCGAGGATCTCCAACAGTGAGGCCCAGTATTGTACCTGGTGGCATTTCTGATGGCGAACTTATCCCTTAAAAAATATACAAATGAACACTGCCATGAAACCACCAATAAAACTGTGATTTTTCTGCACTGTTATTCTGCACCTTTTGGCCTGCAGGGATGTGACATCACTATAAACCAGAGCAGCAATTCAGAACATTCAATAAGCATGTTTTGAAAACTAACTAACGCTTGTTAAAGGAAATTATAAAACATCTTTAAAAGCTTTACCTCATCTCTGCTTAACTGTCTCAGACTGGATGGCTTGAACAGTTTGAAGTTTACCACAGTCAGTTCCTTACCTTTTTCAGTGCTAGAAATGAAACAGTTGTGAAGACAAGAAACAAAATGAAATAGATCTGTTAAGAGTTCGGCCTTCATAAAGGACTAAAGTTCCATTAAAAAAAATAAAAAGTACTGTTTCTCAAGTCTTTGATGTGCCACAGTAATTACCTAAGTACATGCTTAACAGCATCACTCTCCTGATCAAGCACAAACTACGCCTTACCAAACTGAAGCTAACTCAGTAGTATGCCAGTTTTGACCACTAGAATTTAAGAGTTTCCCCTTCTTCCCCTATCAGCCATGCCCAAATACCTTCTAAGAGCTCAAAGACAGCAGTTTGACGATGATGCAGAGATACTTTCTCAGAGTCCTTGCAGTTTTCTACCCACCAGTTATTCAGTTTCGACTCCGAATCCACCATCTCCTGGAAAAATATCATCTAATTAACTCAAGTAGTAATTCAGTAGCTTCTAATCAGCATGAATTCAGTCTGTTTGCCCTAATCACTATGGTTGCTTCCTTCAAGTTTCAAACCAGAGTCATTTTTTCCTGATGAAGCTTATTCCTATATTTCACTTTACAGTACGCTCCAATAAGCACATTCAGTTTGTGTTCCTAAAGTAAACAAAGCAATCCACAATTCTTCCCAACTCTGTAGTCATCAACTTCTTACAGAAAAGCAGATTTCACATCCTCCTCAAGCCTGCTCCAAGAGATGCACAAAAAAACCCAGCCTATTACAACTACAGTGATGCTATGTGCTAAAAGGTGGACAAAATACTAAATTCTGGAGAAAGAATGTATTTGATTTAAAACACAAATGTTTTCAATACCTTTTATGTCTTGCCCTACAAGGACCTCTAGCTTGTTGAATGAGAAATATAATCTATGGTTTGTCAAAAAGAGTATGAATTATTTTGGATCTTTCAACACATCATAGCAGCAAAAACTTCCACAGCCTTCTCAGTAGCACCATAGCTTCCATTTTCATTCTACCCACACCAGAAATCCAGATACAAACTCATTCTGAGGTCAGCATTAGTCAAGAGGCACAGCATGGAAGTTAACAGAGTAGAAATACACAGGTTGACCTTTATAATAAATATGCCTTATGAGTCTTTCTAATAAGAAGAAGTTTGCACGCTCTAGAACCCTTATAAAAATTACAGTAATATCCAACAGGCCATTTTCCTTACTGTTTGGATAGAAGCAGGTTTCAGGGTCTCTGTAAGGACACAGTGTGACAATGGGCCAATCAGTCGATACCTGAGAATCTCCATAGTTTGATCACTGAAAGAGAGGGAAGTTTCAGATGAGTGTACAATCATACAGCACACAGTCTCTTCCAGTGTTCTGTTAAGCTATAATCCAGCTACATTAACAAGTTAAGGGTCACAGTTTCTAACTCCATGATGAACAAACCTGATCACAACACCAGTAGTTTCTGAGACCCAGGTACAGGGCTGGAATGGATCTCTAGTACCATCACCAATTATTTTCTTCACTGGAACAGCTTTATCTCCTTCTTTGTCCTCCTTCTTTCTTTTTTTACCAAGGCTCTGAATAGCATCCATGTCTTTTTCCTCTTGATTTAATGTTGTAGTTGGCTGAGGAATACAGATCTCTTCAGGCTCTGAACACTGGAAAATTGCTTTCAATTCATTCAGTATGTCCTAAAGAAAAGTGAAAGGTTTGGATGAGGAGAATAAGCAGTCCAGCTTTAAGAATTACAGTCTAGTGGTTTATTTTCCTATACAGATTTAAGGGAATTATATTTATTCTATTTAAGTCCATGGAGAGCACTGTCATGTGCTGAAAGTAATACTGTTGCTAGGAATTAATTGTCAGTCAAAACTAACAGAAGAAAAAAAAAATAAAAAGCAAGCATGAAATTTAAGTTCAGATTATGACTACCTGTGATGACAGGGACCAAACAGCCTGTCATGGGTAATGGGAAAGAAGCAGAACACACACCAACATATTGTGAACAAATCCCCCAAAAAGCAACAGTAAAAAAATTTTAACAAGCTCACATGAAATACTTCAGTTGCATGCACACTCTGTACAACATCTCTAAGAACAAGATGCAGACAGAAATATAGTTAAGAGTGGAAACCTTTCAGAAGATATCTGAAGCATAAGAAATAGGCAATGCATGAAGAAATTTGAGTTCAGCTCTAAAAAGCAGAATACCTGTTTGAGAGCTGGATGCATCCAGATCCATAACTGTCTGTTTTCAGACCCATCTCTCAGTTTCCAAATAACTGTAACAGGACCAAGCATGTCCTCGGGATAGCGATCCGCTCGGTAAACATTCAAGGAACCCTGGAACCTTCCAGACAGACAACTCGCTGCTCCAAATGTTAATCCTGAAGAAGAAGATGCTTACTGAAAACCAAAGTAACTTCTTGCTTAAGAAATAAAAACAAACTTAAGAGCTACCACCATGACGGCACAGCTGCAGGAGTTGGGCCACAGTACAAGCTGTCCTGGTCCACATGCAACCTGCAGGTTGGACATATTTGCTTTAGTCTATTAGTCTATTTTTTCAAACTAGTTAAATCTTACCTGTGTCAACACTACATATTCGAGCAAGTTGCTTTAGAAGCTCATTCTCTTTACCATTCAACTCCAGACAACAATAATATGACAAATCCTGTAACAACAGGACAGTGGAAAAGTGAGAAGAATTCTTGAAAGGAGACAAGGAAGGGTCAACACAGAGCTTCATAATTTAGAACTGAATTTTAGTAAATGAAAAACAACTGCTTGAGTCAAAGAGAAAACATTATTATGATTATTTTTAATTAAATAAACGTGCTTGCTGTAGGACAGCTGTCAGGCGTTTCCCGTTTGGGAAACAACCTGCCCCTTGAATAAGCAAACCAGAAAGGTCATGCAACAATGTGTCTTCAGTAGCATCCTGCTCAGCAAGATGATGCAGGGATTCACAGAATCTCTTAGCTCCTATAGCTGAAGATTTCAGCTGTAGATATCTTTTTAATACACAAGGCTCTTCTAGACCCTCATCTCATTCTCTCTGATACTGTCCAACTTTCATAACACTTTTGAAATTACTCATTTATCATCAAATCATTTGAGTTGGAAGGGACCAATAAAGGTCATCTAGCCAAACTCCCCTGCAATGGGGGGACATCTACACCCAGACCAGGTGCTCAGAGCCTTATCCAGCCTGACTTTGAATGTCTCCAGGAATGGGGGCATCCACCACCTCTCTGGGCAACCTGTGCCAGTGCTTCACCACACTTCTTCCCATCACTGCAGGCCCTGCTAATGAACCTATCCCCTCCTTTATTACAGCCATCCTTTAGATGTTGAAAGGCTGCTCTCAGGTCCACCCACAGCCTTCTCCAGGTTGAACAGCCCCAGCTCCCTCAGCCTGTCCTCACATTGAAGATGCTCCACCCCTTGGACCATTTTTGTGGCACTCTCTGGAGAGCTTTGGACACTCTCTAACAGGTCCACATCTCTCCTGTACTGAGGCCTCTGAATGAAGTACTCCAGGTGAGGTCTCACCAGGACAGAGTAGAGGGGCAGGATCACCTCCCTCCACCTGCTCCCATAGCTAGCAGTTGTTAACAGCTGACACTACAATACTTCAAAGGGACAGAAGCATTCATTAGAACTGAACAGCTGATTACTTCACCTTGACAAAAGAACAAAGAAAATGCAAACGTGATACCTGAAGAAGGCAGTGGTTTGTCATGGCTCGGTAACAAGCTCTATAGCACTTCTCCGTAGGGCTGTTTCCTAAACAGTATCCCCATTTCTTTACCATATGAAATCTCTTTGCGTGCCAAATATGTGTTTCCAGCCAAATATTCTTCCTTTGCCTACGATTAAATTCTGCTACCAAATTTACGTGGCGTCTTCTAGCTTTGCGGCACTTTGTCTTTGACTGTTCTTTTTTCTGATGTACAGCTTTCTCAGCCTGTTTGCAAAAGAGAAGACTGAAGTAAACTCAAAAGGAAAAGCTTCTGTTGAAGAAAAAGGTTGGTGTATATAAGGATATGGGAAGTACTAGCATAATTTATGCTGTGCTTTATTTTGATGTTAGTTCACAATTTTACAATCTGGATTGAGGATAATAAATAGATGGAAAGAGTAGATGCAAACCCCATTCACAGAACTGCACCAAAATTTAACTTGAACCCCTAAACCAGATTTCCCAGACATTCAGAAGCTTGCCAGTAAACTGTAAGAACTGCTGCTTTCCTCTGTAAAGCTTTTACTCAATATCAGCATATGCATATGTGAACAAATGAACGTGGCATCAGGAGAACCTAAAGATGTGAGCTCAAACAGGAGCAGCATGGACTCTAAGACTGGCAGGCAGGATCTAATGATACTTATAGTCTCTACAGTGCATAGAAACCAATATGGTGATGTCGGATAAACTCCTTGACAAAGACCTAGTCAAGAATTGAATTAGTAAGGGTGAATGGGTGAAGAGGAAGGCTTGTTTCTCAAGGTTTGACTTGTCTTTTTGAGAAGCAGCAGAAAAAAAAAAAACCTAGTTCTTAGGATGTCCTTTGTGGGCTCATCAATAAATGGTTGACAGTAGACCACTGGTTATATGAATTAGAATAAATAAATCAGAAGAATTAGAACTAGAGGAATAAGAACTGGTTACAAGAACGAGAACATCAGATCACTGCAGTGAGCAGAGTAAACAAGGAAATAAACAACAACGTAAAGACAGACATGCAAGAATAATTTTAAAGTTCTAAATCATAATCACAATAATTATTCCACTGCAGAGCAGGCAATATAAACCACTAGGGAAATGGTACATAAGTATACAGAAAGGCAATTAGAGAAAAAGCAGTGTGGTGCTGTATACAAAAACAATCTGTCTTCAAGCTTGTGAAGAGCTAAGAGATAGCCCAGATAAATTTTTGGATCAACATGATCATGTTCAAGGATCTAAGAAAAAGAAGAAAGTGGAGCAGAACCAGAACAATTAACTTTGAAAACTAACGGGCAGAATCTATAAAAAAGGAAACATCTCAGGAGACACAAAAGCTCCTGAGAAAGCATGAAACAAAACATCCTATCTAAGAACACAAACTTCAGAAAAAGAAACAGGGGAGAGAACATGGCTGAAGAAAAACAGCTACAGCAGGGACAGTCACAGTACCCCAAAAATCCAAGAATCGTGCTAAAGTGAAAGCAAGGACATATAAATGTGGGTACAGACACACAGGTTAGAAATACTATCACCTGAGTTAAAAAAGTAGGATGCAAAAGAATCAAATACAAACACGAAAGAAATCTACATTATTTAACAAGGAGAGAGTGTGTAACTATGCAAAACAGCCCATGCTGCCTTCCTCCTCAAGAAGATGCTATATATCATCACGACTAACAAGTAAAAAGAATGCCAAGTAAAGCAATAAAAGCAGAGATGCAGGTTATGAAGATCCAACCATGCCCTTAGGAACACGTGCAGGAGTACTTGATGCAGTTTCTGAATCATGAATCTTCAGGAACTTGAGGAAGAAGGGAAAAGGTCTCAGAGAACTTCAAAAAGGTAAAGCAATAGGGAAAAGGAATGCAAGAAATACGTCCATGAATCAACCTTAATAAACAGAAAACTTACCAAGCAAACTCATCTGATCACTTTGAGATGTATGCAGAGAAAGTGATCAATGCCAAACATCAGACAGATCATCTTGTGAAGAAAACCCACTGAATCTTTTTTAATTTTTTTATCACATAGAAACGCCACAGCAGATAAGACATAAGTAAACACACAGGAGCATTCTGACTAAATGTTAAGACACTACTCCAAAATGAGTTTCATGACCTACCAGGAGTGGTATTAAGCTGCATGCAACCAGTCAACTGCTCCACTGTGCTCACCCTGTCCAAGCTATATTGTGTCAGATATGAACAAGTTGCGCTGGGTTGAGTCCTGTGAAGTCACAGCTCAAATTGGTGGTAGGCTGCAAGCTAGGCAGCTGTTACTGAGGACTCCTAGATCACCTGAGACATTGAAATACTACCCAAAGAAACGCTCCTGTAGTAGAGGGTTTTATCATCATTACTCCAGTAACTTTTCAAGGCATAAAATAATCACAGAGCCAAGAAGTTATTGACAACTACTCTGAGATCTGCTTGAACCACCATCTAAAAAGCAGGTTTTGCATCCAAATGTCAGCCCAAGTTTGTGAGCCTCTGTATATAGAGAAGATTTGCAGACAAGCTCAGGTCTGAACTGTAATAAACATACACACGTACAATAGTTACATCCACTATATAGCTCATAAAACACTATAAGATGCACTTGTACCTCTTTTTTGGCAACCTCTTGCAGCCTCCTGGGTAGGCGCTTAATATTGTGACTCATTGCTCGCCGCCGCATGTGCCTAGGCAGAGTCTGGAAGACCAGAGAGTTGGAAGACTTCTGCGTGACTGCTTTCAGCATGGCTTTGATCTCAGCAGCACGAGCCTGAGCAAAGGTAGACACTGGAACAAAAAGAGCTCCATCAGAGCATGGCAAACAGCAAAAATCAGAAAAAGGAACAACGGACATGAATTACTGAACTCCAGCAGAGTATTTCTAGGACACCCATCTAATGACTTCTTGAGATAAAACACAAATATCCTCTACTGTCTATTGAGGAATCAATTTCTATTCTTCAGATATACTGAAGCTCACCAATATGTTTATCTATACTGAAAGCCAAGGTATAACCAACAAGTTCTACTTGCACAAAGTACTTCTTTACCAGGATAGCAATGTTTTCATTTATTATTCAGACAGATGGAAGAACTTACTCATGGAAAAAACAGGAAGCAATGATCACACTACATACTGTTTTGAAATGAACAACTATAGAAGTCAGAGGTTGATTTTGTTTAATAGTTATGGAAGTGTATTCATTATCATAGCACTACTATAATTTGAAAAACTAATTTGTCTCTTTGCTTTCCTAAACAAACGTTCTGTTAGAAGTTACTCTAACTCACAATATGAGCATAAACAGTTTCACTGACTACATGAAAAACAGATGGCTGTCAGTATTCATTTTACTGGTAAACTGAAACCCAAATGCATTCCCCTCATTATAAGGAGTGCAATTTTTCAACTCAGAAGTCTGAAAGAACTCACTGAACAGCAGCTGGTAATTCATTCTAGAACACAAACTCTTCTGTATTTTGGAGAAAATTAGGAAAAACAGAAGACTAAAGGCATGTGTTGACAAAAACATCAGGTCTGATTTTTGCTATTGCATAAAATCAAAGACAACAAGCAATTACTAACAAGTTGCCCTGGACACCATGACCTTTTACTGTACATACCAACCTGTTATGAATCTAGGCATTTCCTCAGAAGAACTCTGATGCTCTCCTTGCCATCCTCCTTTTCCTCTGCCTCTCGAGTCTCCTCTATTTTGGTCTTTCCTGTAGGGAGGTCCAGGTGACTGATGCAAAAATTTCTGCTGTTGATACTGCTGCTCAGCACGAACATCTCCTGAAGGGTTTAGACACAAACACAGACTACATTGCATTCTTCTGGACATATTTAACACACATAACTGAAAAAAAAAAGTTATTTTTCAATGGAAAAAAAAAAAAAGCTGTATATTCCTGCAACAACCCAGCAGCAGATTAATAAGCTTTTACACATTTTAAAATGTGTACCCAAGCCATACATCCCATACCTCATAAAGCCCAAAGGGAAAGACCTAATCAAAATCAACCAATGTGATTGCAATCAGCAGTGATTCTTATTGTTGTCTAGTCAGAACAAAACTTTTTCCTCTTTCCCTTATTTTTTTTTCCCCATAAGGATAGCTATTTTTGTCCATCTATGGCCATCACATGCATTCTGTTGCAGTGACAAATAAAGTAAGCATGGCACATGTATGTTGGTGCAGTAACTTATAGTGCATATTTCCTGGCACAGGCAGCTAAATCAATATCAAAATTATGTAACAAAAATCTGAAGTAAGCTCCTTAAGTACAGAAATACCTTCTAAGAACGATAAGCACCTAACAGCACTTCAAGGAAGTGCTTCTAGAGAGCCCTGAAGTCCAGACTGAAAGATGGGCTGATACAATAAAGTCTAGGTTAGGATTTCAGGTGCAATTTAATATCGCTATTGGGCAGCTCAGCGTGTGACACTGTCCTGCACGACACCCCGGTCGCAAAACAGGAGAAAAACGGATGTGATGGATGATGGACGACCCTCTGGATAAGGAACTGGCTGTACGGCGGCACTCCGAGCGGCTCAGTGCCCAATGGAGGCCGGAGGGGAGGAGAGGCCGTACCTGGGGCCGAGCAGGCCCTGCTGCTGCTGCTGCTGCCGGGGAAGGATCCCGGCTCGGCGGAGAGCATGACGCTGGTCGGCTGGTTCCTCATCTTCCTGGCCCGCTTCTTCTCCCTCGCCGCGGACATCCCGGCTGGGATGCGGAGCTCACACGATGGGCGCAAAGCGCAGCAGAGCCTACAGATCCCTCCAAAACGGCGCACGGATCCCCTCCTCGGCTGACACGCGTGCCCGTAGCCCCGGCAGCGCGCATGCGCAGCTCGCAGCCGCTCGCCGGCAGGACTACATTTCCCACAATGCCCCGCGGGCGGCTGCGTGCGCGCCACTGGGGGCGGGCGGTATTTTACCACGCGTGGAAGGGGTGAGGGGCGGAGAGTGAGGTTCGTCGTTGTCATGGCTGCTGTGGTGCGGAGGATCATCAGCACCGCTAAGGCTCCCGCGCCAGTGGGTGCCTACAGGTACGGCTCGGGCAGGAGGGGGCTGCTGGGAGGTCTGCTGGTCCTGCCAGAGGGACGAGCATCTGCTAAGCTCATAATCTCGTATAGCTTTGCACTCGAGTGCATTGAAATGTGAATGACAAGTGGCGTGCACTCAACTACTCCTTATGATTCCAACCGGGACACGCAATTGACCCTCGTTATGGGATACGTCTGCAGTTAAAAGTTTGATTGCAGTCTTTGTGCTTGGAGTCTCTGTGAACTTTGCTCATGCCTTTGACTGCAGTGGAGGTATATTTAATTGGTGAGCTGTTAAAGTGTCAGTGAGTGGAGATTCCATGGTAACCGTACGAGGAGAACAGAGAAAAAGGTTCAAGGTTGCTGAAAGTGCTGATCTGGCAGTGGAAGGCCTTGTCGTGCTTCTTTGCCCTCCCCACAGTTACTCATGATTTGGGGTTTTCCAAAGCTTCATTAGAATAAATATTTTGTTGTCATTTGCTTTATGATAAGCACCGTAAGACAATCTTGTTTTTCCAGAGAGCTAACAACTTGCTGCATAACACTACATGTTCAATAGAAACATGAGCTGTATTCTGATGGCCTTGAAGTATGGTATGCTCAAAAAGAAAATTAAAGAAGAAGAATTTGTGTTCATATATGCATTTCCTGTCAACGAGATGAGTGATTAAGAGGTGTAATGAAGTGTTCACTATAGGGTGGCTTTCTTTTTACACTGACGCTGAAGTGAAGCTACGGTCCTAACTTAGATACTTCTAGGGAGGAGCTTAACTCTAGTTTGTGCAATTTCAGAGGCTTGCTCAACTATTAGAAGAGCACAATTTCTTATCAGATGGCAAGACATAAGAAAGTTCATGTTGACAAACCACAAACACTTTGAAATGAGCCTTTCTCTTAATTCCTTTGCAAAATACTTCTACCAGCTGATGAGATGTGTGCTACGTCTCTTGCATAATGTTTACTAGGTGGTTAAAGTCTTTGTTTTAATCTTTTAAGCTGTTTGTAGTACCTGGAGATGTCAATAATTGCAAACTGTACTTCAGCAAAAGCACACCTGACATAGATATGAAAATAGCTTGGCTTCTTCATCTGCTGGACCGACCTAGCCACTCAGTTTAGGTGGTGAGAGGAGAGGCACTGTGCTGGGTATGGAATTGTGCTAACTGGCCACATTCATGCCACTGGACAAATATGAAAGAATTTGTGAGGCTTCATCTTGAAGCTGTAACTCTCTTACGCCTGTTTGAAAAGCAAATGATGACTGTAGCGATCAACCTTCTTGATTTTTTTCTTTCTTTTGCCTTATTGCTCCGCAGCTGAGATGTAAAGTAGGCAAAGAAACAACTGCCTCTTAAGCTAGGATGGCATATTTATTTGGGTAGGTGCAACATAATGTACGTTTGCTCTGTCTCCCCCCAGTGCAATCTGCAGCATGGGAAATGTTCAGTGTTGTGTTGCTGCACTTGTGTCTTGTGCCTTTTAGAGAATCAGTATTTATTACCTCAAAGACAGAGCTATGCTCACAGAGTTGTGTGCTTTTACAGGTGTGTCATTCCCAACTGAATCAAATGTGTACAGATTGAATGCATGGCCTGTGTATAAGTGCTGTGATTTAGTGATGGGCCTAGGTAGGTCAGGTTGATGGTTGCACTTGATACTGAAGATCTTGTCTGATTTAAGTTATTATAGAACCACAGAACTGTAGGGGGTGGAAGGGACCTCCAGAGATCATGGCGTCCAACCCCCTGCCAAAGCAGCTCCCTAGCCCAGGTTGCACAGGTAAGTGTCCAGGGGGGTCTTGAACATCTCCAGAGAAGGAGACTCCACCACCTCTCTGTGCAGCCTGTGCCAGTGCTCCGTCACTGCACTGGGAAGAAGGTGATGCACTTCCCACAAACATTTGTGTGGAACTTCCTATGCCTCAGTATCAATCAGCCAAGGGCAATGGCACCTATAATCTATCTTTGAAACGTGGTAAATATAAGCACATTTCACATTTTCTGCAGTTAAGAGAGTACTCTGGGATAGTTAAATGGTTTGGTGAGGAAAGTTTCAGCCTGAGGTGTCACTTCTCTTTTCAGCCAAGCAGTGCTTGTAGACCGGACCATGTACATTGCAGGACAGGTTGGTATAGAACCTTCCAGTGGGCAGCTTGTCTCCGGAGGTGTCAAGGAAGAAGCTAAGCAGGTAAGATGTGTTCTACCAGTAAACTTTTCTGCTTTGTTAAATGTAGACTCATGAGAAATTGAATAGACTTAGAGAGCATATTGCACCTCTTCCAAGGTGAGGTGAAAACAAGAAATAATTTAATTTCTTCCCTGTCATTTTCCATCTAAACAATGTGGAAGTCAGGGGAACATCATTGTTCATATAAGAAAGAATCAATATTTTGAACAGAATTTTGACCCCAGTCTCTGAGTTGGAGATTTGTTCCCCCAGCAGAAGCTGTGCGGGGTAGTAGGTAGGAGGTGAAGCTGCATCATGCATTTACATCTAATAAAAAATTGACTTGGTATTAGGAGTTTATTAGAAGCTAGCTTTTACTATTTCACTTTTTAATCTATTTTTGGTTTTGCTCTGACTATTGAAGTCCTGCTGGGTGAGCTACAACATAGATGTAGCTACGTTACCACTCGTGTTTATATACTTGCCTAAATACAACCTAGCTGATACAGACAGACTTCTCTCATTTCTCATTAGGCGCTAAAAAATTTGGGAGAAATCCTGAAAGCTGCAGGCTGTGACTATGGCAATGGTAAGTGCTGATATGAAGGTAGCAGTTGTGTGCAGTTGTTATCAATAGACAGAGACTTGCACATTGATTTCTTCCCTCTATGTGATGGGTATCAGTGGGATACTGTCTGTCACCTGAAGGCTCTGTCCATGGTATTACTACTTTAATTCAAACTGAAGCAGCTCAGTATGGGTAAAGCTACAACTGACCATGGGCATTTTGTGCATCCCGGATTTTACTGGAGATAAAAAAGCAGGTCTGTGCTGTTCACATTCTAGTTATGTTCAGTATCTCTTTTGGTGCTGATTGTAAAAACAGAACCAAATTTAGAATTAGTATTGGCTTGGGCAGTTTTAGGAGGGGGAAAAAAAGTCTTGCATAGACTGTATCTTCAGATATTTTATGAGCTACTTTGGCAGCACATATGATTTACTTCTTTTTTTTGCCAACAGTTGACATACAAAAGCTTGATTGTGGTCTATTTTAAAAGAATAGGGCTTATAATGAAATCTAAAATGGAAGATCTGTTTTCAAAACAGGTTAAGAATTTATCTACCAGATACTCATTTTTTCTAGGTGGCTGTGCAGGTGATAGTTCTAATGGTCAATATCTGTTTGCAACACTCTTCAAAATGTGTAAAATATTTGAGATAAATGTTTGGAATAAAAGCAAGGAATGCACAAAAGATTTAAGACTTTTGTATTAAAAAGGTACAAATAACTGCACTAACTTAATTTCTAGTTGTGAAGACTACGGTTTTGATGGCAGACATGAAGGACTTCAATGATATGAATGATGTGTACAAACAGTGTAAGTAGACTTGCTTCTTTTCTACCAGTACAGCTTGCAGGATTGATGATATTCATTGTAAGCAGCGTTTCAGTGACTCACCTGATGTAGTTCCAGATTCTTTGAGATGTTGATAGAAGTAACGACATGAAAACAAAATATTTATGTGCAAGCACTGTAACAAATACAGGCTAATTAGGTGTGGATTTGTCCTACTGTTCCACTAACTTGCTTCATATGCAGTTTGAGCTTCAACACCTTCCAGCCTTGATGGATGCTGTGTTGTCCTTAATACAATTCTGCTATAATCAGCCTGAAGATGTTTAATTTCAGATTTTGTATCTTTATTTCTTAAAAATCACTATATCTTTTGTATAATTGTTGCATTATTATTGTGTTAGGATGAAGTTGAGCTTATGTAAGGTTGAGCTACCCTGCTGCTCTTGGAAATAAAGTAATAATGTATGGTTAACCAAATTGCATGTAAACTGAAGCATGTGATTAGTGAGCTATGTCATGCAGAAGAATTTGGGACACTATGTGCATAAGTTCCTTATCTTATATAGGTTTGGGTTTTACTGAAATAGCAGTATCTCATCTTGAATGAAGCCTTCTTAGATGAATGATCTTTTGCATGTCAAAATGGAATTATGTTAAGCAAAGTGAAAACAGATTGGCTGGATACTTAGTTACTTGTTGCCAATGAGCCCTCCTACCTGTTTTTAAGGAAAGCAATTGCTGTTCTTTGATGTGAGTTATTAACCTGCCTTGTTCCTACAGGCACCTTGAGTGCACCATTTCTGAACTTAGTGATAACTTTCACTAGCTGAAAAAACGAGGGGGGAATCAAATGGGAGGCAGGAGGAGTCGGGGAGGAGAGAGTGGGGACTGAACATTATTTGTCTTGTATTCTTGAATTTGAAACTCAATTGTGTTTTATACCAATGATTTTTGAACTGTGTGCTTTATCAAGCAAATCTTAATGATTTAGTGCATGTTTTTGTTCTGATTACAGTTTTCACATCGAACTTCCCAGCCAGAGCAGCCTTTCAGGTTGCTGCTTTGCCAAAAGTAAGTGTAATCTGTCTGCCTACAAAAATGAATTTGGAAAGTCTTTGCTTCAGAAACATTATGACAGACTTCTCCTTGTGATTAAATACTTTATATTCAATAAAATGTTTGCTTTTAATTATGTCAGTTGTATTCCTGCACATAAAAGTTCTGAAAATATGAGAGAACCTGGCTGTACAGTGAAACATGGCTGTAACCCTAAAATAAGGATTTATAATTCTTAAGGAAGAACAAAGTGAATTTTGACATTGCTAGATTAGTAATACAACCGTCGGGGAATATATAATCTTCAGATGTCATTTTTATTCTCACGAGGTCATGTTATATACCCAATAGCTTCATAAAAAAGGTATTTACAGTTCCTAGTACATTTCTTTATTACTTTCTCGCAGGGTGCCCGGATTGAGATTGAAGCTGTTGCCATTCAAGGACCCATCCAAGATATTTCAGCCTCTCTCTAAGTGAAGACTGAATATCGTACACTAAGCTTACAGTGACTTCTGCAGCCAAAGCCTGAAACCTGTGGGAATGCTGCTAAAATCCATTGGGTTTGACTGTAGAACAGGAGCCTTATTTTGTGATGGTAATCAAGAATTGAAGTATACATTTTAGGTCAATGTACCACAGTTACACTGTGGGTGATCAGGACATCCAAAATTAATTACTTGTAATAGTAGTTTTTTAATAACAGTTTTAAATATGGGAAAACAGTAGAACACTTGTGTTGGTTAGCATACATTTTCACTTCTGTGTTTTGGGAAATTTTGCTATATTCATTTCTAAACAATCTGAAATGCTTTAAATGATTATTGTTGGAAATTAATCACGCTTTTGCATACTGAAGCAATTGCTGAACAAGGTGGATATTCATTTCAGAAAGAAGGTGGTGATGCTTCTCCAAAATCATGTCCTCATATTTATGAATCAGCTGCGAATGAATCTCCACCTGCAACCTTTTTTGTAGTGTTTTTCATAGCAATTCAACTTCGGCCACATTGTGACTGGGGGGAGAAAACATTCCAATTTTATGAAGGAAAATAACCTGTTTAATGAGAATAAATAATTGTGTGTTTAAAAATGTGCTTGTCTCTTCTGGGAGCAAACTTTTTTTCTTCTCATGATGATGCTTTGGTGCTCCATTATGAAAAAAATCCCTATCTTAGTTTTTCTTTAAGAAATGATTCAAACAAAAAGAAGTAGATTCATTATTTCTCACCTCATAGCAAGGGTGAAAACAATGCCGAGAAAGAAAGCTCTCAGCTACAGTTCTTGGTATTTCTTTCTGCCATGAAGAGAGAGAATGAACCTGTTGGTGTGTTTAAGCAGTACTGAGAAGTCAGGCTGATGTCAGTAAGCTATCTCATTCCTCTGCATTCATCTTCTATCTAAGTAAGTAGAAATGGATGTTTTCACTTAATGTTTTTTAAAGAAGTAGTTTGGAAGTTAGCTAACTCGTGCTAGAGTTCTTTGTCGTTCCTCTACAGCTGTTTACCTAAGCACAATATTGGTTTATTTAGTGTAAACAAACGAATTCTCTGTCTGAACTTCGAAAAGTACCTGACTGCAGCACGTAGCCTTTCTACACATGAATGCTCTTAGTCTTGGCTTCTCCTTGTTCTCTCTCTCTTTGGCTATGATGTCAATGTCTTTCATATTCTACAGCTCTGATTTAAGAAGCGATCCCATCTAAACGTGATCAGACTTATTAGGAATTAGCTTGGTAATAATGTGAATATAAATTTCTAGGAAACTTAGAGCAAATGTTGCTTCATTCTTTCAGTTAAGAATAATATAATGTAATAATATAGTGAAATTACATTATTCAAAGATTCCTAATATCTACTTTTGTATGTTTCTGTGCTACAGCTTTGCTCGCATGTAATTGCTTTGTTGGAGTATATGTAACTCTTTTGTAGCAGAATTGTAGTTGACCTTCAGCAGATTTCAGTAACGTTGAATGTGAGCTAAATCCATCTGTGTATAATAAATAGCAACAGTTGTGCCTCGTAACATGCTTCACAGTAAGGTGCCTGCTTGCCTTAACTGTGCTGTGCTGCTGCTTTGCTAAACTTAAACCTAACGCTAGATGGCAGTTTTGATTTTTATTTATTTTTTCTTCCTGCTGGTAACTTGTCCATTTGTTCATATAGAATCATCCAAACACCAAGGTTGGAGAAAACCTCAGAGATCATCCAGTCCAACTGTCCACCTATCACTAGTATTTCCCCACTGTACCATGTCCCTGTGTACAACACATACAGCAACACAGAGCTCCCTTTGGTTGTCTTCATTGGTATGAAGAGTGTGACTATACGACTGCTTTCCCCAGAAAGGCTCAGACTGAGTCTGAAGTGTAACTGATATGTCATTAATATTTCTTGTCAGTACGTAGGTGTCCTTCTGCAGTAAGGAATAAAAATCCACTTTTAGCTCTAATGCTGGACTCCAGCTGAAAGCCAGATAGGCCTGAGATGTTCAGGGAATCAGGCATCTAAATACATATTCTTCAGGTACATGAATTATTGAATAACTGGAAGAAACTCTGTGTACAGCTATAACATAGCAGTTCCTAACATAAACAATCAGCCTCCCACAAATATTTAAAACTTTATTTTTTTTTAAAGCACTTATTTCTTGATTTTATTTATTTCTTTTAAATTTAAAAAGAAGAGCAGTGTAATTCTCCAGTATGAAACAGAAGTGTTGTGAGTGCCTCTTTGGTCTTGGTTCAGCAAACTTGAAAACACTTAATAGATCCAGTCTGCACTGGGATTAAGGTAAGCAGAGCTGTCTGTTTGTTTGCAAGGCTGAGCTGCTAGCATGAAACAAAATGAGGTCCTCTAGTTTTGCAAATGCAAAGCAGTTCCTAAATGTGCATGTTCTAGCAAGGTTTTCTTTTAGTAGCTTTTTTCTTCTAATGATTATGTTCTCCACAGATTAAACAATGCAAAAATAAAGCTCAGTCGACGATATTAATACATTTCTTTCTCTGTTAAACAAAACTTAACCTGCCCTAATCTGCTACAAGCACATTGCTCTTGATGCAGTTTTCATCTGAAAGAAGCTATGTGTTCAGTAGAAGAACCAAGCTTTCCAAGCCAGATTGCTGAGTGTCTTCTGGTTCCTACCACTATGCCTGTTTGTCTGCATAGAGCCAGCGGGGTCCAAATTTAACATCTTTAAGGCTATGGTTTTTGGTTTAGCATCTTTCGTTTTTTTGGTAACTGAAACAAAATTCCTACCTTTCCTTTTAGATTGGAGATTTATTCAATCAAGGGTCCTTTTCAACACCTGCTGTAGCACAGAATGGTAAGTGCTAGCTTGGATGAAGCTTAAGGCTTAAGATTATATGGCTTTTGCTAAACGTTTATGAAAATGTTTTTATTTAAAGTGCTAAGGTTCATTGTACTAGCTCTTCAGGTATATGTTGTCATCAGGTATTGGAGCATATCCTCAGCATGTAAGCTGAGAAAGACGTTTGGTCCACAGACCAATTTCTGTCCTTGGCAATCTCTGTGATGCAGGGTTTGCAAAGGAAGATTACTGCACATCTTTTGGCCCTTTATGCATGGTACACATTTAAGTAGCTTAGAGACCATAAACACTAGGCCTCAGTGGGATAATGACTGTCTTATTTCTCAAGGGAAGGATGTTCAGCATAAGTCTAGCATCTGAGTTCTGCTGATGTAACTTACACAATTACCACTTTGCGTTTAGCACAGTGTGGAGCATATTGCACTTCTTGGGAAGGAAAAGGTAACACAGCTTTTGTATATTGTAATCACAAGGTGTGTAAGGACTGAAGGTGACAGAGAATGGCTGATCTGCTGAGTCACTGATCAAGCTGAATAAGGTGGTAAAAGTGTATATTGTCACTTGAATTCCATGATGGTGGCAGTGAGAGTGATCCTGAAGTGAACAGCTTGACTTCCTGGTATCTTCATTTCCAAGTGCTGTCTCTCTGGTGCTGTTAATGCTACTCATCTGTGTCATGGCAATGCCATCAGTGTCTGCTGTTAAACCTTTTGATACAGCGGTCAGTCTGCATCTCCAGCTCTAACGTGTAGCTTGCAAGCTGCCAGCACAGCGGATCCCTGTGCTTTGGCAGGGGGATTGGAGTCAGTGATCTTTAGAGGTCCCTTTCAACCCCTACAATTCTGTGACTCTGTTTGGGAGCTGGGTGGTGCCAGCTCTGGTTGTGGTAGTGGAACCAAATCCCCACCTGCCAGGAGGGAGCCAGCCCCTGGAACTGCTGCAGCTGGGAGACCCCGGGGTGTGTGCCTGCAGGAAGGTGACCTTAGGTGAAGCAGACAAAATTAGCTGCAGTCTGGAAAGACTGCTGATAGGCTGAAAACTTTAGGTGTGGTGATACGGCCAAGGAACAGCAGCACAAGTAAAAGCAAAAAATGCTGATAGGCCAAGGATATCAACTGAAGTATTTAATGCAAACTAAAGTCAGCTGGAGTCAGGCGTGCACATGCAGCAAAAAATTCAGCTTAGAGAGGATTTTGATAATTTGCTGCTGACAATAACATTTGTTGACGTCCTTTTGTACAATCAAGCTAATACAAATAGCAACACTGGCCCTTCTTAGATGCTTGACCTGTCCTCTATAATCTATGCCCTTATGCCAGAGAGTCTGGCAGACAGACTCCAGTAAAAATACAGAGTTCTTCTGCATCATTCACCATCAGATTTCTACTCTCTATCAGATCCACAACACCAATTATATTTGGGGCCTACTTTTCAACAGGAAATTTGTTAGATGCTTTTGTCATTCAGCTTTGCTTCCAGAACACATTCTGGAAAATAATGCCCTTCCTGAATGCATGTTTCTCCTGGAGAAACGGGGCAGTGGAACCATGACCTCACCTATGCGCACAGGTTTATCTATGCCAGGGGTTAGAAATCTATTGTAGAAGCCACAAGTCTATGTTAGGAGCTATATGGCTAAAGATGGTGTATTAATGTCCATGTGTGCTAGCAACTGTGATTCTGTATTTAAGTGTGCCAGAATTTAGAAGACTAAACCATTCTCCTCCCAGTTAAAAATGCCTTTTTTTTTCTTCTCTTGATAAGTGTGTTTAAAAATGGAGTTAGCAGAAGACATCTACTATGATACTGTACATTGCAACCTGTGTATCTTCTGCTGTCTGAAAAACTGACCTGTGCATTTAGTTACAATCCAGAAAATGGGCAGTTGGGTTCCAGTCCTCTGCATGCAGCACACCACAGCAGCTCTGTACCCTGGCTGTGCACTGTGCAGGCACTTGGAGGAATTACCTGCACATGCAGGAGTTCCCAGGAGCTCAACTTCCCTTTCTGCTTGCGCTGCCATCAATATAAAACTAAAACCACTCTATGTATATTCCTTATCGTGTGCAATGCTGAAGGTTTCAGAGGTTTGAAGTCAGAGCCTGGAAAGATTCCTTATTGAGAGCTGGGTGGTTGTAGAGCTGTGGGAGTTGTCCCACAGTGCTGGTGATGTACGGAAGGCACTCTGTGGCAGAGAGGTGTCAGGTCAGCTATTTCAATCACTTCAAGTCTTGGCAGCTTGACTCTTTCAGTGCCTCTCGTTCTGGTTTGTGGCTCCATCTATAAAAGCTCTATTTTCCCAATGCAGCAAAACTAAAAAAACTTTTGTGTGAACAGAAGGGCTGGCCCAAGAAGAGGATGTTCATACAGACATAGCTTCTATTCTTTGTTACTAGTTGTCTCTGAAACACAGGGGAAAAAAATAATGTAACAATTAATTTAGGATATTGGTATTCAGTATATCCTACAGGAATTCAAGGTGCAAGTTCCCTTGAAGCATTACAGCATGAAGGGGGCATCTGCTTTGCTCCACATCTGTAAGGATGTTCTGTCTGGACGTGAAGCAGCCACATGCAGCTGCCAGCTGAGCTTCCTCTTCCCCCCACCTACTTGTGCACGGCTGCCTCTTCTAGGCCTCATTTGTGTGCAATCCAGGGAGCAATCCAACACTCTTAGAGCAGCATGTTCCCTTGTTCAGAGCTGAACCTCAGCTACCTTTCAAGCACTGTTTATTTTGTGCTGTGATCAGCTCATATCCTTTCAGTCATATCCTCTTGGAGGCAAAGGCTGAGAATGCCTTTGATCTCTCACAGCATACGAATGTTTCCATTCCCTTCAGCAATCTTGCCTCCATGCCCAGAACCTTTAGTTCTCCAATATCCTTTCGGGATGGAAGAATTGCTCTCTTACATAACAGTGTCCCACACGTAAATGGTCACTGTCCCATTCTTAGTGCTGCTTGCTTTTCTTGCTCGCAGCTGTTTGCTGAGCAGTCTGCACAGGCATGCTCCTATCTGAGATGTGCTACAGAGACAGAAGTGGAGCTGCTCCTCCTGCATCCCTAGAAATACTGTTGATGAGAATACTGCCGAGCCAAGCGAATGCAGAATGTTCCAAGAAAGCTGTAATCATCACATGATGAAATCTCTTAGTCTTCATTAGAATCTCATCAGGCTTTTTCCTTTTGAAAATCTGTCTTTCTCTTCTGACCCCAGAAGACGGCTTGCAAAACCCTTGCAAAGCTTTTAGTGTGTCTGTGTGTTTCTAGTCCTGCCCAGCAACATGTGCACCCTGCTGGAATGCAGATGTTTGGTGCTTCCCATTTACTTCCCACCGAAGCAAACTGCGTCCTTGCAGCTATCAGGAAAGATGATGGGTGGAAAGTAACTTACTGTTCTGTTGGAGGGCTCTGTGGCTCAAGGGCCAGAGAGCGTACACCAGCAGTGCTGGGGGAGCAAAGACTTGTCCCAGCTGTGAGAGGTTCATTGGGAAGCTAAGAAAGGCAGCGGTGTAAGGCCCCTATGCTGAAACTGAACCCTAGGAACACTCAGTAACCCAGAGACACTACTACTATGTGTGCCAGTCGTTACAATGGAGGGCTCTCACTGCCTCCCCAGCCTTTTCTGCATCCTGGCAATGCCAGTGGTCAAGTGTCTGCCTTCTGGGGCACACAAGCACCTACTCTGCCTGGTGAGGCCTCACCTGGAGTACTGTGTCCAGTTCTGGACTCCTCAGTACAAGAAAGACAGGGATCTCCTTGAAAGAGTCCAGTGGAGGGACATGAAGATGATAAAGGGCATGGAACACCTTCCTTATGAGGAAAGGCTGAGAGACCTGGGTCTGTTCAGCCTTCAGAAAAGAAGACTCAGAGGGGATCTGATCCAAGGCTATAAATATCTAAGGAGCATGAGGCAAAAGAGGCTGAAATCTTCTCTGCATGCGGCAACAGGATGAAGGGAAATGGCCACAAACTGAAGTTCTGCACAAATGTGCATAGGGACTTCTTCGCAGTGCAGTGACGGAGCACTGGCACAGGCTGCACAGAGAGGTGGTGGAGGCTCCTTCTCTGGAGACGTTCCAGACCCGCCTGGACGCCTACCTGTGCAACCTGGGCTAAGGAGCTGCTTTGGCAGGGGGTTGGACGCTATGATCTCTGGAGGTCCCTTCCAACCCCTACAATTCTGTGATGACTGCGGCCTTACATAGTGAACTCCCAGTGAGTGTAGGATCCTCAGTGAGTGTTCAGGGAGAAGAAATAATTTGCAGAAAGAATGTGACAACAGAAACGTGAACATAATCTCAAAAGTCTGCAGGAGGGACAGTCCCAGTCCTGTCCCCTCACATGATTCCCTTTGCTGCTGTTACAATTCTCCAAAGGCAGTTCATTTGCCATGCCATTTCTGCTTCTCCCCACGTGACTGTGTTTGCTATGTGATGTGCTTTCATCTCAGTGCTACACTGCTGATTTCAGCTGGTAACAAAAACAAGTGGGATGTTCATCATAGAATGGAATCACACAGCAGTATTAAGGCATTAACCCGTAAAAGCAAGCATGGCAAAGAGTAATGAGCACAGTCACAATTTTAACTTTGATTTCTGTTTTCACAGACTGGACGTTACAATCTAGCACTCTCCCCAGTCCAGGATAACTTATCATGTATTGTATAAAGATGACCCGTGAAAAAAAGCATAGTCAGACTTAGCAAAAAGCACCAGTATTTCTTAACGTGAATAAAAACACTGATGACTGTCTTGTCATAAAGTGCAGAAAGCAGCCACTGTACTCAGGCATGAGGGTGACAAGATGCGCACACCAGGGACAGCACAGCCTCTGCCTCCTGAGCAATAACCCATGCAGCCGTTCCCTCCTCTGTCAACATACCTATCTCTGTCGCTGCCGCACCATCCACAGCTTCTCCTGTTTCCTCTTCTTTTGTTTCAGGCCCTCCACTTACTATCTGACTGAGCAGCTCAGTTTCCACCTGTTCTCCCGTCTCACCTGGGAACGGTAACGATGGAGATCATATTAGGATCCTCTGACAAAGCGCTGCATGCCCCAGCTCCTTCCTGATTTAGCTTTGGCAGCTCTCCAGCACCCCTCACAGGGGCACTGCACAGAGGTGCAGTCCTCCCCATGCTTTCACCAGGTGCCCTTAGCACTCTTCATTACTCTTGATCGTAAGTACCAGCTCCGTTCAAACCATTTTGTTTCCAGGTTTTGGATTTTATTTTAGGTATGTGCAGATTTATTTGCAATGGGAACAAAGCAGTAATGCACCATCCGGGCTGCAGCAGGGAAGCTGCTACATAATTCATCTTTCCTCACACAGCTACTGAAGAACAAAGGGAAACAAAACAAGCCCGAAGTATCTTACACACCAGAGCATAAAAATGGAACGTCTCTTCATCACACACCTCATGGAAAGAAAATGCACATGAGCTAACACACTGTGATTCCACATTATTTCTAGTTTGGAACAAATTAGAGCAAAGCTCCATTTCTTGCCCTGCAAGCAGCATGAGCTGCTCGGTGGCCAAAGCCCTGTGACTGATCTGCAGACAAACATTCAGCTCCAGGTGTCTGTGCATTGCTCAGTGGGTGCTGTTCTGTCTCCAGTGCTGCAGCACGAAGCCTGGAATGGCTATTAATGCAACTGGAATTTTCATTTGGGTCAGACTCCGTTTTATGCAAGTGGGCATCCCATCATTTACTGCTTACATAAAACGAGGCCTTATTCCAAATAACAGATCTCCATTTTATGTAGAAGAAAACCACCAAGTTCCTTTACAAAGAGCTATGGGGGAGGACAAGTCAGTGCTCATGCCTGGCTACTGGAATGCTGTCAGATTGATGCAGCCAGCTCACGCACAGCAAAGCTCCAGGGTTAAAAAGCAACACGTGCAACTGGGCTTCCCATAAACCAGTCCATCTGCATTTTGCACTTCTTCAGGGTGCATGTGGAATGAGAATGCCCACAGATACCATGTTTCTCTGCAGAGAAATACTTCTCATGTGCTTCACCTGCTTATTCCCTGAAGAACTGTCTCCCTGAGGAAGTATTTAATTCCTCACTGGACTGCTCTGCACCATGTAGGAGAAAGCTGATTTCTCCTGTGAAGTGTTCACCTTCTGCAGCCAGACATATGTTCTCAGGGCACCAACCCAAAGAGCACAGTCTCTGGCCTACGTCCCAAGCTGGCAACCCCCAGGGATCTTCAGGAAGCTCAGCCCCATGTTCCTCCACCGCTGTGTTGTTCGGTCACCAGGCTTTTAGGCAAGGGCACATCTAAAAGCTGCTACAGCTAGACATCTACCCTCCAACTTCATGTGAACAGGGACAGCTACTTTCTATTTAACCCAGGTAACTAATAGAGCTTTTGGCCTGGGCAGATAGGAGCACTGTGTCTGGGATGCACAGAAACACAGAATTTAAATGAGGGGTATGGTAGGGCTTCTCACAACTAAGAACACAGAGGGCATGGAATGAAATAGAAGGGCTAACAACTGATTTACTACAGCTTGCATTTGTGAGCCTGAGGCTTCCCCAGCCCTGTCATTCTGTGCCCTACACTGGACAGGCCCTGTGGCCAAAACTGTGGCTCTAGAAGCTCACCGGTGGCTCTTGCTAACCTCAGGACCCCCTGACATGTCTCTGGAGACAGAATTTGGTCTTCTGGGTTTACAAAAGCATAAATATTACCCTCAATGAAGTGGTCCGCTTCAGCAATATGCACTTTTTTGATGATTTCCACCACAAAGCTGTCACTGTCTTCCACCAGCCCACCGTCCTCTGCCGGTTCTGGTGCTGGTGGCCCACCACTGTCCCCCAGTGCCGGCAGTGAAGTCCCAGTGCTCTCTTCTGGCCACCCAGACGGCAGCTCTGAGCTCTGCTCCGGTGCCACATGCGGTGGCTCCGTGCCCTCTGGCTCTTCCCTCTCATGGACCGAGTCGATCTTTGGCTCCACGGTTGGAGTCACGGCTGTGGCCTCTTCCCCTGGCAGGTGCTCACCCAATTTCAGCTCCTCAGAGGCCAGGCTCACAGCCCCCACTGCGTCCAGCTGTGTTTGGTCAGCTATGGTTTCATAATTATCAGCAAACAGGGAGTTCTCCCCCGACGATGCTGTCAGTCACGGCAAGGGAAAGAAAGAGAATTACAGAGAATTGAGTGGCAGCTGGGCCTGCACCACACAAGCGCTGCCTGTCAGAGCTCACACCTGCCTATGGACAGTACTCACTCAACAGAGATGCTGCTCACACACACTCAGTACAGGCTGTGGACCCTCCTCCTCTGGAGATGCTCAAAACCCATGTGGATGCTTTCCTGTGCGACCTGCTGCAGGGAGCTGCTGTAGCAGGGGGGGTTAGACGAGTTCCAAAGGTCCCTTCTAACCCCTCCAACTCAGTGATTCTGCGATGGACGATATAGTTTTACATGAAAAAAGTTGACCTTAAGGATCTGACATGTGCAGCAGTTTTGCCAGAAGATGGGATGGTGTTCCAGGAAGCAACTCCTCCTGCCCAAAGCAAGCACCAGGTCAACATGCTGAGCAGGACCACTGCTCCAGGCATAACTGCTGGTGCCTACAGATGGGCAAACTGCAAACTCTGGCAATACCCTTCTCATCCCAGAGCATGACCGTGGTTATTTCTTTAAACAAACATCAGTGGGTTTATTTTTGTTTGTTTCTTTTTTGTTCTGTTTTTAAATACTAAACTGCCATTGATTTGACTCTGTCCCATCCAATGACAGGAAGGCTCACCTCAATAAAACTTCTTTCACATCTAATCAACTTACTCAAAGCAATGGGGCCTTCTTGGCAGGCTAAACTTAGGCACAAAGAAATGGCAAAATTGCCCTGACAGGTATTCAGGGATAAATGTTAAAGATTCAGAATGAGCTCTACCTACCTATCAGATCGGTTTAATCACCTTCTAATTAAATTCAGTTTGACGAGAGCTTGCACTTAACCTTCTCAGAAGGAATGTCAGGATTGAATGATTGGGAGGTCATGCACAAAACTGGTTGTGTAATAATTATGAGATCTGGATGATCCACATTTTCTGGGAGAATTATTACTGCAATGTCAAAGCCTGAGAGCAGAACTGTATGGCAATTTATACATGCGCAGTGAAAATAAATCTAATACATCTCACTCTTGAACAGGCTGCTGGAATACTGCTGCTTTACACATAAAATCACAGCTCTTTTGAGGCATCCAAACAAAGAAAATCCCTAGGAAGCATCACCAAGACAGTGTGTGCAGGCACAGGGAAGGACAGCTGAACCAGGAAGGGGCAGGACCAGAAAATATGAGCTGGCAACAGAAAGCAACTTGGACTGCAGGACACATAAAATCTTGTTTGTGCTGGGAACTGTAAGACCACCTGAGGGGAGGCTAAGCCCCCACCAAAAAACACAGTAAGGAGCCAGGCCTCATGCTGAGCAGTGGCCAGCAGACATCCCAGATGCTTTGCTTTCTCAGCCACCTCCTGAGCCCAATGGAGGACCAGAGGAGGCCATGGGGACAGCCAGGGGAAGCCTTCTTCAGCCCACTCAGGTCCTGTGGTGACAAAAGGGAGCAGGAGCTGAGCTGCTTTGTGGTCCTAGTCCTCCTCCTGGGCACTGTAATGAATCTATGTGCCAGCTGGATGTCAGCAAGGCTTAGAACTGCAGGGCAAAACCCCAGGTCTACAATGCATCAGTTATTAGGGTATTGTCACGAGCTGTATTATGGCCTGCTTATAATACTGCACTGGGATTATGCATGCCGCAGCATGAGCAGGCAATAGCTAAATCTGTCAGTTTAACTCCTCTGTGTGATTTTTTCCACCTAGTGATGCCTGAGAAACAAAATGTGACAATTTTAAAATGTGACAATTTTAAGAATCTGAGGCCGTGATTCAAAGGAGACAGCACACAGGGTTGTAACAGCCCTTACAACCCTGAGAAGTACACACACACAGCAAAAGGCCCCTTACACAAAGATGTGCATCTGTACAGAGGTGCAGTTACAGCACATCAACTGTAACCCCACACTGCACCCATGGAGCGAAAGGACAAGGAAATAGCTTTAAACTGGAAGAGGGTCAATTTAGACTAGATATTAGGAAGGAATTCTTTACTGGGAGGCTGGTGAGACACTGGCACAGGTTGCCCAGCGAGGCTGTGGATGCCCCCTCCCTGGAAGCATTCAAGGCCAGGCTGGATGGGGCTGTGACAACCTGGTCTAGAGGGAGGTGTCCCTGCCTGTAGCAGGGGGTTGGAACTAGGTGATCTTAAGGGTCCCTTCCAACCCAAACCACTCCATGATTCTATACTGCGAGGGGATCTGTGACTTTGTGTGTGCTCATCCACAACCCAAATTTCAGCAGCTTCTGGGGTTGAACTCTGTGAAAGTTACACACCTCCAAGAAGTCTCACAGCAGCTACCCTAAGCAGTGACTACAAAGCATGCTAACAGAACAGACTCATCTTTTCATGGGTTATTTTTTTTAACCCTTTAGACGCTTCTCATGCCTTCACTCTGCTTAGCACCAGGTGGGCTGGGAACACTGAAAACCTATGGGCAGAAACAGATGAGCCATGGAAACGAGCATGTTACACATAGCTTTGAATTGGGACTGCCAGTAACAGAAACACCAGCAAATTAGTGCAGGCATTTTTCCGCAGCTCCCATAAACATAGGCCTCTGATTATATGAATTGGATTATAAAATCTTCTCATGCAATGAGACATTTGCACTGCCAGAAAGTCCTGAAACAATTCTTTGCTCTCAAGTGAAATGCAAAGAATTCTCTAATATGGAAAAGCAAAGCCTGCTGGTAATCTGTTCAGTACCTTCATCCTCAAGGAGAATGAAAATCACGTGGCAGCCAGCGTTCCTACGATGCCTTATTGTTTCCTTCAGTTTATTGTCTATAATTTCTGTTTTGGACATCATTTACTTTTTCATGTTCCCTGCTGCAGGCACTTCCAGCAAACAGTGCACTGAACGCAACAGCTACAACGCTGCGACTTTTGTCTTCCTTTTTCCCTTTCCAAAGAGCCTCAAGTTTTTGTGAGCTACACACCCATGGAAGGAAAGGAAGGATACTCTCCCTGTTATTAGCACATTTAGAGGAACCCGTTTCCAACTCTCCTCTCCCACTCAACTCAGTCAGAAAGTGACTATCACAGCTGGTACGGGCCCATCCGCACAGGTGAACGTGACACAGATAGGACGCGAGGTGCATCCTGCCCACCTCTGCTCCACACTCTGGCTTCGTAGCGGCACATGCAGCACTGCCCCCACATAACCCCCAGCACCATCGCAACGAACCGCGGCACTCCGGGCCAAGAGATACAGAATAATATGCAGGTGGAAAACTCGGGCAAGGGGAGCACCCGGCACCGCCCGCCCGCCTGCCCGCCCCGGCCCCGCTCACCCCTCGTCGGCGCCCCGCTGCTGCTGGGGGGCTCCTGGGGGCGGCTGCGGGCGCTGCTGGAGCAGCCCATGGCTCTGCAGCTCCGAAAAGGGAAGGCAGCGGGCGGGGCCGGGGCGGGGGGGCGAGGAGGAGCTGGGTTCCCGCCGTGGCAAGAGGTTTAAGCAGGGGGATGTCTGTCAGCTCTTTGAGTCTTCTGAAGGTCCCCAAGGAGGAGACCCCACAGCCTCTGTGATCCGGCTCCGCACGGCAGTGCTGCCTGGAGCTCACAGGGAGCCCCTGTTCCCACAGCCTCCTGTCCAGGCACTGGGCCCCACAGAACAGAGCTCGGCTCCATCCTCTTGGCACCCTCCCTTCAGGTTTTTACATTGAGGAGATTCCCCCACCCCCCTCGGTTCTGCTTATGAACCTGAGAGTGCAGGCATGGGGGTGAGAGTCACAGCACGACCCACATTGGAAGAGACCCTGAAAGATCATCAGGTTCAGACTTCATTGGAAAAAGCAGTCTGGATGAGATTACCTCGCATCCCGTTCAACTGTACCTTCAAATCCACTAGTGATGAGGATTTGATCAAGTCCGTGGGGCGGTTGTTACACTGATCCATACAATCGTAGAATCATCAAAGTCAGAAAAGACCCCAAAGATCATCTAATTCAACCTCCAACCCATTCCCACCATGCCCACTCACCATGCCCCTCAGTGCCACATCCACATGGGTCTTGAACACCTCCAGGGACAGCAACTCCACCAACTCTCTGGGCACCCTATGCCTATACCCTACCACTCTTTCTATGAAGAAATTTTTCCTAATATCCAACCAGAATCACCTCTGGTGAACTTAAAGCCACTATTCTGTTGCTGTTACATGGCAGAAGAGGCCAACCCCCACTTTGCCACAGCCTCCTTTCAGGCAGCTGTAGGGAGCAATAATGTCTCCCCTGAGCCTCCTCTTCTCCAGACTGAACAATCCCTGCTCCCTCAGCTGCTCCCCATAAGTCTTGTGCTCCAGACCTCTTACAGCTTTGTTGCCCTGCTCCAGACACGCTCCAGGACCTCCATGTGTTTCTCATAGCAAGGGGCCTGATGCTGAACACAGCACTCAAGGTGCAGGCTCACCAGTGCCAGTACAAAAGGACAATCACCTCCCTGCTCCTGCTGGCTGCACTATTTCTGATTC